>VMRN01000003.1:10588114-10841197 GCA_010277015.1 Poeciliopsis turrubarensis | reverse complement strand
AACACTGATTGACAATCAACAATGATTTTGTTGTCAGCACATTCAACTTTGTACAGGACAAAGTATTCAATGAGAATATTCCGTTCATTCAGATCTAGGATGTGTTATTTGAGTGTTCCCTTAATTTTTTGAGCAGTGTATATGTTGTAAGGAATATATATATATATATATATATTCTTGCCTAGTCTGGGTATATATATATACCCAGACTAGGGTATATATATATACCCTAGTCTATATAGGGTATATATATAGACTAGGGTCTATATATATCAGTGACGTGCGGTGAGATTCATGGATGGTGAGGCACTGACTTCATCTGTCAGATTTACAAGCATATTGTATTGTAGTGTACAAATAATCAGGCAACATTTCGGTACTCTACCTTTTATTTGCTCAACAGGATGGGTAACTGTTGGCCGTAACCTCCCGCCTGTTGTCACTTATTCTGCAGCCAATAAATCGCAAAAAGAATCCCTGAGCTCACTAGCGCCCCCTATCGTGAGGCAGGAGCAGTGCGTGCCTCACCCCGTGCCTATTTTCAGCCGTTTTATGATTGCGCTAGCACAAAAAACACATTACACGCATATAGTTGCTGTTCATTATATAAATCGGCTTAACTTTGGAAACTTACTTCATATATCAAACGTGTTTGAACATTCTAATAGTGATATAAAGAGAGACAGCGATCTGCTCTCACTAAATAACATGGCAGCATAGTTAGCCGAGTCATTGCGCAATCCATGGTTAGGCTCAGCAAGGTGCTGCCTCACCTCCCGGATTTTCTCAGCATTTAACGGTAAATGTGAAAATTCGGCGATTTTGAAGAAAAAATGTTGGCGCTTAGCTTTTTAATTAAATTATTACCCATGAAAAGTGTTACAGTCGATAAAAAATAATCTAAAAATGGTGAAGTTTAATGGAAAATTACTTTATAGTACAAATCAATTGATAAATATAAATATATATATTTTTTCATTTCTTTCTTTCCATGATGTCAGGGGAGGCCGTGCCTCACCTGCCTCCCCTGACCGCACGTCACTGATATATATAGACCCTAGTCTATATATAGACTAGGGTCTATATATAGACCCTAGTCTATATATAGACTGGATATATATATATATATCCAGTCTGGGTCTAGGCAAGACCCTTCAAGCTACTGCCTACCTCATACCATAAGTTGCGTAACATGCCGGCTCAGACGTCGCCCGGCCAAACAAGGTCTGCGTCAGGTGTTGGGGAACCAGAGCACCTTGATGACAAATGGGCTACTGGAACGAGACAGAAATGGGCGAGAGATGAAAATGTGGATCTGTTGGAATGCTACTACTCAAGTGACCCTAACCAGAGAGGTTACATGCAAAGACTGGGGAAAGAATGGTTACTTTGACATCCCCAGTCCACACTAAGCGCTAAACAACTAGTAGCTCAGTGTTCCAACATCTGCAAACAGCAACTGCTATCACAACTTGAGATTGAAGAGATACAACACAAATGCTACGGCAAAAGGGAGGAACCCGGATGTCAGAACTGTGGGGACTAAACTACAAGTCCCCACCCAGTGAGGGGATACACGGCCCCATTGAGCGAATCAGAGCTGAACGAGACAGCTGCTGACCTGAGAGAGAGAATCATGACCCAAATGATAACCAGACCTCCTCGGCGCCAATTACAACGGCTGAGTGAAGTACCATCAGAAAACCTCATTGAGAATGTGAATGCAGCATTGAGAACGATCCCTACAAACACCATAACAGAATGCTACTACTCAAGTGACCCTTGAGTAGTAGCAGTAGCAGTTCATTGAGCTGTAGATCAATGAACTGATCTACAGCTCAGCATCAGTGATCCTTGAGATACTCGGCTATTAGAGCAACCATGAGACCCAATACCCACCATGGAAAAGACGGTTAGAGGCTAAAATCAAGGTAACAAGGAGAGAAGTGAGCCAACTGTCAGAGCTTCACAAGGGTACAATGAAAAGACAAGTACCCAGAAAGTACAGACAGATGCCATACCTGAAGCACTCGAAACTGCCAAACAGAGGCTCCAAGCCTTGGCCAGCCGCCTAAAGAGATACACAAGGGAAGGTGATCCGCACAGAAGGGGTCTCACTCCCAGAAGGAACAATAGCAGACATAGAGGACAGTTACAAGTACCTAGGTATACCACAAGCAAATGGTAACCTCGATGAGGTCACAAGGAAGGGAGCCACAGCTAAATACCTCCAACGAATAAGGCAAGTCCTGAAAGCTCAATGGCAAGAACAAAATCCATGCGATAAACAGCTATGCCTTGCCAGTAATCAGATACCCTGCTGGAATAATTAGCTGGCCAAAGGAGGAGATAAAAGCCACAGATATTAAGACTAGAAAGCTACTAACAATGCATGGAGGGTTCCATCCCAAATCCAGCACCCTGAGACTGAACACGAGCCGCAAGGAAGGAGGCAGAGGACTAGTGAGTGTGAGAACCACTGTCCAGGACGAAACAACTAAGATCCATAGATACATCAGGGACAAAGCCTCAACAGTCACTGAGCCTCAATGTGCTCAGTGAATGTCTCAGACGACAGGGAACGGAGGTTGAGGTGCCAGAGATACCATCATGGGAGGACAAGCCCCTACATGGGATGTACCACCGGCAAATAACTGAAGTGGCTGATATCAGAAAATCCTACCAATGGCTGGAAAAAGCTGGACTCAAGGACAGCACAGAGGCCCTCATCCTGGCCGCCCAGGAACAGGCCCTAAACACCAGAGCAATAGAGGCCCAGATCTACCATACCGGGCAAGACCCAAGGTGTAGGTTGTGCAAGGAGGCCCCTGAGACAGTCCAGCACATAACAGCAGGGTGCAAGATACTGGCAGGGAAAGCGTACATGGAACGACATAACCAAGTGGCGGGCATAGCACATCTGTGCATATCACATCTGCACAGATGTGATACTGAAACATCTGTGCAGAATATGGATTGGAAACCCCAAGATCAAAGTGGGAAACACCCCCAAAGGTGGTGGAGAACGCCAGAGCTAAGATCCTGTGGGACTTCCAGAACCAGAACCAACCAGATATTGTTGTAGTGGATAAACAACAGAAGAAAGCCGTTGTGGTAGATGTAGCAATACCAAGTGACTGCAACATCAGGAAAAAGGAGCACGAGAAACTGGAGAAATACCAGGGCCTCAGGGAGGAACTGGAGAGGGCCTGGAAGGTGAAGACCACAGTGGTGCCTGTGGTCATCGGGGCCCTCGGGGCAGTCACCCCCAAACTGGAGCAGTGGCTACAACAGATCCCAGGAACAACATCAGACATCTCAGTCCAGAAATGTGCAGACCTTGGCACAGCCAAGATACTGCGCAGGACCCTCAAGCTCCCAGGCCTCTGGTAGAGGACCCGAGCTCAGAGGATAAGAACCACCCGCAGTGGGTGAGAAGGGAATTTTTATATATATATAAAAATTATATATATCAAATAAAGGTTACACTTTATTTGATGTTAAGCTTGGTTTTGTATCTCTTTATTTTAGTTTTCCAAGATTGCGAGATTCGTTGTTTTACGTTCTGTTTATTCTGTTGTTGACATTGGTGGTTACCTTAGCAACCAGTATCTAACTGGTGATCTGTTATGTTTCTGTTGATGGTTGTGGCACTCACTCTCACTGCCTGGACACTACTCACAGCAGCTTATTGCAGCTCACGACACACAGTGACAGGGTTCACACCCAATAGGCTTTTGCTCGGCAGGGAAGTCCACCAACCACAAGACATCCAGGCTGGCACTGCAAAACTCAAAGTTGATGCACTAGACGCTGCAGATTTCCTCTTCCACCTGGAAGAAAGCTTAAAAGAAGCACAAAACCTGGCAAGAGTCCACCTTCGTACTGCACAAGAGCGGAAGACAAGGTGCATGACCTCCGGGCCAAAGAAAACTTCTACAGTGTAGGAGACCTGGTGTTTGTCATAGACGATGCAAAGAAGAAAGGGTTAAGCCCGAAGCTTTAGAAACGATGGAAAGACCCATTAATTATTGCAGCTTGCCGGGGTCCTGTGCTGTATGAAATACAAGGTCCCAAGCGCAGCAGTGATGCACCACGATCGGCTCGAGCCATATGACAGTGACGTGATCCCAGTCTGGGTTTTACGTCAAAGAAGCAGACTGCTGAAAAATTTCCAAGACCAAGAATTCCAACCAAAAGAAGAGGATGTTCCACTGGTTCCTGTTTATTCTGTTCTCTACAGCTGGTGGTTACCTTAGCAACCAGTATCTAACTGGTGATCCGTTATGTTTCTGTTGATGGTCATGGCACTCACGCTCACTGCCCGGACATAGCTAACTGCTGTCTGTGCCATAGCTGGAGGCCAGAAGCCACACAGTTCTTCCGTGAGAACAACTCGGTTGTTGTTGTAATTCCTCTTTGCTGGAAGAAGTAAAGTTCATGCAAGAGGCTCTCCATTGTTGTCGTGCATCTGCAACTACCACACGCCTCCTTCACACCGGAAACCAAAAGAAACCAATATATATATATATATATATATATATATATATATATATGTTTATTTTGAAGAAACAAATGTGATCTGAGCTGCTCATGTCAGACTGCAATTACTCTACTCAAGGTTTCTAATTCTGGCATAATTGTGTTTTGACTTCATTCTCATAATTCAAAATAATAATAATTCCCATAATTAAAAAGTATGAGAATTATTAGAATTCTCACGGTATAATTTCTTTGAGTGGTACTAGTTCGTAAAACTCAAAGAAAACATGATTGAAATCATAAATCGGATTGTTCGACGGCAAATTAGGACGTATGTCGACAGAAAAACTAAGGAAATTTCCGATTGATCTCAGAAATGTTATAGAAACAAACAAGAACATTTCTAAGTTTCAAATTTAAAAATATGTTTTAAAAAATGAGAAATATTTTAATCTCAGCAAGTTTCTAAATAAATCATGGAAATTTCTGAATGTGAAAAGGGAAATTTTGCCATAAAAAACAGAAATTTTTAGATTAATCTCAGAAATGTTTTTAAAAAATTTTTGAAATTTCTACGTTTCAAAAGTTGAAATTGTTTTACTTTTGGAAATTTTCTGCATGACTCAAATTTCCACATTTTTTTCTAGAAAGTTTTTGGCGGAAATGTGTTCCTTGTTTTCTTTTCTGTCTTCATTGGTTTCTAATCATAGATCTGGTAGGAAAAAAGAAGATTTTTTTTAAAAACTTGTATCGCCCAGCCCGACTGAGATGATAAAACAAGAACTGAACCACGACTTCTCCCTGGCAGGTCCCACAAAAACCAGCTTGCTTTCAGCACCGAGCACAGTCAGCATGTTTGTTCCGGCACCGGAGGAGTTCATCGACGAGCAGCCCACCACCATGTCTGACCGGTGAATAATTCTTGGCCTCCACCTGGATGAAAACCAGAGTTTGATACCCAGAATAATCACTTGTTGTATTTTTTGTTCCTCGCCTCAGGTGCCGGGACTGCGCCGCCGTGCTGGAGGAATACGACGAGGAGACTCTGGCGCTCGCAGTCGTAGTTCTGTCAATGTTCATCCACCTGAGCCCGGATTTGGCTGCTCCCATGCTTCTCGACATCATGCAGTCTGTGGGCAGGTAGGAAGCTGCAACCACTTCAGGGTTTCATAACTCGCTCGTGCATAATTCCTCCCTGAGTCTGAATCTGACGCTTTGACCTCTGTAGGCTGGCGTCGAGTGGCAATTTCTCCGGACAAGCCGAGAGGTAAGACAGTTTAAACCCTCAGGTGTTCAGGTGTGCATGTAAAAATACTTTGTTTGTTTTTCAGCATGTTGATCCCTGGAAATGTAGCAGGCGTGGCCAAGCAGTTCCTGCGCTGCATGTTTCACCAGCTGGCCCCTAACGGCATCCTACCGCAGCTCTTCCAGAGCAACATCAAAGGTCTGCTTCTTCATTTTACCCAACGTCAGTCTGAATCCTCGCTCTCACCGAGCTGGGTTTGAAAAAAACAAATATCTCCACCAGATCGATTTAAAAAAGTACAGCAGCAATTGATTACAGAAAAGTCTTCCAGCAAATGAACCCTCACAAATCCACCCTACAGCGACGTTTTAAACATGTCAAACGCATAGTAGTTATAGAGATAAATTGGGGCCATAAAAATGTTTTTGTGCCAGTTTTATTTTCAATATTAATTTTAAAAAAAATCAGTTCTTTCCAGGTTCAAATCCATTTCATTTTTCTTTCTCATTTTTTTTCATATTTAATTTTTTTTGTTTCAAATCTTTTATTTTCAGTCAATTTAAAAAGTAAATATATTTGTGCAATGTTTTCGGTCCTACTTTAGCTCTATAAAACTCTGACTATGTCAGCCAATGAAATTGCTTCAAAACGGCAACTTCCTGTTAGGAATCAAACATTGCAGTAGGAACTTCATTAGTGTGGACAGATATATCAGTTGAATTGCTTTTAAATATAGTTTTATAATATAATAGTTAATAAAAAGTATCTGGATATATTGGTGTATTATATCCACAAGTGTAGAGTTTTTTTTTTTAATCTCCATTTTAGAAATAATTGTTTTTGTGTGAATGAAAAACCAAAACACATTAAAATGTGTTTGTTTTTTCAGGTATTTGGCTACATGTGGACTAGGCCTGATCCTGCAGGGAATAAAATAATTTCTTTCTTAATATCTTCACAGATGGTAGTTTCCTGCGAACACTTGCGTTGTCTTTGATCGACTTCAACGAGCTGAGCTCTGTTGCTGCTCTCAACATGCTGCTTGAGGTACAGCCAGCAGGGGGAGCGCTTGTCAAACAATAAGCTGTTCTTGGCTCTGGCCACAGAAGTCTTTTACAACAAGAAACTGTCTAAACATTTCAATAAACATGCTAACGTTTATTGGTGTTATTGTTAAATAAAATAATTAAACAGATAACTGCATGAGCTGTCTACAACCACGTCACTACATCATAAACACTCTGATAAATCAGAACTAAATGATCACCTAAATGGAAATATTCTGCCTTAAAAGAACTATATTACATAAACCTGCTTTGTTTTTATCCGTAGGGCTTAAACAACAAAAAGAGTCTACCAGCAGGGGGCACCATGCTGCACTGCCTGGAGAACATCGCCACCTTCATGGAGGCTCTTCCCATGGACTCTCCCAGCAACCTGTGGACGACCATCTGCAACCAGTTCCAGACCTTCCTCACAAAACTGCCCTGCGTGCTTCCTCTGAAGGTAGATACCAACTCTTCCGCTCACTCAGTCATGGGCTGATATGCTTTAATGTGATTACAGCTGAAGGGAAAAGCATCTAGCGGTGTCCTTGTCTGGTTCAATATTAGAGTCTTAAAATTGTAATTGATTTGACTCTGATGCTTTTAACCTTGGATGTCAAATTAGTCAGGACGCAACATCCAGGAACAGGACCAGATGTTTGGGTTTGATCTCAGTTTTTACAGCATGATAACAGCCTATGGTGGTCAAATATGAGGCTGAAATGATTAATTGGATTAATTGTCAACTAATTTAGCAATCGATTAATCGTTAACTGGAGAAAAGGCCAATTGCTGAAAAAACAACACACTCAGAGCAGTAATTAAGTCAAAACTGTACAAAATATACACATTTTGCATTTGTCTGTCAATATGTTTTACCCAAAACGCCTCAAATGGTGCAGCTTTTGCTTCATCCAGTTCAAATTCACTAGAGAAATGCTGTATTATTGGATTTTAGGCAATATAATGTTTATTTTCTTATTTAAAAAAGAAATTAAATTGTTTCTTTATACCTTTTAAGGTATTTTTAATATTGCAGTGGTGGAATGAAAAATCTGTAAACTGTGCAATTTTATCAGATTAATTTTCAGAATAACCAATTGATCGACAGAATAAAATAATCGTTGGTCAAATACTCTCCACAGTGCCCAATGGATTCCAGTTTAAGGATTATTATTTGTCTTCTAAAGATCCCAACTACTAATGCAACTCGGGTAAGTTCAAAGCAAAACATTTGAAATGTAGCCAGATGTGAAATTGAACTTTTAAAGGTGAAGCGTGTTGAAATGTTGCAGAGTCTGCTGGAGCCTTTCTCTAAGCTGCTGAGCTTCGTCATCCAGTACGGATCGTTCAGCCTCTCCTACCTCGTCGAACTGTGTGGACTTTGCTACAAAGCCTTCAACAAGGTACTTCAGTCAGAAACCTCTTCATGTCCACACAGAGAAAAACAAATAGTTTGAAAAATTAAATGCTGTAGCCTCGCATTTTTATCCATCTTCCTAAAGATGTTTTACATTTTAATGCTATTTTTTGACAAGATGCTGACTTGGAGGATTAGGGCCAGGCCAGACAATAAAATTATGAGAATAAAGTTAAAATATTATGATTTTTTTTTGCTCTTAATATTATGACTTTATACTCATAATGTTTTGACTTTATTTTTGTAAAGTTATGAGTTTTTTTTACAACTTTATTCTTATAATATTATGACTTTATTTAGACTTTTTTCATACAATTTTATTCTTGCAATCTTATAAACTTAGTCTTGTAATTTTACTTTTTACTGTAATACATTGTCATAATGACATCCCTTAGTATGTTTTGTGGATTTTATGGGGTGAATTGTTTCGTTTTGGTTGTGTTGTTAGCAGTGACACCCCCACTGGGGGCCAAAAAGGGCCACTGTCCCCTCTTAAAAAACCCGCTGCTCCTTTTTACACCAGAGTGGTGTAAAAGTTTGAAAACCTGCCTTGACAATGCTTGGAAAGTGCTTGAATTTCACTATGGGAAAGGTGAACCGGAGGGCCAAATTAAAACGTGGGTAAATGGATCCGGTTTGGCCCGGAGGGTTAGGAGTTAAACCGGTTTGCTGCAATCTGCTGGCTTCTCGCTCATCACTTTTAGGTGACGCTCCTGCTTCCCCAGCTCCCCACTCAGCTAGAAATGTGGCCTCATGTCAAAGATGATGAAGTAAATAATCAGGCGGTATTGATTGACGAGATTAGTTTGTGTGCCGGAGGAGGTGATGTATGGTGCATTTCTTTGTGACAGAGATGGAGCCTGCCCTGGTCTCCGCCACTGTCAGCACCGCATGCTTTATGTCGCCTGTTGTATTGATTTTCCACTCTGTTTAATTTCACACCTTACAAACACTGCAATTCCGAACCTGCAGCTGCTTCAACAGAATGTGTTGGACTCCAGCAATGTTTCTGGTCTCGCTGTCAAAAGGACCAGCACCACAGGCAGATATTTTCATCTATAACGTCTCATTATAAAAAATCTGCCAGTGGAACCAGTACTTTTCATCAATATTTTAAAAGTATTTACTTAAAACAAGCTCCTATGTCGCCCTAAGAAGTTACTCGTTAGTGTAGGAAGATATTTGGATTCAAAACTAGAAAAATAATTTTTTTTATTTCAGATTCTAACCAAAAGAACTATTACCAGAAAATGGCTTTATTGACATTGACAATGACGCCCTGTTTGGCCAAAATTGTCTGATATTTTCGTAATGGTAAGGATCACTTTCTGTATTAGAATACAACAGGATGTCATTTACTTTTTAAAGAGATGGAGCCATTGGATTGAGTAGATTAGATTTAAAGGGAACCTATGAACCAAATGGTTTTTTGACAATAATTTAATGCTTTTTGGTGTCCAGAAAATGAGCTGTTTCAAAAACCTTCAGAATGTAATGGAATTAGAAGCAACGCCCGTTGCCTAGCAACCCTAGGGAAGCCCAACCAGTTGCTTAGCAACTCAATGGGAGCATTTGGTCAGCTGGTTTCAATGCTGTAAAATCTTATTGTGTAATAATGATTTTGTGCAAAAAATGTAATGAACATGTTTTGTATAGACCACACATTTATTGTGACCTATTCAAGGAAACATAATAGGTCACCTTTAATCGGTTACCATTTAAATTTTATTACTAAAAGGGGCTTAATAATTTAATGTAGGACAGAAGGCACACCTGTGTTTATTTTTCTGTTCACATAACAAACAAAAATATTATAAAAGAAAGAATTTAATGAAAAGGAAAATTCTATTTATTGACATTGTGTCAATTCACAACAATTGTTGCGTCATGACACTTTGCAGAATAGAAAATTATTATATTTAAATTCAGTCATACTTACATTCCAGTTGATCCCAGTTATCAAACCGTACAATAAGCTTACTTAATTATTCAAAGCAGTTTAAGAAGTTTCTACAAGGAAACCCATTAGATTGCATCAAACATTTCTCATCTCATGCACCATTTCTCGCTGCTGCACTGCACACAGTTTGACCAGACCGTCTTACCGGGGCTTAAGAACGGCCGCTTGATTTGCTATTTACAAAAACGGCACGCTCCGTTAACTTTTAATTATAAGAGAGCGGAGAACAGGTACGCGCATGGACACACAGGGAGAAACGTCAGTTCTGCAGGAGCAAAAAGAGACATGAGCAAACACAACCGCAAAGAGGAAGCAAGAAAGAGAGAGGCAAACTGTAAGATGACAGTGTGGTTTGTAAACAGGCAGCTGGGCTTTGTGTGGAAGGGATGAACAAAGAGAGCAGCCCGTCCTCAGGGAGGGAGAAGGCAGCCTGACAGCCTCATCTGAGCTGCCTGGGACTCTGGGAGGAGAGATCTGGACTGGCCTAAATCTACTCCTCAGCTTCGCTATTCTCATTCTCCCTGCCTGCCCTCCGCTCCCTCCCGCTGCCTGTCCTTCCCCCTCTTTTCAAGCCACAGAGTTTATGCTCTCCGCGCAGCATGAGTAAGGAAGAGTGATAATAGAAAAAGGCAGTCTTGCTGCTCCAGTACATTTACTCGCCTCTCCATCCCCTCTCATCCAGGAGCGAGATAAGTTCTACATGTCCCGCATTGTGGTGTTGGAGCTTCTGCAGGCTCTCAAGTTCAAGTCTCCTTTGCCTGATACAAACTTGCTACTGCTGGTCCAGGTAAAAAAAAAAAGAAGAAAAGATCTGTTCATTTTGGTAAATCTGTCTAAATCGATTAATTGGATTAATCGTGATTAATCTAATTTAGTAATCAATTAATCATTAATGAAATTTAGTGAAAGAACAACACAGTCAAAGCAGTAATTAAGTCAAAACTATACAAACAATACATACATTTTACATTTAAGATAAAACAAATCCTCAAAATCTGCAGAAAGTGACAGATTTTATCCAATTAATCAATTAATCAGCAGAATATTTGATAGAATGACTAACATAATTGTTGCAGTCCTAGTAGATAATGAATGCAGCTCTCTAAAATGCTGCGAATGTTGCCAGTTTGTTTGTGCAGATATAGGAACGCGTCTGGCAGAATCCACCATCATCCAGAAGCACATGATCTCCACGCTGCCGGGGGTGAGACTTAAAACCGTGTGTGTTACAACACTATTAAGCCGAGCCCAATAAAACAGCAGGAAGAACAGACGGACCTCTATAAAGCTAAGCTGTTTTCTTCCCCTACAGTGTACGACTGCAGCAATGGAGTGCATGAGGCAGTACACCAGTGAGCTGCTGGACTTCATTGCAGATATGCATACTCTAACTAAACTAAAAGTATGTTACCTCACCGGTAGATTTATTTATTTTTTATCACATTTGATCTCTTTGGTGACGTTTCCCACTTTCTAAATTGACTTCTCAGAACCACATGAAGGCGTGCTGCCAGCCGCTGCATGAGGACACCTTCGGGGGGAACCTGAAAGTGGGTTTGGCACAAGTTGCAGCCATGGAGATCAGCAAAGGGAACCACCGGGATAACAAAGCTGTGGTTCGGTATCTGCCCTGGCTTTACCATCCGCCTTCCACCATGCAGCAAGGGTGAGAACAAGCACATCCACCCCGTCCCTCACTGAGGCCGGATTCAGACGTTTTGTTCTAATAGTGTTTACAGAGTAAAGAAAGGACTTTTCATTAGTAAACAAGCTTCACCTGCAAAACCCCCTGATGACATTATCAACAGATCAAAATAAAAAGACACATTGTGTTAGAATTATTCTGAAATAGTCAAATTCAAACCAAAATCGAATATTAGTAAAAAGTTACGCTGTTTTAAAGCTTTTACTTCTGTCAGTTACGATTGATTTCTGATGAAACTTTAGATCAACATATTTAGCGGTGAAACGATTAATCGGATTAGTAGTGATTAATCAGTTATTGAAATAATCAACAACTAATTTAGCAATTGATTAAATCATTGACTGTAGCATTAAAAAAGGCCATTTGCTAAAAAATCTTCATATTCAGATTAGTAATTAAGCTGAAACTGTGTTAAATAAATGTACATTTTGCATAAAAGCACCTTTGTCTTAAACATGTTTACCTCCTTAAGTTGCAAAGTTTTAGCTTCACCAGTTTCAAATTCATGAAATAATTTATTTCTTTTCCTTATTTATAACAGGGATTGAATTATTTGCATGTTTAAATGTTTTGCTGTTGGGTTTTTGGTGTTTTGGAGTTAATTCAAGCCTGGAAATAAAATAAAAAGGTTTCAATGAAGACATTAATGCAGGAAGATTATTTAAACGTTTTTTTACTTATTTTCTGTATTTTTTTTCTTCCAATAAATTATTTTCATTGCCATTTGGTTTACCTGCACCCTTCCTGTTGCTTTTAAGAGCTCAAATTGTTGCTGTGTAGTTAAGAGGGTGCAAACCAAATGTCATGATGAAGTGTTGAACTTGCCCCGACATCCTTATTAGGAGGAAGAATGAGCCGGATCACACAGGCACATGTTGCTGCCTTGGGATTCCAGTTCAACACGATAATAAAAATTCATGTTTATTCAGTTTGTTATAGTCACCCTTCTCTCTTTATTTCATTACTGTCATGCATCACTACTACTTATGATCTCCAAGGTTAGTTTATATAAATGTTTTCGTACTAATTGTGGGCTTTCTAGGGATTTCAGTGCAATTATCCACTAACATAAAGGAACATATTGTTTTACAGGAATTATCTGACTAAACTATTGTTGCAGTTTCACCACAGTAAACCAGTCATTCATTATAAAAATAAATATAATAATATATTTTAAAATAAGCTTTCTAAGAGGATATATGTATTATTAAGTGGCAGGAAGCCGGAGAGAAACCTGCAAATTTCCTTTTGATATTTTATTTGTAAAATTTAATTACAAAATGTATTTCTCACACTTTGCTTCTGATCGTTTCTATGGAAACAATTACATCAGTTATGACTCAAATGATAGACAAAATACTGACATTTTTTAAATTTATTTAATATGAAAAGATTAACAATATCTCTCTCTCTCTGTATATATATATATATAATTTTGTTTTGTTTTGTTTTTCCAGATGGGCTTGAATATTACAGCTCCTGTTTTGAAAAAAACATTAAACTGTAGCAGGGAAAAAACAGAAACCCAATAAATCTATAATGGCAACAAAAACCTTTTACTGCACTGTAAATAAGATTGATTACATTGGTTGGATCAGGAGTTTTCCCAGTGGCTCGGTCTCTGAATAATTTACAGGGCTTCCACATCAAGTGATGCTTACTAAAGCCAGCTGAAATTATCTTGGCGCATCAACATGGCTGCCTTCGTGAAGGCAGAGTGAGAGGATGATGGATGTGGCGCCCGCTTCCTGAGCCGCTTTGTTAATCTGAATTCACTTTCTGTTTCCTGCTTGCAGGCCAAAGGAATTCATTGAGTGCGTGTCCCACATCCGTCAGCTGTCCTGGCTGCTGCTGGGGTCGCTGACCCACTGCGCCCTGCACCAGGGCTCCACCTCCTGCATGCCCATCCCACTGGACGCCGGCTCCCACATCGCAGACCATCTGATCGTCATCCTGATCGGCTTCCCGGAGCAGTCAAAGGTCAGGAGGACACTGATCTGCTCACACTGTCGCTCACTGGTCGCTTACTAGTCAGTTCAATTCTGGTGCATGAGTAAGTCTCAGAATTCAGAAATCTGACTTTAATCTCAAAGTTATGACAGCAGTTTCAGAAATAAGAGATTTTTCTCAGAATTATGATTTTCTCAGTAGTGTGACTTTAATATTAGAAATATGAGATTTATCTCAGAATATCTTAAACTCAGAATTATGAAATTTTTCTCAGGATTATGTCTTTTTCACGTAATCTCACTTTAATCTTAAATTATAACTTTTCTCAAACTTACGACTTAAATCTCAGAATGATAACAGTAACTTCAGAAATATGAGATTTTTCTCAAATGACTTAATCTCAGAATTATGATTCTAATCTCAGACTTTTGACTTTAATCTCAAAACTATTACTTTTTCTCAGAATTATGCCTTTTTGTTCAGGAGTATGACTTTTTAAAATCAGAGTTCTGACCTTAATATTCTGAGGTTAAAGTCAGGATTCTTTTTTTTCCAGTGGTCTTAATCCACTTCCGTAGCTGAAAAGTTTGAAAACTTCTTGAATTTCTTGAATTTCACTTTGAGGGAACATTTTTGACGCTTTTTCCCCGCCGTCTGCAGACGTCGGTGCTGCACATGTGCTCCCTGTTCCACGCTTTCATGTTCGCCCAGCTGTGGACCATCTACTGCGAGCAGGCGGCCGCCGCGCCGTCGCTCCAGAACCAGAACCAGACCGAGTTCTCATCCAGCGCCATCCTTACGGGCCTGGAGTTCTGGAGTCGGGTTACTCCCAGCATCCTCCAGCTCATGGCCCACAACAAAGTGGTAAGAGTTCACCTCCTGCGATGTCATAAACTCTTATCATGTCAGATTATAACAGATTATGTTTTCATGTTCGTCTCTCAGATGGTCGAGATGGTTTGTCTGCATGTCATCAGTTTGATGGAAGCCCTGCAGGAATGCAACTCAACCATCTTTGTGAAGGTTTGATTCAACTTTAATTATTTTTTAAAAAGTATTAGAGACTTCAGCTGTTTTTACCTTTTGTCACACTTATTTGTTTCTGATCATCAAGCTGATTTTAACCTGAGACGAACATAATCCAAGTAAATCTGATCCCTTCCTGGCCTTTAAAATGAAGAAATCGCTGAAACAGAACCCGTCTGGCAGCAGGAAGTCGACTGAAAGAGACCAAAAAGCAACATTTAACAAATATCAGGTGGAAAACAGCCATTGATATCAATCAGTTAGCACTGAAATCTTGGTTTTTAAAGATTTGAAAATCTGGATTTTATTTTTTTCTTTTTCACCGATCAGCTCCTTCTCTACCCAAGGCGGCCATCTTGTTTCACAGTAGTGTTTTCTATTTACTTGAATTGAGGTCAACTCTGTGATGAAATATTGAGCCCAGGTTGGGTTTTCTCTAAATCAGAGAATCAAGTCATAATATTACCAATATTACCATATTTTAAAAAAATAATTTTTTTACATTAATTTTCATTCCTTTCTATATTGATGAAATTGTGACTTTATAAGAATTTCTACACAAAAAACTAAAATAAGGAATATTGTGCATTACAAATAAGAGAAAACTTCATCTTTTAACACATCAGGAACAAATTACTATGAGTCCATTTTGAATAAAGAACTTCAGAGGCCAGTATTTCTTCTTCTGGTAAAATTGCGTCTTTATTCTCCTAATATTGTGTTTAATCTCGTAATTAAACAAAACATCATCATAGTTTGACCCTAATTTTCTGTCGTACGACTCCGAAATATCTAAATGTGTCCCGAAAATTAAAAACAGAAGAAATCTTTATTTTTTTACATCACTTTACATTAATTTTCATTCCTTTTTTTTTTTTTTTTAGTTAATTCCAATGTGGCTGCCAATGATTCAGGCCAACCTGAAGGTAAGACTTTCACATTAAATTCAGTTTAATTAACATAAAAAACAACTTTATTTATCCCAAAGGGGGATTTAAATGTTCTGGTGACTTATATTATCTCAGAATTTTCAAGAGTTATTGTGGATGGTGATTCTGTGGGCAGGAAGTGTCTCCTGTAGCAGTCAGTGTTGGAATGAGTCTGAAGAGACCTCTGACTGAAAGTGCTTCTGCATCAAAGGTGCCAACACCTCCATTTCAGGGAAGCAGAGACAATATTCTACGTCAGCATGTTCTGAATGAAACCATTTTTTGTTGGCAAGCTCTGCTAATCCGCCTCATTAGCTTTTGCCACTCCTCTATAAATTTAAGAGGTCCATGGCCTCCCACTGGGAATCGCCACAGTGGTTATAAAACTCTGCCAAGAGATGTTGAAGTTGGGGATATGATCCCTTGATCGTAAGAAAATAAACTAAACAAAAACACCTTGTTGCCATGGTTACACATCATAGCACAACCTCCTGAGTCAAAATCATTCCAGCTGCACAGAGTGGATAATTGTCCAAATCTGCAGTGACTCAACTAAACAATATGAACAAAAGTTGACATTTCTCGAAGAACAATCAAAACTTTTTTTTTCCCAGCATCTGTCGGCGGGGCTGCAGCTGCGTCTCCAGGCCATCCAGAACCGGGTGAACCACCAGTGCCTGCAGGGCCAGACGTCCGGGGCGCCGCCATTCGCGCTGCGCAAATGGCTGCAGTGCACCCAGTTCAAGATGGCGCAGGTGGAGATCCAGTCGTCGGAGGCGGCGTCGCAGTTCTACCCCATGTGACCTGTCGGCCGGCCGCGGCTGAACCATGTGACCAAAAAACCACCAAAACAGGATCCACTGATACTGTGCTGGATTAATTTTCAGAAGGAAGCACCTTTCATACTTGTACAGCAAATCGTTGCTATTTTAAAGTAGTTACTGTAAAAGTGGTGATTAAAAGTTGGGTAAATGTTTTTATTTTGTGCCTAAGAAGAACGACTGTGAAAACTTTCTATTGTTGCTAAAAAGCAAAAGCTTCTGACTCTGTTAAGTTAAATCAAGTTTACAGACTGACTTTTTCGTTTTTGAAGATTTAATTTATGGATTATCTGGATTTTTTTTTTTTCCACCAATGCGCTCCTTTGTGTTTCCGTAGATCAGATGGGCGGCCATCTTGTTTTAAAGCTTCTATTCGAATTACAGTCAAATCTACAGCTGAATATTAGGGCCTGGCTACAATTTTTTTTGTGTGAGTTTACGTCATCATATCACAAAAATGTAATACAAAAATAGAGCTGAAATAATAATATTACACTGCAAAAATACAAAATATTACAAAGTATTTTTGTTTAGTTTCTAGTCCAAATATATTGGTGAACTGGAAAAAAGACTAAACTTAAAGTAACTTTTCAGCAAGATTTACTGGCTTGTTTTGAGCCAATAATTCTTGAATATTGATAAAAAGTACAAATTAATGGCAGATTATTTCACCTATAATATGAGGAAAATGTATTATTAATGAAAATATGCCTGTCAAAGTAGCAGTTTTCATTAATAGTCAAGAATTATTGACTTAAAACAATATATATCTTGCTGAAAAGCTAATTATGAGTTAGTTTGTACTGTTTTAAGTGTAACAAGATATTTTTACTAGAAACTCGACCAAAACTACTTGGTAAGATTATGTTTATTTACAGTGTAGCATAAGAGAATAAAGTAATTTATGGGAACTCTCACATGCAAAAAAAAATAACTAACTTAAATTGAGGAAAGCTGAACATCTTGTGAAGTTATACTTTATGTTATACTTAATTTTTCACATAAATATTTAGTTTTTAACACATTGTTATCAGCAGCAGGACTTTAAACTGTTTCCTTCAAATGAAGAACGACAAACTTTTTTTCTAGTAATTCTAAGAAGTTTTTTGGTCTTTTTTTCTGCTAATATTATGATTAAATTCTTGTAATTTAACAAAGATTCTCGTAGCCTGACTAATACACCATTGTACAACTCAGAATGGATGACTGAAATAAAAGCCACTTTTTGAAAGTCTGTGTTTTCTCTTTTAACAGAAATTTAAAAAATTTAAATGAGTCATAAAATTGCAACTTTATTCTGATACGTTTACTTTTGTGATGCTATGATTATTTTGACTTTAATACGAGTAAATTCTCAAATTTTCAACTTTATTTTCGCAATGTGACTTTATTCTCATTTTATTTAATTTTTATTCTCATATTCTGAAAACTGACTTTATAATCAGACAACTTTATTGTCTGAGGATAGTGTTATTTATAACACTATCCTCTAATAATTACAATTTCAACTTTGTTTCTATAACATTATGACTTTATTCTCACATTATTTAAACTTTATTAATGTAATGTGATTTTACTTTTTTCTAATATTTTTACAGTATTCTCATGTTTTTCACCTTGTAATTACTTCATTCTCATAATATGACTTTATTCGTATTTCGACTTTTTCTCATTATTTCGATTTTATTCTCAAAAAATTACATTTCCGTGTTTCAACTTTATTATTGTAACACTAGGACTTCATTCTCATAATTATATCTTATTTTTATTTATTTATTGTTAGTATGGCGCTAATCCTCCGTTCTACTTTTGTGTTTTTTAGAAAATAAAGCAAGAAAAACATCGATTAAAATCGGAAATTGCATCTGATTTGAAAAGAATTGGTCATTTTGAACCCGCATCCTGTCGCTTCATTTTCAGGCTGGACGTTAAACTTGTTTTATTTTCCTAAACACAGAGTGTCATGTTGCGTGAGTCTCCATCCTCATCCTCCTCTTCCTCCTGCTGGAAAATTCAAATGTGACATTCAGCCCTTTGATGTCCCCCAGACTTGGAAAATGCCCAGTTTACCATAATGAAGGTGCGATTAAATCAGCTCAGGCGCCTGCAGGATGCAAAATAAAATACATTAAAAAAAAAAAAACAATAACAAAACCCCTGACACGGCAGCCAGAGAGTCTGAGATGCTTGTCAGTCACGCTGCCTCCCGCAATCAGCGCTCAGATCGATCAGAGGCCGATCGGGCCGCAGCAGCAGCGGCTCGTAACTCGATAACACGGAGCCAGACTCTGGAGGTAAACAAGAACATTTGGGTTGTTCCCCACTCCCAACCTTACCTGCTCCACGCTGGCAGCAGCAAAACAGATTGGCCCCGCGCATATGCCACGCAAACACAATTACCTTTTGGACTAATGAGGTTTGCTGTGATTAAGCATTGTTGCGGGGTCTAACTTTGTTACCGCAAAGCTCTTGTCTGAGAATAACGGATGACATGACAGCAGGGCCCGACAGCGGAGCAGAGCATCAATCTCTGTTTTCATCTTCATCCTTTGCTGCAAAGATTTCATTATCGAGCTTTAAGATGAATTAGATGGGATGATATAAAGACCTTTTCTCTGGATAAAATCTAACTTTTTCAGTCCATTTATGCTTGTTAGAGTTTTACTTTGATAACATTTTGGGGAAAAAGTAATTGAGAATGATTCACTTTTTAATTTTTAATTAAAAATTAACTATTATTATGAAGTATCGATACTCTTGAGTAATAATAATCAAGAAACTTTAACTTAAACTCAGTACTTTTACCAAATTCTTCTTAGTCATTTCTTGTACAGCTACTTTTTACTTTTACTTTTATAAATTTCTGCTCTACCCACTCTGAGTAATTTCTTGTTTGTGCACAAATTTTGCTCAGAAGTAGCGACACGTCATCATAAAATTACTCAATGAATCAGGCTGTAACTTGTTACATTTACTTGAGTAATAAAATTCTTAGAGTAGTTATACTTCTGCAATACTTTTTAAATAAAGTATTTCTATTCTAACTTGAGTAAAAAAAAAAACACGACCTGTAGACGCACCAACCAACAGTTTCAGTAAAAGTTTTTTTTTTTTTTTTTGCACAAATTTTACTCAAGGAAGAGTAGCAATATTTTATGGTAAAATTGCATAATGTAAAAAGTATAATGTACTCAAGTACATATTTACAGAAAAGTTGTAACTGAGTAAATGTAACTAGTTACTACCCAACTCTAGAGGTATTTGATCAAGTTACTCCAGTTCAATTTACTCAAGTACATCTTTGGATTTTTTGTTATAGTTATACTTTTATAATACTTTTTCAATGAAGTATTGCTCCAACTTGAGTAAAAAGACATGACACCAACACTTCATAATAAAATGACTGAAGTAAAGTAAAAAGTACAGCTCAGTAAAAAATACTGGAAATCCATTTTTGCTCAAGAAAATGTAACTGAGTTCATGTAACTATGAAAACATGTTTTGTAGTGCTACTCTTACTTGAGTACAATTTTTGAATGACAGTGTGACTCATAAGCATGGACGAACAAAATCCAAATTCCACGCACTCACACACACGCACACACACACACGCACACACACACACGCACACACACACACGCACACGCACTCACGCACAGACTCCACTGTGACCTGCTGAATCAGGCTGCAGCGTCTCATCAGTCCTGCTCATCAAAGCGCCTCTCTCCTGCTGCGCCCCCTGCGTGGGTTACCGCGTTTTCAAGTGATGATGGATGCAGGTGTGTACGTGCAGGTCCGCCGCTCGCGCATTGGTGTGTGCGCGGGTTTAATCAAGCCCCCCCTTTGCCCCGGGGTTGCATCTGTCAGCCACTGCCACCGTTGTGATCGTTTGAACTCGCAGGCCCTTTTCCGACAGAGCGCCTCTCTCTCATTAGCGGCAGCTTATGCAATCAGTGTCCCACAGGTATCCAGCTCGCTCCCCGCCCCGGCCTGCCGCCTCCTGGAGGACCAGATGGGAGGCTGACCCGATGAGCCGGCAGCTGGAGGCACCGAGCCGGGGTAATTAACGCCTGCAGACGCAGGTGAGTGACGGTCCTTAGACGTTGTGAAGGTCAGTTTTGCACCGGAAACAGGTGCATTTCAATAATCGATTATTCTGACGATTAATCGGGTTAAAATATTCTGCAGATTTTTCATTTAACGACTTAAGCCCTTTTATGCACAATATTATAAATAAATAAATGATTAAATTAGTTAAAAAAGAGAAAGCTATCATTTTATTGTCTAAAATGCAATAATAGGTAATAAAATTAACAAATAAAAACAAAAGTAACAGACAGCAAACCAAAATAAATACAATTATGAGATTAAAGTTGAAGGAGATTGAAGTCATAAAATCAAAATATCGTAATAAATTTTTGAGAATAAAATTGAAATATTACGACTTTATTCTGGTACTATTTCAACTTTATGTTTGTGATTTTATGACTTGATTCTTGTATTATTTTGACTTTATTCTCTTGGTACTATTCTCATACGACTTTATTCTCCTAACTGTATGACAATGTCATCATAATTTATTTAGTTTTTTATCTTCTTGGGCTAAGTTCCTTTGTCTACACTCTATTATTTATAGCAAAGGATGCATCTGCAGCTAAAAAGATACTTTTAGCGTCAATATGTGAAAAGTCCAACCCTTTAATCTGTTGATTATTGATTGGATATTTAATAATTGGATAGCACGAGAAGCTAAAACCATTCTGAGGAGTTCTTGGTAGAAATGTAAAACTCATATATTTTTGCACATTTTTGCTTTCATTACTGCTCTAAATATGTTCTTCTGCCAGCAAATTGGCTTTTTTAGAATTGTGCTAACGATTAATCGACAAATTAGTTGAAGATAATTTTAATAATTGATTAATCACGATTAATCGTTTCAGCCCTTGGTTAAAGAATGAACATTTCAAAGAGTCTAGATGTGCTCTCTGGACTGAAGTGGCCTCTGAGAGCCTTGAAAATTTGTTGAGGCGGTTTCAAACCCTGGTACCCCCTGCTGAGCGCTGTCACTTTGCTTTTATTACAGTCAAATCCACAGCGCCCTGGCTGGACAATGCATGAATGTTTAAATTGCTCACAGTGTCCACTGGCATCACCATCAACCGCCATCGAAAGCAGGGAAGGCAGAGCCCTCTATAGCTCCTCTTTCGCATTTTAATTCATCAGCATTACTCTTCACTGGTCTTGTCCATCAGACAGATCTGATCTGTGCTTGTTTTGCACCGCGAGCTACAGTTCATGTACACTTAGCATAAGAAAAATAGAAAATTTGCGTTTAGTCTGCCCAGTTTTCAAATAACAGTGCTTCTTTACAATACAGTCGGAAATATTGTTTATTTCCCGTTAAATGTTGCCCCATAGAAAACTTTTCAAAACTTCTTTGTCAATGTCAAACAGCTTATTTTGCTGCTGAATTTTGTTTGGAGCCACTTATTGGAATTAATGATGAAAATATCTAAGTGGACATTATTAGAAAATCCATCAAAACTAATTGTAATCTGATTGACATTAATCGATATTTAATGGTAAATTGATTAATAGTTTTAATCCGTACTCTCTAAAAGTGAAGACAAAGGAAAACGAATGAATATCAGCTTCTTTCCAATGAGGGCAAGCTTTGTTTTTCCAGTGAGACAGATGCTGTCCCACAGCATTACACTGCCTTCACCAACAGCTGTTAGGCTTTGATAGAGGACAAGCCTGCAGCTGAACCCACAAATGCAACAAATGTTGCACCAACAGTATAAAATCTACAGCAAAGAAGCATTTTTCAACAAGAAAACTGTAAAATTTCCATCATTTTTTTATGTTTACATGGTCAACCTCTGTGAGATGTTTTTGTTTTTAGAGATTTTTCTTATACACACAGAAATCCTGACTCATCCTGTAAGTTTTCTGTGTATCAACCCTCCAGTACTGGTCTGGTAGTTGAGGTTCATTAAAGATACAATGTGTGAGACAGACTGAGGGCATGTCCTCCACCGTGTGTGTGTGTGTGTGTGCGTGTGCGCGTGTGTGCGTGTGCGCGCGTGTGTGTGTGTGTGTGTGTGTGCAAAATGGACAAAAACATGTCATTTCATCACATGTCGCTTTCCTCTGTGCAACTCAAGACAAACCTGCAAGTTTTTCCACGTTGTTATTTACAGTTTTATTTACAACTGAAAAACTCAGCAGTGAGATCAAGTTTTGCACATATTTTTTTATCTGTTTGTCATAATGCACAAATTTTGTGTGTACTATTGATTGCCATATATACATTAATGGCTTGCTCCATCAACATGACAACATTGACATGGATCTAAATGGTAGCACATTGAGAATTACTACGTATAAACGTCTGAGCCGTTACACTGTACATGAATCAACAGTCCAGAAGGCAGATATTTAAATATCAATATTTACATTCATGCATCCATCATTTTTCTCTTATAGGTACATGGTGGGGTATACTGTTAGCTAATACTTGTGCATGGTTACATGCAAGCATGTGTTTAATTTTTTTTCTTCTTCTTCTTCTTCTTCTTCTTCTTCTTCTTCTTCTTCTTCTTCTTTACTTCCAAAATTCAACAGTTTAGCCAATATCTATGCATCTCTGACATTCAGAGAATCTTATCTCCAAGCCCTCATCTGCATGCACGCTCGCATACAGACAGATACTCACATCCAAATGCATTCACACTCACATGCATGGACACACGCTGCTTTAACGTTGGAAAAAAAAAAAAGCAGAGCCGTTGTGTTTTTCCACTGAGGATGTGGAGGATGGCTGTGACAGCACTGAGTCACAATCGTCCCTGCTGTGGAAATCCTCAGTGCAACCTGATCCTGTTGCTATTGGATAAGTCTTCAGCCACAAAGTCAGCCCAGCTCTCTCATCCCCTGTTTCTGTAACTATAGGCAAAGCCTGATGTAAGATGGAAAAAAACGAAGAGTGTCAGATTTGGACAAAACATGGCTGAAGGCGTCGGGCTGATGGAGAGGAATTTGTTCCAGTGTTGTTGCAAATAAAAACTTTAATTTGAAAAAGAAATTCTATGACGGAGTATCAGGGCAACGCTACAAAAATAAAAACAATTTTCAAAAATCAATGAGAATAAACTCATACAGGAAAAAATATGAGAATAAAGTTATAATATTTCGAGAGTAAAGTAATTTTATGAGAATAAAGTTATAATATCATGATAAAAAAGTTATAATAACATGAGAATAAAGTTGAACAAGAATAACATCTAAGTAATGTGAGAATAAAAATTATATTAGCATAAGACTTTTTCCTTGCGCAACCTGATTCTGGTAAATTTTTTATTATAAATATTATTATTATTATTTTGGTCCAAATACCTGTTTCAAAAATTTAAATTAAAAAAACTTCCATTTACTTAGTAATTTGCAATATTTGTCCAAAAGTTGTGCTAATTTTTTTGCAGTTTTTTTATATTTTATTTATTTATTTGTATATATTTTATCTTTTTCCCTCCAAAAAAATTAAGACAAAATTTTATTCTTTTCAAATTTTATTCTGTTCAACATTTCTGTGGGCGGGACTTACTCCAAGATTTCTATTGGTTGATTGGCTGTTAGCAACAGCATTTCTATTGGTCAGCTTGGACAGGAAGTTTTGGTCCTTGTTTTTCAAAATAATTTGAAAAAAAATAAAATAACATCTGAAAAAAGTCAAACTGCATTGACACACATTGTATATTTAATTTTTGAAATAAATTTCTTTTTCCCAATTAAATGTTTTAAACTTAACGTTTTTGCTCACGATAATATTGGAACAAATTTCTCTCCGTACCGGCTGATCACTGGAAACAAACCGTTAAGATACAGTAAAAAAGTCTGGAAACACACATTCACGTAACACATCATCGAGGCCCTGACAGTAAGTCTGGTGAGCTGAAATACAGACATGGGTAAAATAAAGTAAGTACACCCCTTGATTCAGGAGCTTTTGCAGCCACCATTAGCAGCAACAAAGCTGTAGTTTAGTGACTTTTACATTGTTATTGCCCACACTGAAAAAAGTAAATAGGTGATTTCACTTTAAAAAAAAGTTGTTAATTTGTCACAAGTTAATAAATTGAGGTTATACAAGTAAATATATTAAGTTTATTTTTAAAAAAAAGCTTAAATAAAGCAAGTTTTATAAACTTAATTTTATTACATGGAACAAATTAACTCCATTCTGTCTCATCATTGCAACGCTCTGAAATTCCCAACCAATTTTTCAAAAATGCTGAAGCCTAGGATTTGACTAGGCCATTGTGAATCCTTGATTCTTCTTGTTTTTTAGGCATTATTTTGTAGATAAGGAGTTGTATTTGCAACTTATAACCACATGTTTTTCCAGTGTCATCAGTGAAATAATCTGCCAGAACTAGCACTTTTTCATCAATATTAAATAAATATTAATTTAAAATAAGCTTGTATTTTATACCGAAAAGTTATTCACAAGTTGGTTTTGTGTCATTTCGGGTGCACTAACACATTTGCTAGAAATTAGAGCAAAATTACTTGGTAAGATTTTCTGTATTTGCAGTGTAGAACAGCATGATCAGCAGCACCTGGCTGCTAATTTCCCTTATAAATCCAATGTAAGCAGGGACCTCACTTCTTCTTTCCTTGTCTGCATCTCAACACCCAGAGAGAAAAACCAGAGTCTCAGCAGACTGACAGGAAGATCACTAGTGATTAACATAGTTTACAAATTATTTGCTTAAAAAAACAGAGCAATCAAGAAAAAAGACAAATTCATCAAAATGTCCAAGATTTGTAAGCATGTGTGTAAATTACAGGACAGTTTTCTTTAAGTATAAAAATAAATTTGAAGATAGTTAAATAAAATAAATAAATGAATGACTTAAAATATATTACAGGGAACAGAAGTCTCTTTTTTTTGGTGTGGTAAAACAACCAGGACGTCCCGTGTTGATGTTGCTGCTCTTCTTCTCTGTTAAATATTAATTTCTTTATATTGCATAGTCAGATGAATCCACATCTCAGAGGCAGATCCTGCCTTTCACAAAGCGTGTGGTAAAGCGGAGAACAAAAAGTGGACACCGTGACAGAGAGGAGGGTTATAAAAAAATCTTTCATTCTCTGTAAAAACATCATGCATGTTGATGGTTGCCCTGTCTGGTTGCCTGTTGTCCCGCTGCAGACGTCAACAGTGCGTGAGGTCTGGATCTGCTGCAGACTGGCAGACAGCTCCTCTCCAGCCTGCAGCCAACCAGCCTGTCAGCAACACTTGCTGTTACTAAAAGCATAATGCCCGGTCTGCTGTGCCACTTTTGACGCCACAGGGAGTTGTGGATCCTGTCTCTCTGTCTTTTCTGCTCCGATTTTGCTCTGCTTTCCGTCTTTTTTCAGCTCCTCTTGAGCGAAAGGGCGTCATCAGTCCGGGCTAAATGCCAAGCAAAGAGGAGAGGTTTACCTGTCTGAAAGCTTCTGGTGAACCCATGTTGCGCTAAGGGTTGAAAAGGGTCTGTTGTTTTCAGGAGACATGATGTGGACATGATGGTGATTACTTCCTGGACCAGGAGAAAAGTCTATACCACAGTGTTGTTTGTACCCATGGCCTTCTTGTTGCGGATGCTCATGGCGTACTCCCCGCGACTCGTCCCGTTCTCCTCCTTTCGCAGAGGTTTCCTGCCAACAAACACGAGGACAAATTCTGACGATCATGTGTCATTACAATTTCCAATCTGTTTGTCTTTGTAGCAGGGAGACCTATTGTGCAAATTTCATATTTTGGACATTTTTGTACTTTCATTTGGGTCCCAAATGCTTCTAAGAACCACTGGCAATGAATTCATGTTTTTTGGTGTCTGGAAGATGAGCCTTTTCAAAATCTTCGAATGTAACGTCACAAATTAGCAGGCACTGGACTTCACCTAGCAACCCCAGCAGAGTTCTGCCCGTTACCTAGCAACCCCAGCAGAGTTCTGCCCGTTACCTAGCAACCCCAGCAGAGTTCCGCCAGTTACCAAGCAACCCCAGCAGAGTTCTGCCCGTAACCTAGCAACCCCAGCAGAGTTCGGCCTGTTCCCAGCAACCCAAGAACTCAGTTAAAGCTCGTTCGGTTAGCTGAATAATATTTGCTGGAAAAGGAAAGTGTTTTGTCCCTTTTATTGTGACGTTCTTTTACAGGTATCATTCAGCAGATTTCTACATAAAATTCTCTTAAACAGTCCACATTATAACAATTTATTTTCCTGTTCAGTTTTTCACAACTGAAAAGCAAAAAAAATTTGAATTTTTTAATTGTTGATTTTTGTGCTACACAAATAAAATTTTATTAGAGTTTTTAACTCCTGTCTTGGTTCTGACTTACCATTCAGAAACCACTTGCTTTATTCTTCATTCTGCATTTTAAAGATTTTCGGTTGTATAATTTCTCATCTGTTAGCAGTTATTTTTGGGTTTGAGTGTAAACATTGAGTTGGGGTTAGCAGCAGCAGCTAGTTTGGCTTTAAAGTGACAGAGCCCTAAAACGGATCATTCTGAGAGAAGTTCAAATTAGTCAAAACTGACAAAAATGTAATGAAGATGTCCTGCATAGACCTGCTCAAGGAAGCACAATATGTCAAGTTTAAGATGATTTGATTTCTGCAGCTCCTCTCCTGGATTTGTTGATCCTTCCTGTAAATAAGCTCAATATTTAAAGGCCAATTTTGCAAGGAGACAGGAGTAAAAAATACATCACCATGCAGCAGACATGACAATTACCTACATTGACTGGTAGATATAATTTCCCCTCTAAGTAATAAGCATGCAAGGCTGTCAAAACAGCTGGAGAAATACATGGCATGTCATATTAGTGCCCCTCACTAAACTCCATCCTTTTTGTGAGTAAGGTTTGCTACAAAATGCAGCTATAACCCATGATCCCTTCGTCGCTAATAGCCGTTTCACTCATTGTGGCCCTTTTCATGCACTCCATAAAGCCTTTTTGGTTATATTATATTTGTCCAGAGTACTGTGGCTTTTCATCAGCCCCCTCAGCCTCTGTCCCCACACAGGTTATATAACTTGGAGACAGATCTGAATACAGTGAGTACAGTCATTGTCCAACTCAGCACTGTACTTGGTCCCGACCAGCAGAGCAACACTCGTCCTTCGTCCTCATGCTGAAAGCTCAGGTCAATATTCTGTTTTATTCTCCAGAAGCAAAAACAAGAAGTTGTTTGTGAGATAAATGAACAGCACAGTAAATATAACCACAGCAAAACATGGTAGTGGCAGCATCATGTCAGGGGGAAGCATTTTTCCCAGCAGTGAAGTTGTTCAGTTTCCAAAAGCAGATCAGATCAGAACAAAGAAAACGTGTCTATTTTTTGAGCTGAAATGTTGTACATGTGGAGAGGAAAAGAAACAATACAGAAGAGACGACATGAGCAACAGCCATGCAGCAAGAGTCGCTTCCCTTTTATTTTGGTTTCCGATTCCATATTAGCTTAATGTTTAGCTACTTATCTTCTAACTAATATGTAGTTTGGGGAAAGATTTTCATGTTTTTGGCTTGGTCTTGATGAGCTTAGCATGTGTTTTCAAAAATAAATATGTAGTTTGAAGCTACATTTATTTGTAAAGTAAATATTTAACTTGCTAATTAAATATTTAGTTTCAAACTGTGACAATTATAAATAGATAAATGAATGACATGGTGAAAATATTAATTTATTTCCTGTTATGACAGGCTAAATAATTAATAGCAAGTTATTGCTATTAATTGTTAACTGTGTTGTGTAACTTTACATACTTCGCCCTATAATCCTTTGCTTTTTAATAAATTCAAAGTTGCATTCTTTTGCTGAAGGTCATGAAAGTTAGCGAGAGAAAAAAAACTGTGAACAAAGTGTGAGACGATGACTAAGACTTGTGTCATCTGGCTGGGTTTGTATCAGAGCACACCAGGGACAAAAGGATGGCCATATAGGACAGACGCTGCCTGCTGTGACCATGTGGACGCTCAGAAATGAAAGTGCCCAGCCTCAGGGGGGAAACACATTCTGCTGTTGGGTTTGAGATGCCGCACTGATGCAGCTGTCGCTCTGGGAATTAGGATAGACCAGAATTTCACCGATGGATCCCGGGAAATTTCCCTACTTTTCATTTTCGTCACAATCAACCTGCAGCTCCTGAAAAGATGTGAATCTCTAATCAATGATCAGTTCTAGCTCCCACATACAAAGTCAATTACAACTTAGAAAAGTTTAAATAGTTTTCAGACCCATTATGCAGAATTCACATTTTGCATTTTGATGTGGTTCTAGTTGAATCTCTACTGCTTCTGAAAACAACCTAAGCACTTAAAAAAAAAACCACTTTATTTGATCAATACGTTCATGTCTTTTGATGTTTGAAAAATGAGCGGTTCAAAAACCTTTGGAAGATAAAATTACCAATCAGCAGGCCTTACCCGTCACCTAGCAACCCCTGCAAAGCACAGCCTGTTCCCTAGCAACCCAAGCAGAACTCCAACATATTTGGTCAGCTGGTTTTGCTGCTGTATGTGCTGTACAAAAGCAGCTGGAAAAGACAAATGTTTTAGAAACCACTTGCTAAATTCTTGTTGGTTGTGCAGGACACTCTACTAATGCTTTTCAAAGATGTACGGTTGTTTAATTGCACATCTGTTTGCAGCCATTTTCATGGTGAGTGTAAACGTTGAGTTGGGAGCATGGCCAGCAACAACTTATTTGGATTTAACGTGACAAGAGGCCTGAAAAGAGATAAGGCAGAATAATTTCATGCTAAATATGTAACGACTATGTTTGGTGTTTGGTATCCTAACCTAATCAAAAAAAGTGGCTGAATACGGAGTGGAAGAGTCTAATATATAGCGTCATGCTTCCATCTATACATGGGACTAACAGCCTGGAGCTGAATTGTAGCTTCCCCGACACTCAAAAATGAGACAAAACAAACTCTGATCCAGACTTGTGCAGAACGCCATCATCTTCAGACTCTACACTGAACTGAAATCATACTTTAATCCACATCTGAGGATCCTGCAATTGTTAAACCATGGCCAAATGCAAAATTTATGGCTGAAGTATCATGATGAATTTTTTATTTAGACCCATTTAAACAAAGTTCAAACTAAAACTCTTTGAGTATGACCTGCTATACTTCAGAAAATGTAAACAAAAGGTCTGAGACAATAATTCTGATCTTTTTAATCCACCCACACACATTATAAACAGTTAATTTAATTCATTGATTTCTGCTTACAGCTGATGAAATATAGAATATTATGATTTTGATACAGAAATGTTTAACATCTGCTGAAAGTCTATTGTCAAAATGTACTTTTAATTTGGCAAACAATCCTCAGGAGAGCACATGTTAGATGAATGTAACGCTGTATTGTCTTAATGAGAATGATTAAATTTAAGTAAATAAATATAATTAAGTAGCTTCATTAGATTCTACATTTAACAAGCCTCCATTTATGGATCCTTATCCTTCGTCTCGCTGAAGCTGCTTGTTCATTTCTAATCGCTCCTCGCCCAAACCTCATGTTTTGCTGACTGTCTTCTTTTATCTTTATCTTTCTCATTAAGTAAATTGGTCCTGCTGACCTCAGCATCTTTTTGTCTGTCTTTCCTAACTGTTTGGCGCATTGCCTTTGTCGACTCAAACTGTACTTGTTCAAAGCTGCAGAAAAAGACCCAAAAAAGGTTGTTTTTTTTCTGCTGAATATATTATTTTACTCGCAAACGCTTAGCAGAGTTATAGAAACAATCCTTTTAGTCTCTGCTGATCCTCTACATAATTATTAAAAGAAATACTTTCCCATTATCCATCTCATTTTGGAGTATTTCTCTTAATTACTTGATTGAAGTGAATAATCAGAGGCAAAGCAGGCTGATAAAAGCTGTTGATGTGATGTTTCATGTGTCATTCTGCTTCCAGACGGGTGGATTTTCAGGCTTGTTTATTTTCCCCAGGATGTAATCTCTCCACGGAGTGACCCCGTGCGCCCCAGGCCACCGCACGGGGCCACAACGCCGGGCCCTCGGACCGACCTCAACCCGGCCCTTCAATAATAAATGTCATGCTGTCGGCATATGGCAGGTGGCAACACAACCCTTCACAGGTGAGATGAATATTTTATGTCAAAGCTGTGCAATCACAGCGCACGCGTTCCTGTTTGAAGTTTGGGGAATGGATGGTGGAGAAATTGGGACGTGTGTTGAGCTGTTTACATTTACGCCGGCCATCTGGAAACTGGAGTAAAAACTGGAAATATTAAACACAGGTTGTAAAAAGTGGCTTCAGTTTTGATGCTGCTGGGTTGGCAGTTTTAAAAAGTAGCTGAATAATGTGTTGGTAAATATGTGATTATCAGGGCTATTACAGTTAATTAAAACTAATGAAACTAGTATTGAGAACATTTTCATTAACTTACAGAACTAAAAATGGTAATTAATGGGGAAAAACTATTGATAACTGGATCTGCATTGTGTGTTTGCAAGACTAACCAAAACATACTGAAATTATAGATACAATATCCTTTGTTTTCGTGTTCATGAATATATTTATTAGCCTTTCGAAGTGATGTGAAATTTATTTATTTATTCCCATTTATTCAGTTAGTTTTGGTTAAAACTAACTGAATTAGACAAATTCTAAAATTGTTTGTATTTTCTGAATGCCAGAACGATGAGAGAAAGAAAAGATCACAAATGTGCTGAGGCTCTGCTTATGTTGCTAGGTAACGGGCCTGGGCTTGGCTGGGGTTGCTAGGTAACAGCGCAGCGTCTATTGATTATGACTCAACAATTGGGAAGTTTTTGAAACAGCGCATTTCCAGACACCAAAAACAGAAACATTTTGCAAAATAAAACTATAAAACTACCGTAACCCTTTTCTACACGCTATTGGCCGGTCTTTGAAAAGCAGCCAATCCAGGAGCAGCATTTGTTTTCCTTGGTGCTGATTGGTCTTGCCCGTCTCAGTTGTCGCCTTTATGAAAAAACTAAAACTACAAACATAACTTATAAAAGCTAAACTGAAACTAAACAACATTTAACTAATAGCAACTGATAAAAGATAGAAAACATAATATTAAAAACTAACTCAATCAGACAAACAAAAAGTCTCAGCAAAGCAAAATTGAGTTATATTGATGAAAGCCAAGCTGTTATAACCCTGGAGATTTTACTTTTTTCCCTTCGTTTGCGGTTATCTGCTTGGGGTTGAATTATCCTCAGACGAGCCTCCCAGAGCAGGGAGTGATTAGGAAAAGCATTCATTAGTCAGATGGTTTGGGTTTCATTTGTTTTGGCTTCGTCGACGGCCAACTGCCTGGACTGCAGCATCATGTCTTTTTGCTTTGGATGGCACAGCAACACTGAAACGCAGCATGTGCCTGAATCCTTTGCACACTCCCTGGTGGTGCTGACTTTAGAAAAGGATTGCATGGAAGTTGTTTTTCTGCTTCAGCCCCTTTGCTTCTGACCGATGACTGGCAGACTGAGATTATAAGAACTAACTAAAGGGTAGGAGGGCTGGGACCTGCAGAGCTGGCTCATCTTCTGTCTGTGATGCTCCGGCTTTGGCCCTCAGCCATTCGGTTTTCACTGGGAAAGCCCGGACCACTGAGCGGCTGGAAGGGCTATATATAACCAAATGTGTTCTTCACAGTGACAAACTCTTTCTCACATTGTTACTGACCAAGACGCTGAATTACTGCAGTAACAGGGCGTGAAAAAGCTCACTAATTTAAAGTAATGAGTAAAATAAGGGATTATATATAATGGTTCAGTAATTTAGAGTCAGCATAATGGGGCTAAAAATAGAGTTATGTACAGTTTAGCTAAGCTAAACAGGCAATAAAAATTAGCCTCGTGTTTCCCAAACCTTTCCAGACAATTCCACAAAATATGTAAAGAAACATTGAATTATCTATACATAATTTTTCTCACTTTTATTTACCATTCAATAATTATCACATTTATTTAGCATAAATGCTTACTCTTCTGATTTTAGTTGGCTATGAGTTCTGTGTATTTAATCAGGAAATATATGATGACTTTTTTAGTGTGATGTAAAATTTATAAAATAAAATTTTCCACCTCAATTCCCTCTTTTGATAAGAAAATATGTAGTATTTTTATGCCATTTGCTAATTTTTCTTGTCATTTCAAAGCAACTTGTTGAAATTTGACTGGCAGTTAATCAAAGATGAACATGGCAAATGACGATAAAGACTATTTAATTTTTCCGTTTCAGTCTCCAATAAGTTATTCTAACTTATACATTAAAAAGTGACTGAAAAACTTTTTTTTTTTTTTAAATGTGTGATTAAAGATTTTTTTTTCTCATCTTACTTTCAAACCTCTGAGGCCTTCACTTTGGAAAACACTGCCTCTGTAACAAACAAATCTACTCCATAGTTTTAATGTGTTTTGTTTGAGTAAATAAATCTTGCTTGCAATCTAAAACTGCAGTAAATTTAGATGAAATTATACTTTAATTGTACCACCCTTCTACGGTCTGTGGCCCCCCACAGAGAGGAATCTAGACACGCCCCTGCTCAGTAAACACATCACATCTGTCCTTTCCTGTGGACGATCAGAGCTTTCAGGGCGTCACACTTTAACCCGACCAGCTCACCTCGCGGCTGGTGGCTGATGAATGCGTAATGACGCAATCTGGAGCGGCGCATGATGAAGCCTGCAGTCTGCAGCCGCCGCAGCTCAAGGACACAACCTGCTTCTCGCATGTATAAAAGATGTGGTCTGCCACTGAATGACTGCGCAAATTAATCCATAAATAATGGCGTGGGTTTGGAGCCACAGCTCGTATTGCCAAGGCACGTTCTTACCACTGCTGCATTAAAAATGGTGCCTGTTGGCGACGGGAGGATGGAGAATTGCCTTAATGAATTCCTGAGCCAACCGCCCATTACTTCCACGCCCATTTGTTGTTTTAAATAAAGAGGAGGTGGAATAGGTTTCTGCTGAGGAAAGCACATTTAATACACGTCCATAAATATGCAGAGGAATGAAAGTAAATATCTTTAAAACTGCATAAATTGATTAGGCCTAATTTAAAGGCTTAGAGCCTTTCTCACAGGAAGTGTCAGATCCATGTTTGCTCCATGTTTTATTGAGAGTGTAAATCTGCCAAATTATGCATGTATGCGTGTGAGATGTTTGTTCAGAGATGAGTGCATTTGCAGTTTTTGCTTAGTCATAGTTTTCTTCTGTTTCACATCAGGTACTTTAGTTTGAGATAAATATGAGTAAAAGTAGGCTTAAAATTATGATTTTATTTATCAAGAGAGAAAACAAAATAAAAACAACTACAGTAAATGTCGCACCCAGATCATGAAGTTGGCTAACATGTCTTATAAAGATACACAATATGCTCTGAAAATGAAAGCCGCGTTCACACCGACCCTCCTTAATCCACTTTCATCCAACTCCAGATTTTTTTTCTAGAAAGTCCGGTTCGTTAGAGGAGGAGTGATCAATGGATCGACCAAAAAAGTAAACTCTGTTCCGTCTAAAAGCCAAGGTTTCAGGTTGGTTAAAATGAACTCTGGCATGACGCTAATGCGAATGCGAACGCCAAGCGGGAAGTGGACTACAGAGCAGGGCATTCTGGGTAAATAGAACCACCAGCGGGAGAAATGGCTCAGAGATAAAAGAGAAATCCTACAAAATTTTACACCACTCCATTTTTGTTGACATTCCATGAAGAAGAAAGTTACGTTCATGTCTTCTTTTGAGGTTTTTGTGAAATTTCTTCCTGTCGTTCTTGATGCAGCGCCACCACAGGCGAGGAGGGGAACCGGTTTTGCAAATAGTTTGGTTTGTTTGACACAGAGCAGTGTGAAATTAAACCTCAGCAGCTGAAAATGTAACAAATATAGCCATTTTGATTCCCAATCGAATTGAGTCTACCAGACTGTCAGACGTGAAAACACCATAACAGTTAAGAAACAGACAGACATCGATCCGCCATTTCTAAAGCTTTGCGATTCCAGAGAACCCCAGAGAGAGCCATCAACTACAAAGAGAGAAACATGAAACCTTCCCAGAAGTGGCCTGCCAGTGAAAATTACTCCAAAAGCCCATCAGTGACTCCTCCTGGAGGAGGCCACTGATGGGCAAGCCCTAACCCTAACCCTAAAAAACCCAAAACAACATGGAAAATATAATGCTTTAGTTAGGTTCATGTTTCAAAAGTAAGAAGGAGAGAAAAGTGACATCCATGGTTGAGCAAGAAGACTAAAACAAAGGAACTTCTCACATTTGCAAAAAAAAACCAAAAAATCATCTTCCCAAAAATCCCAAAGAGCTTTAAGATGCGTGGACTGAAAAGAAATAAGGGTAACTTCATCAGAAGCCACGTGTGGGGTACACCAAGGTTTAATCCTGGGCCCATTTAATATGTTCCAGCTAGTTCAGGTTATAACAAGTTATAAGAGTAGCTATCATAACTATGCAGATGATACACAGCTCTATATTATAATGTCACCAATTGACTCTGAACTCATTTCATAGATGCTTAGAGCAAATCAATGTGTAAATGTGCCAAAACTTTCTCCAGCTGAACAGAAACAAAAATGTTCTCTGGACCTAAAGAGGAACAATCGAGAGATTGAGTTATTACAGCTGGAAGCTCGCAGTCCTGAACCTTCAGAGCCACATAAAGACGGTTACAAAGTCAGGCTTCTATCACCTGGAGAACATTTACACAATTAAAGGACTTATTCATCTGTGTGTTTATTGATTACTGTGACAGTTTCATCACAGGTTTGCTTAAAACATTAGTCAAACTTGGAAGTTTATGAATCACAACTTAGCACCAAAATATATTACAGATGTGCTTTTGTTGTCTCAGCCTTGCAGAACGCTCAGGTCACTCATCAAATAAACTTGAAGATAATAATAACACGAAAGCAAGAAAACAGAAATGTAAACAAACACAAAAGGAGAAATGATACGGATTCAAAAGGTTTGAGGAGAACAGAATCAGACAATAGAAAAGACGTTTTCAAAGTAGATTTATAAATAAAGAATAAAAATAAATGTCAAAGGAATGAACTGAATGTAAACAGCAGGGACAGACAAATCCTAAAATAAAGCAAAACTAAAATTCATGAGATGGACAGATAATAGAAAATCAATTAAATTATTTGAAAACGTTTATCTTTCTCTAATTACATGAATTTATGGGATAAATGTGACAAAAAAAACAGCAAAAACAGAAGAAACATGTATATTTTTCACTAAAAAGCAGGATGTAAACAACTTTAGGTTGTACATTTATCTGGAGGTCAGAGAATTTGTGTGACAACTCGTAGCTAAAGCCACTCAAAACAAAGTCTGAATCTGTTGCTGCTGCAGGCGCTAAGCTCAACTTTTATCTTTTAATTCGCCGAATGGGAAGGAAGCTCAGAATGCTTTGTGTTGGGATCCCAATTCTTGCCTCTTTTGTTCACATTCACAAAGCCGGCTGCAAAGCATTAGTCACATATGGAAATTGTTCCGAGCGATATTGTTTGCCGTGTTTGCTTTTGGTTAATCACGCTGAAGAACAGGCCTGTGGATCTCCTCTCCTTAATTATATAACTTGGATTTTGTTTTGTTTCTTTATTCTGGGCCCAGTTTTTCTAATTACCACACTGTAATGTGTCCTTGTTTAAATACTAAATTATTATTCGTCATTTGTGTATTAAGTAGATCTGCTCTCCTCTGTCGATGTGGGATTTCCTGCCTGACACTTCATGACAGCAGTCGTAAAGAAAGACTCGTCCATCTTCATGACAGGTTTATGACCGTGTCATGTCAGTCTTATTCACACCCCATCAAATAAAGTGTTACCAACAACAATTCCTGGATATTTACAGGAAGAGTTCAATCAATCAATCAATCAATCAATCAAGTTTATTTGAATGGCACATTTCAGCTGCAGGGTGGTTCAAGGTGCATGAGAAGAGTTTCCTCTAACCTTTTGATCGCCTTGTAGCAGATGATGACGGCAGAAAGGAGGAAGATGACTGAGGCACAGCTCACTGTCCCAAGCACTACAACGTCCACTTCCATCCACCAGGGCCTCAACAACGGCACCATGGGCTCTGCCACTGAGAAAACGGAGAAAAGAGAGAGGAAATTCAGAAAAATTACAGGTGCAATCGATTAATCGGTTGATTCTGACGATTAATCAGATGAAAAATTGTCACATTCTGCAGATTTTGTTTAACCACTTAAGCTTATTCTATGCTAATATTAGAAATAAATTTTTAAAAAGTACAATGGTTGATTTACTATAAACATGGAATAATGTGTCATTAAATTATTATTGTATTTCCAAAACATTGGAAGCAGCATCATGTTCAATCATGTGGAAAAATTATATATTTTAAAATAAAAACATTTACTGCCAATTTATGTAAATACATTTAAGAATGAAAAAAGCTCCTTAAATTCACATTTAAGGTGCTTTTTTTGCAGCAGAAACCAAGGATTATTTTAGCAATCGATTATTTATGGTGATTAATCGATTTAACATTCTACAAATTGTTCTTTAAACAGAGGCTTATTTTATGTTAATGCTTGAAAAACATCTGGAAAACATTATTTGTACAACATGTTTATAATACTAGAGTTATTTTTGTGCTTTAAATGAGAAAACATAGATTTCCTTTGGTGATTAATTGTAGCAAAGGATGCATCTGCAACTAAAAAAATACTTTTAGCATCAACCTTTTGACATTTTAGGGTTGATCTGTTGAATGTTTTTAGGATTTATACAGAATTTCTTTAGTTTTTCTTATTTTAAATGCACAATGTAAACATTTTTTGTGCAGTTTTGAATTAATTACTGCTTTAAATGTGTTGTTCTTTCACCAAATCACATGATTGATTGCTTACTAAATAAGTTGATGATTATTTCAATAATCGATTAATCACGATTAATCATTTCAGCTCTAAACAAAATGCAGAAAACCATATAAAATATGTGAATTTTTAATCCTTTTTTTTAACCCAAACCAATAGGTGAGCAGCACGGATGCTCTTGTGTCCTCGCCTGTTCTGCAGGTCTTAGGTTCAGCGTTCAGAGATATCCAGCCTGACACCATGAATCATTTAGGGACCCGTCAGCCCCCCTTACACCAGCACTCTTGTCTACACCAATTACCGTTGCAAGAACCTCCTGCTCTTTCCACATAAGATCTGTGGAGTCGGACCACTCACCGGGATGTTGTGCAACGTTACGTGCCTCAGCAACTCCAGCTTCTCTCTACACATTATGCAGAATTTCATACAAGTCGCCTGCAAATGTTTATCCCCTTTATCACCTTGGAAATACATCACACAACCTAAACAATAAACTAATAACTCTGAATATGATGGGTTTTTTTAAGCCAAAACAACACATACTTCTTCTCTAAGTTTTGATTTTCCGGTGCAGCTCATTTCCCCGGAGTGAAGCGGCGGCTCTGTCATAAGTCGCTGTAAATTTAAAAGCTCTTCTCTGCCAAACTCTCATTTTAATCCTGCGTTTTGTCACCGGCTGAAGGCTCTAATTCAGCCGGTGTTAAGGATCTACCGCAGCGTGATGAAGCTCCAGTCCTTTGAATTAACCATTTTTAGCACAGACTCTTAATCTCCAATCTTTTATTACCTCTTTTTAGCAGACAGATATGGTCCCAGTCATTGTCCTAGTTTTTCATGTCGGTCATGCATATTCGATGCATTTTTTAAAGACTACAGAACTTCAGCTCTAAGACCTCTTCAAATCAGGTTACACAGGGAATATCAAGATAATTATGCCTCTCTGTAGTAAAAAAAAAAAAAAAAAAAAAAGCCTCTCTTAAGATAAATTATTCATGCCGTCTCCACCTCCTGCAAACAGTTCTGTGTTAAGTTAGGAGAGAATATAAATTGGACCACTTATCATGCTTTTTATGATTTGCTGCTGCTGGACGCTGAAAACATGCGGATGCAGCAGTCGCAAGGTAAATGTGCCACTGGGCACAATTGGGCGTTCAAAGCCCCACCTTTGGCTGCAGTCAGATGGCCATGGCAGCACTCATGCAGTGACCTTGACAACAAGCACTGAAGGGTCTATAACTCTTGATTTTTAACTCTCGGGGTGGGGAGTGCGGGGAAGAGATCCATCTACATTGAGCGGACAGAAAGAAAATCATTGGGAGTGATAGATTAAAACCTTCCTACCCACTGATTAAGTGCTCTTCTTTTCTCGGGGAGAAGAAGTGAGTGATTCTAAAGTGTAGCGCGGCAGGGCTGCATCATCAGCGCCGCCTGTCCCATAATTCAACGCTCTGTTTTTCTGGATGCTTGAGATTATATAATTATATAAACTTTCAGCAAGGAATGCTCAGAAACATTATAATTTATCTCCAAACTCTCGGGTATTTTCTTTTTTTTTTTTATTCAGATCATCCCTGTTCAGTCAACAGTTTGTTTGCGTAGAAAGTCCGGTTCGTTTGGGGAAGTGTGAACGCGTAATTGAGTTCTGATGCGGATCAAATAAGCAAACTCTGGTCTGCCTAAAACCTCGGTCTCGGTTTGATTAACCCTTTAATATTTACATTTTAAATGTCCGTCTGGATGTTTTTGCTTATTTTAGTCGTGCGCGATTCTTTAAATGTCCTGTGAGTAAATATATTTGCCCATTTATCCATAAAAACTGTAACTTTCAATATTCAGAAAGTTATTTTTGCGATTTAATAAAGGCTCAGCCCTCACTTTAATTTCACTCCCTGCTATGGTGGGAGTGAAATTACCGTAATAACCCGACATCAGCTGGAAAGAGCAACGTCTCCCCTTTCAGAATCCGTTGGAATTTTTCAGATGGCGCAAAGTGTAGCGGAATTACGGTACTGCAAATGGAAGGGTTCAAGTGAAATCTGGTGCGGTTTGAATGAACGCCAAGCGGACCAGAAGCCGCTCCAAACGCAGGGAATGCTGGGTAAATACAACCAAAACAAATGTGAGAGTCGAGCACTTGTGGAAGGAAGGGCTCATTGTTTTTTTTACTAAAGACTTTAAATCACTTAAAACAAGACATTTTTCCCACAAGTGAAAAAATGTGCCAGTGGAATTAGAACTTGTGATAAATATTCAGGAGTTACTGACTTAAAACAAGCTCCTGTTTCTTGCTGAAAAGTTACTTGTAGGTTGGTTTTGTCTTGTTTGAAGTGTTCTGAGATATTTGAATTAGAAACAAGACATTAAACAGACTTGGTAAGACTTTGTTCAGCGAAGAACAAGCTCGTTTTGGCTGAAAACTCACCAGACACACACCTGCACTTTCATATGTCTCATTTTATGAATCAATAAATCGATTTGGAAAATGATTTCTTTCGCCTGACTTTAGTATTCATATGATTGATTTTGATTTTGGTTCCTAAAATACCAGAATTTCCACATAACTAAGCCTGTCCTGATAACAAAAAATTATCTTCCTTATCGCAATAAACGACAATATTGTTGCTTTGAGACCATTTTTAAGCGATGTAATGGCAAAATAATGTAAGAACACATTCTCAAAGATCAATACATTTTAATTAACATTTAACATTGGATCTGGGAGACATTTTAAATATCCAAAATAAATAAACAAAACAACTAATAAAATAAATTATGACGTCTCTGAAAACAAAATAGTTCTTCAAAAAATGGACAAGTTTAGACTGAAGCGTTTAATCGTCCAGTTTTTGATAGAAAGAGAGACAAAAACAAAAAATCGTGCAAAAGAAATGATTGATCTCGTTTTAATTTATCAACAATTAATCGATTAATTGATTTATTGCGACAGGGCCACACATAACTTTACGTTTTGGTCCGTTTGATGATGCAATTTTAAAATATTAAATAATTGATGTTTTGATCTGTTGCATTTTTACCAAACACTTTAAATTTATTGGATGTTTAAGTGGTGTTACTCTCGCTTCAGTACAGTTTTGTGTTGATATCTGGTTTCTGCTGGTCTGATATACCTTCACAGTGTGAGACGATTCGGCCCCATGAGGGGGAGAAAACTGCCGCAACAAGCAACAGATCAGCGCAGATGTACTGGAAGAGCCCAGTGTGCATCAGCACCAACATGGTCCCTTCATGCTGCCGGCTAAACTTTGAAGGTGGAACTGCTGCACTGTTTCATTAGCACCTTATTAGCGAATTAAACGAACTCCTTTGTGTTATGATCGGAGGCGGCGGGGCTCCTCACGGGGAAAACCCTACCACTGAACCTCTGAGCATGGCGGCCCAGCAGGCTTGGAGTTTTCAGACAGTTGGGTACTCCCTAAAGTCAGACCCTGCATAAATTAGTCCCGTGTTCAGCTGTCAGCATCCTGCTGGCTCTATTACATGCACAGATGCAAGAGTGCAAAACTGCACTCATTGCACTAATCTCAGGGGGATGATGGTACATTTCCCCCCCTGCGTACAAACAGAAAAGCTCCAAACATTTTCCTTAAACTTGTCCTATTACTTGAGGTCTGTTTTGGTTTAATCACTTGAAATAAGACAAAACTGACGAAGCCAGCTTACATCTTGCAGTTAATTCTTGGAGACGTTCTGAGGTTTAATTTAACTAAAATTTAATTGTTACATTCAGAGGTAAAAATGGAAACATGCACTCCAGCTGTAAGGTACGGGAGTGGCAGCATCATGCTGTGTAGACGTTTACAGCAGGAAGAACTGGTGCAAAGCCGACAACATCAGGATGAACACTGCAAAAACACAAAATCTTACCAACTATCGTTGCTCGAGGTTCTAGAACAAATGTTTTAGTGCATCTGAAATAAAAAGAAACTAACTTACAAGTAACTTTTCAGCAAGATACAGGAGATTATCTGAAGTTAATAATTTATTCATATGGATTTTAAAATTACTAGTTCCTGTGTCAGATTATTTCTTTTTTCCATGTCATAACTAAATAATATGCCAATGGAAGTAATACTTTCTAAAATCAATATTAAGGAATTATTTACTTAAAACAAGCTTCTATATGTTTTTGCATAATAAAATATATGCAGAAAAATAAGTCATTTTTTTGTCTTATTTTATTTTTTACTAAGATTTTTCCACAAGAAACGAAACAAAAATACTTGGTGAAAGGTTGTGTTTTCTGGCCATTGCACTGCAGAAAACAAAATCTTAGCAAGTATTTTCATGAAGTTTCTGGTGTAAATAAATAACTACACTGGACGGACAAAACTAACTTCCAAGTAACCTTTCAGCAAGATATAGCAACTTGTTTTAAATCATTAATTCCTCAATATTGATGGAAAAGTACCACTGGCAGATTGTTCATTTAAAACACAGGAAAATTAAATAATCTGTAGTTGAACAAGTATTTAAGGAGTTATTTATGTAATCTTATATCTTGCTGAAAAGTTACTGAGTTAGTTTTGTCTTATTTTGCAAAATACTTTTTTGTATTTTTCCAGTGTTTTGACTTGTTTGTGGGTTAAAATCTGTCCAAATTTGAAAACTAAACATGATTTTGTGCCCTATGTGTCAAAATATTTCTAAAGAAAAAAATCAATAAAAAGACATGTGACAGAAAATAAACCAGTTCTTTAACTCCAGTTGAGCGGATTCCAGTTCTTACCTGTGGTTCCCAGAAGCCGAGGAGGCGGCGGAGGAGGCGGAGGCGGAGGGAGGGGAGGGTATCTCCTACAGTGGCACGCCACCTGGCACTGTTCGCCAACTTTCTCCGCCACCGACCACGAGCATGACCTCTGGATCTCTCCCTGACGGCGAGGGAAAGCAGAAGAAGAGAAACTGCGTAACTCAGGAGTAGCAGCAGCAGCACCGTGGATTTCCTCCTCTCAGCATTCCTTTCACATCACAGCTCCACTGTTGTTGTCACTGGGGCTGCTGTGTGCGTGTGTGTGTGTGTGCGTGTGTGTGTGTGTGTGTCTGTGTGTGCGTGTGCGTGTGTGTGTGCGTGTGCGTGTGTGTGTGTGTGTGTAGAATGGTATCACGTCGACGGCTGCTGCTGCTGCTGCTGCTGCTGCTCTCCCTGTAAGAAACCACCCACCAGCAGAGTGGGCAGCAGGCTGCCCCGAGGAGTGTGCGTGGGTGGATTTGGAAACTCGAGCAGATCACATTACACATGAACCCTGGCAACACTGCGTGCATGTGGAGAACATCTCACCACTATCTGTAGGCAGCTGCAAGGGGCAAAGGTTAGAGTAGTCATCAGTAACATATGCCTGCTGCAGGGATCCTGGTGGGAATGCTGCGAACAGAAAACACAACTGGCTACTTCATGTTCCCAGAACAGGAGAGCTGATTAGGACTAATTAGGACACAATTAAATATTCAATACTCTTATTTAAAAAATTATCTCTTAATTAGGCTAAAACCCAAATTAATTGGAAACGATTAATCGTGATTAATTGGTTTCATAATTGGTGACTATCTGACCTCAGACCTGTTCTGATGCTGAAAAACATGCTATACAAATAAACGTTCATCATTATTATTCTAGTATTATCATCAAAGTAATCTTCAACTTTAGTAATTGATTAATCGTTAACTGGAGTGGACAATTTGCTGAAAAATCTATGATGAGAGCAGTAATTAAGCCAAGACTGTACAGAAATGTATCCATTTTGCAGTTAATATAAAAAACACCTTTGTTTGTAAACAAGTTTTACTCAAACCTATTTAAGTACCGTAGTTTTAGCTCCACCTGCTTCAAATTCTATAAAGGAAGAATGTGTTACTGCATCTAAGGCAATGAAATGTTTATTTTCTTATTTAAAAAATAAATTGTGTGTTTGTTTGTATAATTTAGTGTATTTCTAATACTGAATGAAAAAATGCTTAATTTTAAAAAGTAAAATCTTCAGAATGTGCCAATTTTCTTTACATGATTAATCGATTAATCGTGAGGTTAATCGATAGTTTCAGCCCTAATATAAACGTTTTACTCATTAATCAAAACATTTCAATAAAGCTGTGGGTAATAGCTAAAAAACGGTCACCAAACCCCCAATACGGGGATGTCCAATGTGTGGCCCGTGGGCCACTTATGGTCGTCGGACTGCTTTTGTGTGGTCCCAAACTGCAAGAAATGTATAAAAAGTGAAATGTATAAAAAGCCGTCCAGCACAGGCAGTTGATGAAGATGGAGACTTTTTATTTGTAATCAAATCTGTAAAATTATTGCAAACATAATTAGGGCTACAATTAATGATTCTTTAATTATTCTGACGATTAATCAAATAAAAAATGGCCACATTTTGCAAATTTTTAATTTAAGCTTGTTTGCATAATATAAATACATTAAAAGATGTAAATAAACAAATGTATTTCTTCTTTATAAACATTTTATTAACTAAAATCCAACAACATTCCAGTGAACGACTGATTATTTGTAGCAAAGACTGTATCTGCAGCAAAAATATACAAACATCAACGTGTGAAAAGCTGTTGGTTAACAAATTAATCATTAGAAAGAAAAAGGTGCTTAAGAGATTTATTTATTACAGAATATGAAGCAGGTGAAGCTAAAATGTCGCCACATGAAGAGTTTTGGGTAAAAAATGTGGTATTTTTACACAGTTATGACTAAATTAAGTATTTTGTCCTTTCAGGAAACATTTTAGAGTGTCTATGCTTCAGTTAATGATTAATTGATTTGATAATCGATTCGTCACGATGAGCTCGATTATTTCTTTCAGCCTTATTATCAGCCTCATTTTCTTTCAATGTAAAAATGTTTAGCACAACACAAAGTATTAATCTTTTAATAACTAATTTTTTGTAACAAGTAAAACTATTAATCCATACTTTAATTGAAAAGTCAACTTTGCTGCACCAAATCAGCTTTTATTTTACGTATTAAAACAGAAACGTTTGAGAGAAAGAGACCCAAACCCTGTTCTCATAACTGAAATTTATTTTTCTTTTTACATTTCTTTATTCTCAGCAGTTCTTAGTGGATTTATAGAAATATTTTGGTTTGTTTTCATGTTTCAGGGTCCACTTCCATTTTAGTTTTCTGTTTGTTTTCTTCAGATGGTTCACATTTTCCTTCTGATACGCGATAAAACTCATGATAGTTCTCTGAACGTGGTCAGATTTTCCCGCTGAGTCAATGTTATTTTCCTGCAGTGCTGAATTTTTATTCACGTCAAACATGTCCACTGTCCTGAGAAAACTTTAACTTTCATCTCTGCCAAAAATCTTAAACTTAGCTTGACAGTAGCAAGAGCCTGATAACATTTTAGGTTTAACAGAGACTTCTTTTGGCATGTTGCGGCCTGCTTTTGAGGTTAACTTGCTTGGATTAGCTGCGTTAGCTGTGATTCTGAATGTCCTTATTTTCTGGACAGAAAAAACCTGTTTTTAAGGTCTTTTGAGTCCTATTTACCTTCTCTTTTCTATCGGTGCACCGATTGCACCTTTCTGGCTGATTACCAATCTTTAACAAGCCTGACCTGCCGATTCAGATTTTGACTGATACCAATTAATCGATCCAGTAATTGATTCCTCACGATTAACTCGATCAATCGTTTCAGCCCTATTACCAACATAATTTTCTTTCAGTGCAAAAAGTTTAGCACAACACAAAGTATTCATCGTTTTATAACCAAGCTTTTCTAATAAACAAGTAAATCATGTTTACTTATATTTTAATATTTGTGCAGGTATGACTTGATGGGGCGGTCTAGTCAAACTTTTGACTAATCAAACAGAGGAAAAAGAGGACAGTGGATGATTTTCAGACTTTAAATATTATTGGTTGATAATATTGGCTTCACATGAAGGTATCGACTGATCACCGAAGGAAATCGAAGCTGATTTATTGGTGCACCTTTCAGTCGCAATAAACCAATTATAATAAATTGAAATAAATTCTGTTTTGTTGATTTATTGTTTCTCTCTTTCTACCAAAAACTAGATGACAAAACTCTTCAGTGTGGTGCTTTGGTGTCAACCAGCCCTTTTTAAAGGATAATTTTGTGTACAGAGACTTCACTATTCATTTTATTGGTTGTTTCTGTTATTTTATTTATTTAAAATATTCCAGTTGTAGTGTTAAATGTTTGTCAAAATGTTATGTTTATTAACCTTTGAGAATGTGTTTTTTCCCCATTATATTGCTGGAAAATGGTCTCAAAACAAAGATATTATTGTTTATCGCAATAACTTCTTGGGCAATTTATCGTGCAGTTAAATTTGATATTGTGACTTTCTGGTGTTTATTCTCACTTCAGCAATAAGGAGCATCAAACTAAATGTGTCAAACAGTGAAAACCTTCAAAATACAGATTGACATTGTGCGATAAATGCAAAAACCTACTTTTGTGCAATAAACATCATTCATGATCGTCAACAATTCCTTCATTTTTTCCCTGCAATGTCAGAATTGAAAGTAAATATCCAAAAATGTTTTAAAAACTAGACTATTTCCACATGCGGAGAGCAGCAGCTGCAGCAGCAGCAGCAGCACGATGAGCATAAACAGACCCGCTGCAAGTTAGTTAAACATCCAACTCCAGTCGGATCCGCTTCCCCCCTGCATGCACCTCAACGCGATGCTTACCTTGCATGAGAGTAAAAGCTGTGACAGGAGGCAGTGAGCGATGAAAAAAGGCCAAAAACTTAAAGTAAATGGCATCAGATCTCGGAGCAGCATTCCTCCTGCGCTGTTCTCGAAGATACTAGGAAGCGTTTCCAACAAATGAATGCAGTAGTATACATAGGCTTGAAGTGTTTGCGAAATAACCATCCACCCTTTCCACTTCAGCGGCTGCAGCTGTGACAGGGAATAGTTTATGCCCCAATCATTTTCCTCTTCATTTTCCGCTGTCGATCGCATAGGACAGGCGAGCTGGTGGGATGAGCAGCAAACCCGCGATCATTCACATCTCCAAAGTTGTTTTTACCTCTTTTTTAACCCTCCTATCTCTCTCTCTCTGTGTGTGTTTGTCTCTCTCTCTCTTTCTGTCAGACAGCGACCTGAATCACGCCGCTGCTCCGCGCACTGTGAGGCGGTGGACGGCCCAGACCTTACATCTCTCCGCGGCGGCGAGCAAGAGCGCAGGACGAGCCGCTCCAGCCATCCAAGTTGAGGAGGAGGAGGAAGAGGATGAGAAAGAGGAGGAGGTGGAGGAGGGGGGATCTTAAAATCGAGAAGTGAAAGAAAACAGAGACGGGTCCTCGCAGCGGCATCACCTCAACTTCTCCAGGCAAGACTCGGGATGGGCGAGTCCGGAGGGCAGTGGCGCATCTCCACTCACCTCGGCTCCCCTGACACGAACCAACCCTCCTCCTCCTCCAAAACACAGCCAGCAGCTCCTGTGGTTGGCTGCAAAGCAATCAGCGCAGGCTTTCTGTCTTTGTTTATGTTTTTCCCTTCCTTCCCTCTCTCTCTCTCTCCTCCTTAAAGGTCTGTGTTGCGTGTTAAAGTCATGTTTGATGCGCTGCAAAGTCCCCAAAGTGGGCCGGTGTAAACACTGATTCAAACTGCCACAATAACAAGAGTTTCATCTTCTTTTCAGTCTAAATTTGAATGTTAAAGTCCAGTTATGCTGTAAACTGAAAGCAGGATCTGACATGACTTTCTTCAAATTAAAGCTGCAGGATGTAACTTTTAATTATATATATATATATTTTTTATATATTTGCTGAAACAGTCACCATATCTTGACAGAATAAATAAAACAGATAATCTGTGAAAAGATTGATCTTCAACTTCTACTCTGAAAAATTTACCAAAAACAGCCAATGAGAGCCAGGAGGAGGACCTTAACACTGCCAATCATGCTCATGTACTTGTTGCTAAATGTTCTAATGACAGAGAAATCTTCCTGGAAATCTGCCGTCATTGGTGGGCAAGCTAATTAGCTTGAGCATTCACAACAGGTTTTGCTAGCTGTAAAGAGTGGTGATTGACAGCACTAAGACCCGCCTCCTGACTCTGATAGGTTGTTTCTAGTTAGCACTGGGAGAAAGTAGAAGAGCTATTTTTATCTGTCTTAGACCATTACAACATAGTGACAGTTTTAACAAATATATGAAAAAAGACATATTTTAAAAAATAAAGATTACTGCAGCTTCAATTGCAGAAAAACAACAACATGATGCTGCCACTGACTTTCATAGTTGGGATGCAGTTTTCCTTGTTTTCCTCTAACTGTAACAAATGTGTAACCTGGCCACTGCCGTAAGCAATTCTGCACTGTATTCTGCTCAATACACTATAAAAATAAAGTAAAATAAAACAGAGCAGGCTCTCTAGCACCACCTAGTGTCTATCTGAGCATATCATTATAGTCAAACACTTTAACCTTACTTTCATCAAACCTCCAAAAATCAGGATGTTCTCCTTCATTTTGCATTTTGGAGGGATGACTTCTTCCTTCCTGAGCGACCTCTCAGTTCATGTTGATACAGGGCTCATTTCACTGTGGAAAATTGTAAAATTATGCTAACATCACCTTAAAATTGTTTACTCTGGGGTTAATGCACACACAGACTGGACAGAGAATCGATCTACTTCCTGAACAGATGTTTTATCAAATGAATGTGGCACCATTATGCATCTTCATTTTACACCAAAGCACAAACCAGTCTAGTGTCGATCCTCTACCTAAAGTCTAATTTCTTTAGATTTCTCTGTTTTGATACAAAGAAGCAGTGCGTTATTGAAATGTTGCCTTAAATGCATTCACAGGTTTGCTTTCCTTTGACTTCAATCCCATAAAATAACCAAAATGATATTTTTTATTTGCGCTTTCCAAAATTGTTTAAAAGTAGCATAATCTCATTGGATGTAAACTTCTACATTATATTAAAAAATTAAATTATCTCTACTTATTCTGACATTTAGCACATGATCCAGAAGATAAATTTCGAACAATTGATTGTCGATTAATTGCTTATCAGATTAAAATGAATTCCAATCATTGACAACATCCGTGAGATCTTCTGTCAGTGTTGTAGTTTGGCTGCCATCCGGCAGAGGGCGCCGCTCGTCATTCTCAACTGGAGCCGTTGACACGCAAACAAAGATGGCGGCGCTCTACCATAAAGAGAGCGCCGAAGAGATAAGGTCCAAACAGAGTCCGGTTTGGGATGAAAAATTCTCTCTATGCGGTTCTGTAATAAATATAAACACTTGATAAGTTTCTTAAGTTAGCAACTTAATAGTTTGACAAACTAGAATCAATTTCTCATTTAAAAAAATACCGATTTGCTATGAAGGTGATGACAGAAAGACGGATAAAAATACATGACGGGACCTATTTTATTTATTTTATTTTGCCCTAACCCTAACCCCTAATCCTAATCCTAATCCTAACACGGTTGGCTTTCAGCGCTGTCTAAGTTTAGTAATGTGAGAAAACAATAATTTTCTGTTAATCAGTGTTTAACACATCTGACAGAAAAAAAATATTAAAATATAATAATTAGCTTCTATTTTAGCATTCAGCAGGTGAAAATGTATTTCTTCATGTTGTGGAAAGAAGTTCAGCCTTTTTGATACAAGATAAAACTAGCAGATCAATTAGACCAGTGAACTTTAGATTAACTAATTAAAGATAACGCGCAGTCAGACGGTGGAAATGAAAGGTTTTCTTTTCCTGTGCTGTATGTAAATGTGTGGTTTGGCTGTAGTGAATAGTGGGTGATGCTGTGTGGCAGAGTGGAAGACATGAGACAACAATGGGTGGATTTTAAGAGTGGAGTTGCATAATGTTGTTGGTGGTCTTCTCTGGGCACGGTTATGAAATTAGCCCCCAGTCATACGTGGTAGCAGGGAGCCAACGTGACATTCAAACGTCTGATTGACATAGAGAATAAAAACCTGATCCTCAACCAGAAACCTGTAAAAATATGAGATTTTTCTGCCTTTTTAAAAGCAAATAATAAGCAGAGATGCTCCCTCTACTCCACCGTGTGTTTGAAAATGAACATTTTTGCACATCTTCAATAAGTTGCAGTTTAATGTCCTCTCTCCTCTCCTGGGGGTTTAAATATTTGAAACGGGAGCCAACCGAGTCTGCTCAGTCCAAATAATTTAAATAACATCCAAGCCTACGATTCAAACCGGTTTGGATTAAGATCAGTGAATTCAGCAACCAGCCCTGCAGCCTTTTGTTGTGACTGAGCATTCATCACATGTCTTGCCTATCAAAAAGCACTTCACAGACAGTAATGGGATGAGCTCATACAAAGAGCTGTGGATGACTTTTAGAGTGGAAAATCCTCGGCCAGTGCATGTTAGGCTGCATTTGCAGAGCTTTTTCAGAGTTTTGAAGGATAGAAGAAGCTTGGCATATAGTCTGCAGCTCCTGCTCATCCATCCTCTCCAGCAGTCAGTCCCAGTATTGATTATCTGACAAGAGCAAAGCTCTACATCCTCCTGTTTCCTTCCTGCTACCTCACCTCATTCCAACAACCAGCAGTCTGGCACAACATACATCACGGCCGTATAAACTGATAGGGAAGCCTCTTTATATAATTACTGTGGTCTCTCACTGTTATCTTTCTTGCCAAGATAGTTCATCTGCATCTCTTAGCAAACAAAGCCTGAAAATGCCGAGTGCATGAAATGAAAGAAAGATTTTACATCCCTCAGTCAGCCGCAGAATAATAATGTTCGGCTAAGATTAGCACAGCTGCCTTTATCTTTTCTATCTGTGTTTCTCTCTTATTATATCAGTGTGTGTGAACATTATTGGATCTGGTTGAACATGTAGAGTGGGTCAGAAAGCAGTGGAAGTACACTGCCATCTAGTGAAAAGTGTGAAGCAGGAAGGAGGACTGTGATTTAACTATTTACACTGCAAAACCACAAAATCTTACCAGGTATTTTTGGTTTAGTTTCTAGCAAATATCTAAATACATTTTGAATGATACAAAACTAACGGACAAGTAGATTTTTAAGTGGGAATTGGAGCTCATTTTAGGTCATTAATTCCTTCATATTAATGAAAATGTTCTGGTTCCATACATTTAAAAAAAAGCAAATTTACTGACAAACAATATTTTCAGAGCACTAGTTAAGCCAAAACTGTACAAAAACATATACACTGTGAAATTAAGATAAGAAAAAACAAAGATTTTCTGGTCAAACTCGTTTCCATATAAAATCAAACATACAGAATTACATATTCAAGTCTAACCTCAAAATTAATCTGTTTGAAATGTAAAGTGACTCTTTCTTGTTTATAAGATAACTGCTTGAAAGGAAAGTAGAAAACAAGAAGAAGGTTTAAAACTTTTCCTCAGGACTCTATATTTAGTCATTTGACAGACGCTTGACTGACACAGAAGAAGTCTAAACAAAGCAACATTATGTGCTTTAAATATCTCATATAGGCCACCAGCTCTGAAACACAGAGAGGCTTCAATCTGCATTATAATCTCCTCCAACTCATCTTGAAAACAAAGAACTAAAATCATAAAATATTCGGTTTAATTTTCCAAACTTGTTCGTTTTTTTTCTTGAATGATTACATGTAAAATCACAGGAGTGTAAACCATATTATGCTCATTTAATTCTGAGTTTTATTTTTTAGTGCTTTAAATGAAAAATAAAAATAATGACGCTGTTCTGTTGCAAATTTCTGCATAGTTTGCATGAAATCTGCAACATCTTGCATGGATTTAAGGATTTATAATGAACTTGTATGTAAATTGTCACATAAAAATCTTACCAAGTATTTTTGGTGGAAACATTTCAGTTCACTTGAAATAAGACAAAACTAACTTATAAGTAACTTTTAAGGAAGACATTGGAGTTTGTTTTAAGTGAATAATTTGCTAATATTAATGACAGATTACTTCACTTATTACACGGAAAAATGTCTTAAAAGTGACTTAAAATAAACTCTTACATCTTGCTAAAAAGTTAGTTTTGTCTGATTTCAAGTGTACTTACATACAAAACCACTTGGTAAAGTGTTAGAATTTCAAATAAATACCCATTTATATCTTTAAGCACTGTAAGTTGATCAGTTCCTGCATTGTTGCTACAGAAGGAAGTAAACAGGAACTGAACTCTGCACTACGGCAGCCCATAGGGGCAACACATCTGTAATCGCAAGATAACCGGATAAACTATGTAACTAGGGACCGCCCTAAGGAAATAAAAAGAGAGGGTGAGGCAGAGCGTGCTTCAGAATGGGTAGGAAATTGTAACTGAAGCAAGTTTCTGTCCTTTGTCCTTGGAAGAAATTCTAAAAACTCACTTGTCTCTTTCTTCTTTTCTTGTGTGTGAGAATGTTTAGGTAAATGAACCTAAACATTCATTTACCTTGTGTTTTTGCAGTGCAGGTCATCTAGAGTTAGAATAAAATCTGTGTAAAAGTGCAGAAAGTTCTGAAACTCAAGCCAAGAAACGCCTAAAATGAGCCACAAACATTTTATCCGCAACCACCGATGGATGCTGGATGTGCTTCCTCCTTCTCTTTCCTCTTTCTTCCTCACTTCAAAAGCACAGGAGTGGGTGACAGGCGGGTGGACGGCGGGGGTCCCTATTGTTAACCAGCCTTTTCAGTTAAACAGAGGTGAGGCAGAGGAGAAGAGATGGGGACAATGGGGCCCGACTGCCGCTCCAGAACCAGAGGAACCAGCCACACAACAACAACGGCTCCAAACGCAGCGCAGGATTCTATCGTTCTCTAAATACACCATTTTTGAGACTGAAATTTCTTCTTTTTTTAAAAAAAATAATTTTTAGTTTATTAAAAAATACAAGATTTTCTAGACAAAAAATTACTTTTGCGACAAAAATTTTTTTCTAGTTATTTCTGTAAAATTTCTAAGATTAATCTCAAAGTTAATAAGTTTTTATTCAAGCAAATTTTCAACTTTTCAAACTCAGAAATTTAATTTTCTTAAGAGATTTTTTAGAAAAAAAACAAGGAAAATTTCTGCTCTCAAATAGAAAAACAAATTCTAGAAAACAATTTTCTAGTTTGAAAAGTAAAATAATTTCTTGTAAAAACGTTTTTCTAGAAAACCTCTAGAAAAAGAACAAACATTTTTAAAACTAAGATTAAGAAACTTTTCTTAAGGGGGAAGAGGAGGTTCTAGAAAATTTGTGTTTTTCAAAAGACGCAAGTTTTTTCTAGAAAATTTCAGAGATTAATCTCAAAATTTCAGATTTTTTGAAAATATTTGAGATCACGTCCAAAAAAATTTTTTTTACAATACTTGATCTTTTTAATACTTCATTTAATATATATATAGATATATATGCATAGCTATATATACATAGATATATATACTAGATTCTGTTATCGCCTCTCCTTTCTGAGCTGCTGCTCCAGCGGAACGACACTTCCCAGCGCAATAAAGGGATGAAGCTCAATTAGCATTTCACAAGTCCCGTTCCCCCTCCGCCCGCCGCAGCCTTCCCCGTGGAGCCCATGCTTTTCTGGGGATTGTCCTGTTTTGGGCCCTTGTTGCGGTTGGCAGGGTGACAGTATTCGAGTGTGCAAACTTGTGCCATTGTCCTCCGGCCAGAGGGAGCCATGGAGACACCATAATATGACACAGGAAAATGTTTGCTGATGGCAATTCTATGGGCTTTGTCCGAGTCTTTTTTCCTTCATGACGACTCGATTTAAGTCTCTAAATGTTTGACTACAAATGCAGGAGTGCTATCCAGCTCCTTCCCCTTTGTCCCGCCAGGTTTGAATGAGTAATTCAGCCTTTGTGTCGCTCGATTGAGGGGGCAAACAGAAAGACAAGATTCTTGAGCGTTCAAGCCCCTTTCCATGGTTATGCGCTCTTTAGATCCCCCCACCGCCACCAAATCCTACAGCTGACATCATGTGGAAGGCATTAAACCTCAACTTTAACCCGTGCAACAGGAAGTTAAAGCATGTCCAATACGATATATTGCATTTATGTTAAATTATTTTGCGTAAAAGGAGCAGAGTTAGAAGCGGTTTTTTGGGGGAAATATCGCGTTTCCAGGGCTGGGCTTTCCAGATCTCCATGGCAGCAATTTGCGCTGGTGAAGAATTTGATACCAAGGCGCTTGGAGACTGATTGGAGTGCATTGTGAGGGGTCTGGGGTCGCTGATTGGTTCAAGGGAAGGAGCATAACTACAAAGGGTTTATATTCATTCAGCTTCCTGAAGTACCTCTGCAGTCTGGAGAGAAGCTTCGACTAAAACGGTGAGCACGAGTTTAAAAAACGGAGATTTATTGGTGCGCAATTACGCAAAAGTCTAAACTAATTTATGGTATTTTACAGATTGTGTAAGTGGATTATGGCTCATATTTCTACCATGGACTCATGAAGTGAGCCAAATAGCCTCTGGTAAAGATGTCAAGCGCAGACAGCGAAGTTAAAACTTTACTCAACTTTGTAAATTTGGCGTCCAGCGACATCAAGGCGGCTCTGGATAAGTCGGCTCCCTGCAGGCGCTCCGTGGATCACCGGAAATACCTACAGAAGCAACTCAAACGCTTCTCACAAAAGTTCTCCCGAGTCCCGAGAGGTCAGTCTCTCACGTCTGCGGACTACAGGTGCGCCAGAGGAGCTGAGCGTAAAAGGGCGACTACGACGGATCAGGCCAGCTCCGGTGCGCAACAGGCGCAGAGCGTCGGAGGAGTAATGGACCAGGTGCCGATGCGGAAACGACAACTACCAGCGTCGTTTTGGGAGGAACCCAGGCTAACCAAAGCCAGGAGAGACAAACCCTTTTTGGATTTGATAAGAAGCAGCAGCAGCTCTGAAGGCGGAGAGAATGAAAAGAGGAGAAGGGGTCAGGAGGACGCGCAAAAAACCGCAAACTCCTCATCCGGCAGGCGCAGCTCTGCGGAAAAAGAGGTGCTGAAACTGGATCTGACTTCACATCGCTCCGTGAGTTTCTGCAGCTGCTGCCCCTTCCAGCTCCAAGGACACCAGGTCCTCCACAGCCAGATTGTTGTTCCGCATCCTCCCTTTGGTCTGTGGAGCAAGGCAGCAGAGCCGCAAAGGCCCGAGCATCCCCACGGACAGAAACTCCACACGCACGTTGTGGTGAAACCGATTCCCACCAAGGCCACGGCGCAGTCTCCGATCTTCAGCGTGTTTGGCTTCATTTAATCTGCGGTGCTGTTAGTAAAGCTACAGACAAAAATTAACAGAAATAATTTGGGTCATTTAGCCTGTGAGAGAGAAAATAAAGTCCTTTTAGTCACTTCCGCCACTTTTTAAAAATTTATTTATAAAATCACTGTTTCAAGCTGAATTAAATATTCTAGTTGTTAACTGAGCAAACTAAATATTCTGTTGATTGTTAAATATTTAGTTAATTAGCTCAGAGGAACCAATTTAGCTCTGACCTAAACAGCTAAATATTTATTTGCCTGTAGGGGGAAGTGTCTTTCAAAATAAAAGCTGGGTTTGCTGACCTCCTTTGAAAACGTCTGAGCTAAATGTTTAGTTAGCAATCTGAATATTTAGTTTGGAAATAAATATTTAGCAAGCTCAGAGTTAGATATGTAGCTAATATGCAATAAAAACTGGGTCTAGCTTGATATTTAACTTGCTAACTAAATGTTTAACTCTGAGCTAAATATTTATTTTTGAGTTAAATATTTAGTTTGCGATGTAAATATTTAGCTTTACTTAGCAAGCCAAGTATTTAGTTTGGAGATAAATATGTAGTTAGAAGCTAAATATGGATTCAGAGCTAAATATTTAGGTTGCTAACTATATATTTAATTTGCATTTCGAAACATTTTTGCTTCAAATACGATAAATTAACATTTACTTTATTTGTAAAGTAAATATTTAGATTGCTAAAATATTCTTTAAATATTTAGTTGAAACTGACATTTATAAAAGAATGAATTACATGGTGAAAATATGACTTTGAAAAGTAAACCCCATTTTTCCATCTTTGGCTGAACAACCCAAATTATTGCTGTGAATTTTTGAGTGTGCATTTTTACAAACGCCACCGCAGAAATGAGAAGGTGAAACTGTGAGCTTTGTTCCGTGTTTATGCTTTTTCTCTTGTATTGTGGAAACCGGACACTTCTTTAAGCACTTACTAGAATGCTGCATCTATTTGTGATGTTTACGCCTACAGGAATAAATTGCACTTTTCCAATAAACTAATCAGCTTCACCTTTATGTTTATTTTCACTGTGTGTCCGCAGAGAGAGAAAATAATGTGTTTTTTTGTACTTGAGTCTGTCACGGTTCCCCCTTTTAACAAGAAAAATCTGTCTTTGTCAGGTAATGATTGCCAAAATGATTTATTTTTAAATAAAAGACTCAAATTCCCTCAAGAAATCCTTTTGGCAGCTGTCTCTGAAGGTTTCTTAACAGCACATCGTAAATGACAGATTAAAAGGCCTTGTCACGTCGCTTCAAGTATAAATAGACATTTAAAAAGAACAGATTGAAGATACGACTAAAAAAAGAAACAGGAAGATAAATATAGTGGTGAATAAAAAGACTAAAATCTGAGGTTTATCTGTTTGAAATCAGCCATCAGGACTCAGATATGCTTTTAGTCTGTTTGGCAGAGGCAAACTTGTAACAGATTTCCTGTTTCTCCCCATCTGAGTCCAAACCCTTAATCTGCAGAGGTGCTGAAGTGGACGTGGTGACACTGGAAGACAAGATAAGAACTGCTGTTAAAAAAGTAAAGTATTTTTCTAAGAGGAAATGAAAGCAAAGTGTTTCCTTGCACTGATTTTTATCTGGAACCTACATGACTTCCTTTTGATGGCGCACCATTCGTCTCTGCTGTCCAGGAGCGCAGAGAGTTTGCTGCAGAGCTGAACATGGCCGACGTAATCCAGCAGCAGGTCTATGACCGGGCCGGCCCATTTACACATAGCTGGGGTTGAGATCCACTCGCAGAACTGGAAACCATAAAAAAGTAAAACAATCTTCATGAAACTCCCAAAACAATGAAGCTCTATTGATTCTGTATTCATCTATTTGTGTGGAAATCTGGGACTCACACACAGCGGCTTTTATAAAGCAGAAGAGAAAAAGACCAGAAGACAGAAAAAACAGAAGACAGTTGAAGATAAAGACCAGAAGACAGAAGTAGGAGAATTAAATAAGTTCATATTTCTGCCTATTGTCGGTGTGAAATGTGAAATTGTTGGTTTTGCCCACCTGTGTCTCCCGCTCTGGCTTTTCATCGCAGCTTAAAGGAGGTAGACCGTCATGGCCGCCAGCAGTTCTGACGTCGGATCCTTCGGGAAGAGGGTGGGGCGCAGCACCGTGCGTACAGGTGAAACAGGCCTGTGCGTCACAGCCGTGGTCCAAAAGGCACTTCAGCACAGTTAGATTATTCCTGCAGAGCGCAACCAGAGCTGGGAATGTGGTCGCCAAAGACGGGATCGTGGCGTCCAGGTCCGCGCCTCGCTCCAGCAGCAGCGTCACGGTGCTGACGCAGCCCTGACGCGCCGCCATCAGCAGAGGGCTGACCGGATCCAGACTCAGGCTCGCACCGGCGTTCACCAGCACTTCCGCCGTCCTCCTGCTGCCGTGGGCGACGGCGAAGTAGAGAGCGGTGGCGCGCCGGTCCGCGTACTGGACGGAGCGGCTGTGCGCCAGAGTGGCGTTCACGTCCGCGCCTGTTTTCAGCAGCGCGGCGGCCGCTGCGTGGCGGTCATGCTGCGCTGCCAGGTGCAGGGGGCTGATCCAGCTGTGGCGCAGCTTGGCGCGGCTGGTAGCGGAGACCAGCAGGGAAACAATCCTGAAAACACAACATGTGATCACAGAACCAGTTTGGAACCACTGACAGGTTTCAGATTCATCTCAGCAATTTTCAAGAGGAAAACTTGGAAATTTCCAAAAGTTTTTTCCTAGCAAATGTTCGACTTTCAAACTAAGAAATTAAAAATACAAATTCTAGAAAAGTCTTAACTAATGTGAGTTTTTTAATAGAAAATCTTTTCAAACGCAGAAATGTTCAAGTTTTTCCCCCAAAATGTCTGGAATGAATCTCAGAATTTTGTAGCAATTTTTTAACTTACCAAACAAATAATGTCCAGGTTTTTTTCTTCTTTTATTTAAAAAAAATTCTTTGATTAATCTAAAAATTTCTGAGTTATTTTCTTGCAAAGTTTTTACTTTAACAGTTTAACAGAAATTTCCTTATTTTTTTTTTTCTAGATAAATTACATGGTAAAAAAAAAAAAGTACAATTTGTGCTTTTTGTAAATTCAGGTCAAAGTACACAAATCACATATTATTGTTTTATTTTTTCAAGAAAATAATAAAAATGGGGAGAAAAGGAGGAAGTAACAAAATCTGAACTTGATATAAAAAAGTGAATTAGAAAATCTGGACTGGACGCCATGTTGATGTTTGACATTAACATGAATTTAGCATTCATGTTAAGCAAGCTCACACGTTTCCCTCTGTTTCCCAGTAAACCTGCTGGTTTCGGTTAAAATAAGAGGCATGCAGACTCACTCATGGTGTCCAGACTGGGCAGCAACGTGCAGAGGCAGCAGCCCAGAGTTATCAGAAATGTTGGCATCTGCGTTTTTAGAGAGGAGCAAAGCAACGGCTTCCTGGTGTCCGTTCCTACTGGCTTCATGCAGCGCTGTGACACCATCGCATGTCTGCATGTTCACATCTGCACCTGAAAAACAGCAACATTTTTTCAGGATTTAAAATGTATAACAAATCTGTGTATGTATTCCATGTATACATAAAAACATAAAATGTATGCATGTAGGGCAGATTTGCCACAGAATGTAAGGCAAATCTATGTTTTGCAGATTGAAAAACAGAAATTTCTGCCAAAACATTTTTGAAGTTAATCTAAAAAAAAAGAACATTTCTGTGTGAAAAGTCTGAAATTTGCTAGAAAAAGCTAAGAAATTTTGAGATCAATATAAAAATAATTCCAGAAAAATATGTGGAAACTTCAAAGTTTTTGAGGTCAAAAATTTGTGAGAAATTTTGAGATTAATCTATGAAATTTTCTAGAAAAATACTTTCAAAGAATGTGTTAAAGTTGAAAATTTTCAACTTTTCAACCTCAAAAATTTTCTAATTTTTTTTTCATAGAACATTTCTGAGATTAAAAATGTATATTTTTCTCACAAATTCTCAACTTCTTAAGTGTTTTAGTTTTTTCTAGAAAATTTTTGACATTAATCTAAAAAATTTCAGAATATTTTCTACTAAATCTTTGACTTTCCAAACTCAGAAATTTTTCTTGTTTGTCTGGAACATTTCTGAATTAATGTTAAAAGTTTGAACTTTTTGAACTCAGACATACTAAAAAAAAATTTCTAGAAAATTTTTGAAATTATATAATATCACAATTTCTGAATTCATTCTTGAAAATTTTATACCTGGCAAATTCAGACATTTTCTTGGTTTATTTTGAGAAAATTTCTCAGAATTTCTTATATTTTTGGCAGGAATGTACTCCTTTCTTTTCTATGTACAATGACCCTGATACGGAATGAAATCAGTGACTGTTTTCTTCAGGAAGCTACCTCTCTCAGTGAGGTAACACAGCGCCCTCTTCAGGCCTCGCTGAGCGGCTACAGTGAGCGGTGTGATGCTGTAGGTGTTTGCTGGATTGATTGTGGCTCCGGCTCGGATCAGAACCTCACAGATCTCCGTGTTTTCTCTGGACACGGCCTCATGGAGGGCCGTCCAGCCCTGAGCGCACCGCTGGTTCACAGAGGCGCCGTGCGACAGAAGAATGTTCACCATGTTCAGGTTTTCCAGTTCACACGCTGTAAAGACAAGAGAACTCAGCATTTCTCACGTCATCACGCTTCTTAGCAGCTCTGATTTCACAGATGTACCTTTATACAAAGGAGTTTCTTTGTTGCTGCTGCAGATGTCGGGGTCGGCGCCTGACTCCAGAAGCGACTGGACGCAGGGCAGCTGTTCACAGGACACGGCCAGCAGCAACGCAGTCTGCTCCTGCAGCGTCCGCTTGTCCACTGAGCCTGGATGGGCTGCAGCACAAGAAAAAACACCCACAAAGCAGCTGTAAGCATTTAGAAAACATCTTAAAGATTCAACACTGGATACATTCAACTTCTTGAAAGGGGATCTGTTATTCAAAATTCACATCTAAACTGCTTCTTCAAACAGTTAAAGCTAAAAGCAGTTTAACATTTTCCACAGTTTTCTCCAGTTTGAGGAGAACGAATGCGGTGGCGTTCTGTTCTGTTCATCTCAACTCTATTTCATTAAACCATAAATTTATGCTTTTTTTGTTTTGTTTCTGGAAACCTCCTGATTGTTAAGTGACATTCAATGGGCATTGCACCGTCACCTAGCAACCCCAGGCAAGTCCAGCCCCGTTACCTAGCAACACAAACAGAGTTCCAGCATGCTTGGTCAGCTGGTTTTTCCTCTGTATGTGCTTTACAATGGCTGCTGGAAAAGAGAAGTGTTTTATTGTTGACTTACCATCCAGAAAATGCTTGCTAATAATAGTTTTCTCTTATAGCTGACTTTTTCTCCTGTTGCATTTTTATTGTTTGTTTTTCTTTCTGGTTATGGTGTACTGTTGACTTTGGTCAACAGTGTTGGTTTTAAAGTGCTTTATAAACAAAGCTGGTATAACCAGAGCGATAAAACCAAATATAATGTTTCCCTTTTTTTTTTAAACTTTGGAATGTAATATGTAAAGTGAAGGAGAAAATATGACTTTGAAAAATTAACACCTACATTGTTTTCTTTATCACAGGCTAAATAAATAAAATTATTGCTGTTAATTTTTTATTGTAGCAAACAGCACTCCATAACAATAATTAGGATCTCCCAATTTTAATAAATTAAGTCTCAATAGCTGGGAATGTGGAGAAAAGGATTTAAATGGGATTTATATTGATGTTTTTACCTTTTAACAGAGTGTTCAGGCATGCAGTCTGGCCAGAATAGGCAGCATCATGCAGAGGAAGCCACCCGTCTTTGTTTTCCTTCAGCAGGCTGAGGGAGGAAGATGCTGCCAGGTCCTTCAGGGTTTCCACATCTCCGCGCCTCACGGCAGAAACCACCGGGTCAGCATCCCTAAAAGATCCAAAACACCAGAAAATTAGGATTTCAGGTGGAAATTAAAACAACATCCTTCAGTATTTCCCATAAATTCCTCTTATTCTGTCAGGCTGACGTCAAAAAGCTGTGACGTTTGTGACGCGCGTTGTGTTTCAGGACAGCAACCGCGAACACCGAGCCACCTCAAACGCATCATCCGCTCAAACAAAGACTCACTCCGGCGGTTCTGGAGATCCAACGCGCCGCGGATCGTCTCCGCTTTTCCGTCCAGCGTTTCGGAACTGCGAGAAATAATCGGAGTATCTGAATTTGGTCATTGTTGGCGGGGGATTTGGCGCACAGCGCGCAGCTGCTGCGGGATTATTTTGGGAAAGAAGCGTCAGGCGGCGGGCGGACGGCTGCAGCCTTATATGTCAAAGACATGCAGAGAGATAATGCAGACGGCTGTGGAGATAACGCTGCTGCCTTTTCTTTCCACAACAAACCACCAGGCTTAAAAATAACACAAGCAACTTCCCTCAGTCCACATTGATTTGTAAATATAAAATTATTTACCAGAATGACAGAAACTTTTAAAATGGTGACAAACTACCACGGCAAGGTGTATTTTATCTATTTTATGGAGCTACATTGGTGCCATAAAGTTTGATTTAAAAAATGAAATGGAAAGAGAGATTTGAAAAAGAAAAAAAAAAAAACTGTAAATCATTTTGGAACTGGAAAAAGAAACACAAAACTACTTTTCAGATTTTAGGGATTTGTTTTTTTGTTTTCACAGTTTTATTTATTTTTTTAGTTCCAAACTTAAAAAAAATAATCAGAAACTGGAAAGTAGTTTTTAACATATTTTCAGTTTTTGAAAACAATGAGATAATTTGACACAGAAACATTTTTTTTTCAGATATTTTTTAACTGGAAAAACAAACAAACTGGAGAAAAAACCTGAAATTTGAAAAGTTTTGAAAAACATTCAGTGTCAAAACATTTTTTTCTTCAGATTTATATTTTGAAGAAAATATAAAACTGCAATTCTTGTTTAGTTTGAAATTATTTTTTTCAGTTTAGTTTTTATTTTCAGTTAAAAAAAAATTTTCATTAGTTTCAACCTTCTGTTTTTCTTTGCATCCAAATAATTTTTCAGTTTTTTTTTTTTTTTCATTTGAACATACACTGCCTGGCCAAAATAAAAGTCGCCACCAAAAAATGGTCACACTCTCTAGTATTTTGTTGGACCGCCTTTAGCTTTGATTACAGCCCGCATTCGCTGTGGAATTGTTTCACTAGGCTTCTGCAGTGTCACAAGATGTATTTCCATCCAGTGTTGCATTAATTTTTCACCAACATCTTGTATTGATGATGGGAGAGTCTGACCACTGCGCACAGCCTTCTCCAGCACATCCCAAAGATTCTCAATGGGGGTAAGGTCTGGACTCTGTGGTGGCCAATCCATGTGTGAAAAAGATGTCTCATGCTCCCTGAATCACTCTTTCACAATTTGAGCCTGATGAATCCCGGCATTGCCATCTTGGAATATGCCCGTTCCATTTGGGAAGTAAAAATCCATTGATGGAATAACCTGGTCATTTAGTATATTCAGGTAGTCAGCTGACCTCGTTCTTTGGGCACACAATGTTGCTGAACCAAGACCTGACCAACTGCAGCAATCCCAGATCATAGCACTGCCCCCACAGGCTTGTACAGTAGGCACTAGGCATGATGGGTGCATCACTTCACCTTTCTCTCTTCTTATCCTGATGCACCCATCACTCTGGAACAGGGTAAATCTGGACTCATCAGACCACATGACCCTCTTCCATTCCTCCAGAGTCCAATCTTTATGCTCCCTAGCAAACTGAACATGCCAATGATTTGACCCTTCTGGAACAGACTATTGTCTTTTCCATGACCACAGGATGTGTCTTTTGCCATGGTTGTTTAAGAAATGAGGAGTTACTCATTGCATCAGCTGGGGTTCAATAACTTGTTGCCAGCTGAAAGGTAATCGTCTATGCAATAATTATCCAATAAGATGCTTGTACCTATTTGCTTAGTTAAATCCAGGTGGCGACTTTTATTTTGGCCAGGCAGTGTATTTTCTGGCCCCATTTTACCTCCATAGAATAACAAATTGAAATTAAGCAGAGATGGGGCAAAGGACTCAAAATGTGAGTAGCACCACATATTTTTACTCAAGTTCAAGTAAAAAGTAGCCTTGAGTAGAAATTACTTAAGAGTAAATAAAGTATTTGGTTAAAAGGTGACTCGAGTATTAACTGATCAGGAAATAAATCATTTAATTAATACTTTATAAATTAAACCATCAGATGGACCAAACATATGGAAACAAATAATGGAAATGTTGATATTTTAAAAACCAAATAGAAAATAATAAAACATAATCAAAGATGACAAAATCAGATAAGAGAAAATGTATTTCCAAAGTGTGCCATGAACACACCGGTAACACGATCTCTGCACAGAGCTGCTTTGTTTAATAAATGCAAAAACTGCTTTTATCTCAGTGAGCCACTCAAGTTCAATGAGTGGCAGTTGAACCGCAGGGGGCGGGGCTAAACGTCTGACGTCACCAGGTCGTGCATCTGCAGGAAGCCGCAGGATTTGCTGCTCATTCAAATTAAGGCCACCTGCAGTCATTACCGGCTGCAGCTGCAGTTTTCTTTGTGTTCACTGTAGATTTAATGGTTTCAAACTTATTATAACTCAAAAATAATAAAAATTAATTCTCACACAATAAATATTTATAAAATAAACAGAATTATAAAGCTGTTGATTGACAACAGCTGATCAGATGTCTTTCTGTGAGTATCTGATTTGCTTTACTTCTCTTACTAAATGTAGTTTCTTATTCAAATATTTTGGTACACTTGAAAACTTACTTGAATGTAACTTTTGAACAAAATAAATACGCTTGTTTTAAGTCAATAATTCATGAATATATAACTGTCAGATCATTTCACAAGATATTTTTCCCGTTAAGTGAAACAATCTTATTTATCGTATTTACATTTTGCATTTAAGATAACACCTGTTTCTATAAAAACTCATCAAGTGGCATTGATTTCACTTTACCTGTTTCAAAGTCACATTTTAAGCAATATTTTCTCACTTGAAATAGGAATTTAATTGCTGATTTGCATCTTTTAACATATGTCTAATTGGACATAAAAAACTTTAAGTTTTTTTTTGTCTGATAATCATCACAATAATTTGATACTAAAATAGTTGTTAGCCGTCGCTCGGGTCTGTGGAGATGCTCAGTTTGTTACAGATTTTATTTTCCATCTGTTTTTCTTACCTGAAGAAGTTCGGTGAAATGAGGCGACTCTGGAGGCAAACGGATCGTCTCTGCTTCAAATCTCCGTTCAGTCTGTTGTAAAGAAACCTGTATCTGCTGACCGCCGTCATCGCTGCCGTCTTCTTTACAAATAAATCACAATAAAATCTGAAAAACACAAGTTAGAATTTAAAACAATGAATACAGACAGGGACATCTTTCAGCGAGAAAGATGAACATGGAGCTGGGAGGAACCAGAGAGCAGCAGGTTTGAAGAAGGGATTCCTTTTAAGGTGATCTGCGTTCGGTTCAGTCTGCTGCTGCAGGATCACAGTGGCCCATAAACAGCTGGGCAGGAGCTGCTTTCAGGAGTATTTTTACTCTGCTGTACGTTTTACTTTTACTCAAGTAAGTTTATTACGAAGTATTTCTACTCTTACTTGACTAAATATTCACCAGACAGACACACACCTGCAGTTTTTGTTAAAGTTTCATGTTAAATTAACTGATTTGGAAAAATGTTCTTTTGCCTGACTTTATGTTTTGTTACTGATATGAACTTCTGCCTTAAAATACCAAAATTTCCTTTTGAGTTTATATCAGGGGTGTTAAACTCATTTTCGTTTTAGGCCAATTTAAGATCATGAATGCTCTTAAAGGGCCGGTTGTGCCAGAATGTATTGATAAAACCTGATCACAAACTGTTAAAATATCAATTAATTCTTAAACTTAAGTAATGCTACTGAACATATTTCCAGTCCCTCCAGGATTCCATGAATCTTTTGTGATTTTTTATAATAAAAATCCTGGAAAGATGTTTATCTGTTTTGATCACAAATAAAAAAAGATTTATTGATTTTGCATGAATTTCCATAATTATTCTCAAGAAACTGGAGGGACTGATTTATATAATTTGGCAGTAAGCAGATAAGAGCCTAATCAATGTGATTGATAACATAATATTTAAGCACTCTTGTTGTTTAGAATCTAGAGGGCCACATAAAAAGCTACGGCGGGCCGGATTTGGCCCACTGGCCTTGAGTTTGACACATGTGCATTAAATGATTGACAATTTGGTCAGTTACTCAGTACTTGAGTAGACTTTTAACCAAGTACTTTTGTTCACTTTTACTTGAATAAAAATATGTTCAAGTCGTTCTACGCTTACTTTAAGAGTACAGTTTTTGGATACTCTACCCATAAAACACAACTTAGGAACTATAATAACAAAGCTGAGAGAGATGCTTATTACTCCATTGTACTTTTAAAACCAGCCAAATACTCATCAGATTCACAAGCAATAAAAGTAGCAACACAAACACAAATAATCTGTTGATTTTAATTTTAAAGACTCACCACCACAAAGCTTTGTTCATCCTCTGCTTTTAGAGAAGTTGCTCTTTGCGAAGCTGCCGGCAGAGTGAGAAAACATGCTGGAGGAAACCCACAATGACAGCTGATGTTTGTTTCACAATCACTTCTGAGGAAGTGTTTTTTTTTAAATGCTTCCTTATTGTGAACTGGAGATGGCCCCCACATTTTGTCATGCATATTTCCTCAGCACACTTCAGCAACGTCAGCTGAGGATGGAGAAAGAAACTCGTTAAATTTTCTGTAGTTTGGTCAGATTCGGCATTTCTGGTCAAACTTGTCATTACACGTTTCATAACTGTCAAAAATTCTTGACATTGTTTTCACTGTAAAATAAACGACACATTTCAAAATCTGTGTTCAAAGTATGGTGCATTAGGAAAACAAGTTTTAAATCAACATATCTTGTCTGGGTTTGTCTGAGCTCTGCAAAAACAAGAACAAGTCAGAACTGCAATCCAGTTTTTTATAAAGTTCACCGTTTCTGTAAAGCAAAAGTTCATGTGTCATTTGCCTAAGTTATTTGTTTGTTTTTATTTTCGAATAAATGCAGGATTGACTTGTCCAGAGGCTTTTATCAAGAAATACCCAAGTGGAAAAAAGTGAGCCGTTCCATTGAGCTGTGTATTGTTCAAAGAATCAGATTTTATTAGCAGGAATGTTTAACCAGAAAAATACCTGGTTTTATTGTTATGATGAGTAATGGCATGTTCCTGTTGGTAGCAGGAAAATGCTTCAGTAGTTGGCAGTAACATACAAAGTAGCACAGCGACGTGAAAGGATATGTAATAGATTTGGTGTTTTGCATCTCAGATCTTGAGAATAGCCGTTATATATTCCTAAGAAAACATTATTAATATTGTTTACACACAGAGTAAAAAGATATTTACACAGAGTAAAAAGACACAAAATTATTATTTTTCTCTCTGTTTGAAGTTAAGTCAGACCAAACTTCTTTTGTTTTAGCTTAATTAGAATTACCAAAGATGTAAACATGAACTGTACTGATGCCACTCAGCAACAAAGAAGCCATTAATCCGAAAGAAACATAACACAAGGTGAAAGATCTTCATTTTTGGAGAAATGTCCTGTGTCTGAAGAAACTAAAGTGGAGCCGTTTGGCCACAATGACCAAAGTTACATTTGGAGGAAAAATTGGGATGAAAATGGTGAAGTATGGTGGTGGCGGTATCATGTTGTGGGCTGTTTTGATCCAGGAAGAGCTGGTACACTTCATAAAATAGATGGTTTTATGAGGAAAGAAGATTATGTGGAAATATTGAAGCAATATCTGACGATAAGAAGTCAGTCTTCAAGATGGACAATAACCCTCAGCTTTCAGGTACAGTGATTATAGCTTAGGGACAACAAAGTCAATTGGTGTGACTTGATGGAAAAGTTTTAGTTAGTCCTAAAAAGAAGTGTAAAAGTGAAGAGGCCTATAAAATGGACTCAGTTAGAGCAAGGAAACCCAAAACAATTCATACCGTTTAAAAGACAATTATCCCTGAGATTAATAAGTTAAAATTACAAAAAATCTCGAGAAACAGTCTTTGCCAATTTTTTGGGCATTTAGCAAATAGAAATAATTTTGATTATGCTGACTGATTTAAAACAAGAAAAGTTTGTTCTGATTTAACTTCAGGCAGAGAGGAAAACGTGTAAATATCTAGCTCTGCCTTCAGCCTGTGACATCACACCCAGGTGAGTTTTGTAACTCTATCTGCCAAAAATGTGAGTAATAGAGGATAGTGGGAGATCAAAATCAAAGACAAGCCTTTTTTTTTTTTTTTTTTTTTTTTTTTACACATTTCCTTGTTCCATACAACCTCTTTTAAGTTGCTAGTTCGTCCAAATTCAGAAGCTACTTCCCAGTCTACCTGGTGGACTTTATCTTGGTCCATCGTTGACCGTCTAGATTTCAGGTTTGTTCCCGCCATTACCTCCGCAGAATTCCTGTCGCTTAGCAACCACAGCAGCACCGAACACAAGGCAGCTGTTGCAGTTTGTTTATTACGTATTTAATCCTGTATAGTTAATGAGTTATTTTTTAAAAAATACAAAGATATTTATGTAGATGACAAAAGACTTTCAGCTTCTATAATTTGTGCCACTAGATTTTAATTCTCCTCTCCCGCTCTGTCTCCCACTTCGTCTGTTACAAAAGCAAATATCTCTCACTTCGCCCCATAAATTAGTTACGATTATTTTAATCTTACGTGTTTCTGTTTTCTGTTCTGATCTGTTCAGTTTTGTAAATGTTAAGTCTTAATAAAGCATTAAAAAAAACCCATCTCCATGGGGTTTTTTTTTTTTTGGTCAGGCATTCTTCTGGGCAGTCTCTCTGGTGGTTGCCAGGCAACAGCTACACAAACCCAGGAAGAAGAGTGTTGATTGTGTTTCATGATCAGGACGGCAGGGAGACACATTAACAGCAGAAATGACAACGACTCCTGGTCCAGTTTTGGACGGAGACTCTTCTCCAAAACTTCAGATGGAAAAACGAGTGAAAAATGTTTTTGTTACTCAGCCGGAGGACCCGAGGTAGGCCTGATCTGCCCGTTATGGACAGGATATTAAAAATATCTTCACTAAAACACACTGTTGGTTTGTTTTGAGACAGGAAAAAAGAGAAGACGCGTATAACTGTTCCAACAGAAGTAAGAATAAATATATTTTAAAATGTGTAACAAATGTTATGCTTGTTATGGTTGGATGTCCTTGATTATTACTTTTTTAATGTCTAGACTTCTAGTAAACTCTTAGAGGCTGGAGTGAAAGCAGTAAAAAGGACACTTATTGCAAGAAAACTGGCTGAGCTGCATGAACTGGACGTGCAACTCGCACTCAAAACACAAGATTTCAGGAGCTGCATGGAGGCTCTTGCAAATAGAAGGTCAGGGTTGGAAACTCAACAACGGCATGTGAGTTGAAATTTTCTAAAATTACTGCAAGTGCAGGAAGAAAAATAAGTCCAATAGCGATTTTTGGGTTTTCTCCCAGACTAAAGAGGAGGAGATGAAATTTGAGAAGTTTTTGGCTGAGAAAGAAGCGAAGCGACGAAGAGCACTGAAACAGAGTGAAGCAACTTTGGAGCAGAACATCCTGAAACAGAGACGGATTGAGGATTTAACAGAACAACGAACAAAACTAGAAACCAGGTGAAACAAACAGTTTAATAATGTCAGAGGTTCCCGTTCTTCGCTAAACCCATCTTAAACTTACAGGAGACACATTTTAAAGCAGAGAACAGAAAAGAACAAAATCTACGAGGATTATCTGATGAAAACTCTGGATCATCTCCCCAGCCGTAAGTCCAAATATATACACTGCATAAAAAGTCACACCACCTATTTTTTAAATCTCACTTTCTGGTTTTAGGGATAACTGGTTCCATTAGAAATCTGAATGTTTTTGAAGGGCCAGTTGTGCCAGAATTTTTATAAAACATGTTAAACTGCTACAGCTTCTATAAGTAGCTGTTTGTTTCTGAAATCAATAAGTGTTTCTAAAATTAAATAATATTGAAATTTTTTTTCAAAATTTTTCCAGGATTTTATGATTGTTTTTGTAATGAAAACCACAGAGTTTGTGGTGTTAATTTAGCAATATTTGTAAGGAATTTTTACAATATTTGCGCTAATTTATGAGGTACAACTTATTACTCGCCGTGTCAATCACAGACTATCACTTGACATCAAGTACAGCTGAGCCAGCAGTCAATTAAATCCAATGTTTTTTGGTTAATTTTCAGACAAATTTTCAGTAAAAATTAGAAAAAAAGGTGGAGGCGAGTTAATTTTGTGTGAATTTTGATGATTTGTGAAAAACTGAAGGAAGTTATTGATGTAATTTGGAGAATAGAGACCCACATAAAAAGATACGATGGGCCAGATTTGGTCCAGAAGCCTTGAGTTTGACACATGTGCCCTCGATAATTCCCCCTCTCATTATTTTGTCATTTCAGAAACAGAAGTGTTTTCTATAATTCTAAGCAGAAATAGTCTAATTTAACGTCAGATGGTGAAAGGTATGTGTGTTTTTATACCAACTTGCTCTGCTGGAACAAAGTGTGTGTGATCTCTTCCAGTTCCCCGCCACAACAGCAGCGAATCTTTAGCCATGTCGATCATTCGACGCCATGAGATGCTGTCCGTCACCCACCAGGAGCTGCTGCAACGTTTGCGGCGAATGGAGGCGGAGCTGGAGCAGCAGTGGCGGCAGCTGCAAAACATGAAGCAGCAGCACAGCATAGCAACGCTGGTTAGAGATCCATAAACGTTCAGACCAACAGGGCCGGTCTAAGCCTTTTTGGGGCCCACAACAGATTTTCATTTGAGGCTCCCCATACCAACATGTCAACGCCAGAGGCTTCGTCATACCTGAGCTTCTCTATGTTATCGTTAGCATCATTGTCCTAGTGTTGTTATCTTATGATTTTAACCTTAAGGAATAGCAAAATTAAAATAAAGGATTTTAAAATTCAGAGTGGCATTTAAGTGTCCTACATTATTTTAACTTTACAGAAAACAAGTTAACCGTAAGTCCAAACGGCCGGCTCTGATTCTGAATATCATGTGACTTTAATGTCTTTCATGCACAGATGTCCAGTAAAGAACTTTCTGAACTGCACAGTGCGTTAGAAAGCCTGAAAGAGAAGAACAGGCAGGTTGAAGTTAACCTGATGATGAAACGAGGCGTATCCAGAGAGAAGGTGTGACTTTCTCAACATTAGAGGGCAAAGATGGTTAATTTACAGAAAATAGGACTGCTCTGAAAAAATGCAATGTGCATTTGTGTCTCGCAGGTAGAGGAAGTTGGAAAATTACTTTTGGCTGTCAACAATCTTGCACAAGAGTGTTACATCCCAGAATTTGGGCCGCTGGAAGGCATGAGTGTCCTGACTATGATGGACATGGTGAAGGTAACTTTCTTTACTATCGATTATAAAGAAATATAGGAATAACAAGGAAGATTACTTTTACAACTAGATAATACAAACAAGTGTTTTGTCTTTTCCTACATGTTTTTATAGATTAAAATGAAATAAATGTGTGGCCTTGCTTTCCAGGAGTTTGTTCTGGACAAGGCGGACACAGAGAGGAGAGTGAGGAAGCTGGAGTCTTGCTCCACCGCAGCTCTGACCGACAAGCGATGGAGAGAGTCGCTGAAAAGCTTCGGCAGCAAAACTCAAATCAAAAGCTCAAGTAAAGCCAGTAAAATCAGCGACTCGTCCAACTGATGCTGTCATTTTCATTTTTTTTTATTTTTGTCGAGCTTTTATTTTGCTAAGCACATTAAAGTGTGTTTTTATGGTTTGTGTTTTAAACCAGTTTCCTACTTGAGCGTCTTTTGCTTCCAGAATCAGGAAAATGTCATGGGGATGTAGCCGTTGTTTCATTTTAAAATGAAGAATTAGATTCAAATAATGCAGAAAGGCACATAACCAGCACAATATGCAATGCAGCAATTTGGTTACAAGCATTAATTTATAGTAAATTACTAATTAAAACAAGGGTTTCATTTAAGACAAACAGGTAAGGAAAATGTTTTAATCTTTGATGGTTATTACAGATTAGGTTGAAGTGCAATTTGCAGAAAAGATTCGGGGGATTTTTGTTGAGTTATTTATGTTTCTACAGATAATCTGGAAAATGTGTTTTTATTAAATATGCTTAATTTGCCCTTTTGCATAATGGCACATCTGCTAAAGCTGCGATAAAACCTTAAAACTAATTATTTTACATCAGAATCCAACACTGAGAAAACCACAGGTGGAGCATAAACCCTCGGTATTATTACTTTTCATAGTTCTAATTTTTTACTTTTTAATTATTGCGCTGACTTTTTTCTTCTCTATTTAAATGACTACATAAACACATATATACGGTTCCTTTATTCTATTTCCTATAAAGTTTACATATTTATATTGAATGTCTGTGAGGATAAAAAAAACTATTGATCAATAAAAATAATTCTGATTCGATTCTGACTTTAAATAATAGTAATTTACTGATTTCTCGCTTGAACAACGTGTTTTCTTGTCTTTCCATTTTTTTAATATTTCCAGGTTATGTTCATGGAAACTTTAAACTAAAAAATTACTTATTTAAAATTTCTGGACAACTGAGAAAGCATTAAAAAATAAACGCTTGAGCTACATTTATTTAACCAATTCTACAATATTAATTTAAAATCGTCGTTCCAGCTATTTTTTCCACTAAAATTAGTATTTTCCAAAATTTTTCAGAGTAACATTGTGTTACTGCTTTATTTTAAGTTTTTTTTTTTTGGTTAATCTTTAAGGGAAAACAATTAATTTAGAGGCTACAATGCAGGAAAAATACAATAAAATGATAACATTATAGTTTTATTCAACAAATAAAGTATTTTCAAGTATTTTAAATGAATCAATTAACTTCTTTATTTTAAATGAACGTAAATGTTTCGACCTTACAATTTCTTCAGTATGACGTCAGCATTGCTAAACGTGTACTGGCCCTTTAAATGGACTACGCACACGCTCTTCCGCAAACATCCGGTTTTCGGGAAAGTGGAAGTAGATTTTTTTGTTTTGCAAAACGCGTTTCAAGGTGTTTTGACGCGCGTCATGCTGCGTGTGCCCGTGTGAAGCTGCGCTTTGGCCCCGGAGCTGCGCGGCTGTCGGCAGATGGAGGACTGCAGCCTGGTTTCATGCACAGAGGACATTTCATCGCTCCTGCCCGAAGGAACACCGAGTCCCAAGCACCAGGTATGCGGCTTCGTGTCCGAACGAAAGCAGCTTTCTCTGGTTTGCTCGGTCCGCTGTGACGTCAACAAACACAACTCCTCTGCTTTTAGGATTTGGCCCGACAGTTTTCGGCAGTGAGGAAAGTCTACGGAGATGGAAACTGCTTCTACAGAGCGATCTTCTTCGCACACCTGGAGTTGATTCTGCACAACCCCAGAGCCCTGCAGAGGTCAGTATTGACCCGTGCAATGCAGACACACAGATACCCAAAGCCAGGGGTGTGCAAAGTGCGGCCCGCGGGCCATTTCAGGCCCTTGGACTTATTGTTTGGGGTCCAAGACAAGGTTATTATAGTTAAAGGGGCAGTATTGTCTGTTTTCCAGGCACATGGAGCCATTAATAGCACAATAAAGCAACTATGTTAACTTCAGTTCTTATAAGAATGCTATATATATATATATCAAATATGGCTGTACTTTGTAATTTAACATCTTTAATTTGGACTCTTTCTGACGGGCCCAAATTCAGAAAGAATTTGGGCTTTCTAAATTTACCTGTTAAAGTTTTTACTAACAAATAGCTCTTAAAATGAGCTCAACTGGTCCACCAGGTGTTTGCTAATTGCTGCTGGCTAGTCTGAAGGAGCTGAGTGTTGAAGGGCTGCACTGTCAGTCAGAAGCTGAGAACCTGCAGCTCTGAGGAGGAGCTGTGGCTCGAAGGTGGGGCTAGGTCTATCCAAGTGTCTTACACAGCTGAATGGTTGCCATGGAGATTAAAATATTAATCAAACATGCATGAAAGAATCAAAGCAGCACTCCAGGAGTGGTTTTGATGAGGGAATAACAATATGACATGATGTAAAGCTCAAAAAGGTTGATTTTGCACAATTCTGCACTTTTACTAAAATGATTAACATATTTTCTTCCAACAAAAAAAAAATCAGACCATTTGTTTAATTAAAATTACTACAGTTTATTTTGAAAAGGAAAAAAAAGCTTTTTGTCTTCTTTTTTTGCTCCGAGTCATTTAAACTCTGCAAATTTGACGAAAGGTTTGGCCACTCCTGTTCAAAGCTCTTCAGAGGTCAGAAATAAACTGAACTCCACACAATCCCAGCATCAGTATCTTGACTCTGCTGAGGTCAGTATCAGCCCACATGGAAAAATGCTTTATGTCTGGTTCTTCTTTATTTCAGATTTAAGGACCAGATAATAAAAAGTGGAAAAGTTTTGATTTCTGCAGGATTTGAAGAGGCTTCATTCGACCACCTCCAGAGCACAGTGAGTTTCCCTCTCTTTTGTTTTAGGAAACATAAACTAATTGATACCCTTTAGACAAAGTGATCATTTAGATAACATTTTTAGGTTATTATTAAATAGATAATAACCTAAAAGGGACGGTATGTATGTTGTGACGACTTCCCGAAGGCGGAGATTCAGAGCAGGAGTTTCTTAAAGAGACAGTTCCAATTTCAAAGCGTTAAATTACAAATTTCTTCTTAAAATACATCGAGAATTTTTATAACACTCAATCAATTACTTGATTGTGCTATAAAATGCTTGACTTTATAATTATGCCTGTTACGGCTAAAAGTTTAGACACCATTGCCTTAAATCTTTGTCAGCTTTATGATTATTAATTAAAATGCTTACAGTAATTGTCATTACTCCATTGTGGAGCCAACACTTTCTAGAAATATAGACGGGTATTTTCAAACAGCAACTACTCTTTCACTTGCATTTGATCAAACCAGTTGAGCCCAACAAACTGGTTTGGACTTACTGTGAACTATTTGGCATCAGAACCAATAATTATCCAAACAAACACGGTTTTAAAAATATCTCCTGCTCTCGCTGCAAGAAAGAAAAATGACAGAAATGTTTCCCGCCTTGCAGCTCAACCTGTTTACCATTCGTCTCGCCCTGCAGGTCCTACAAGTGGTGGATCAGTGCGCTGCTGCAGAGCATGAAGACGTTCTCCTCAGGCTCTTCAACGAACAGATCATCTCGGACAGCGTTGTGCAGTTCCTCAGGTTGCTCACGTCTGCACACCTCCAAACCCACGAAGACTTCTTCTCCAACTTCGTTGAGGCTCCAGATCTGAAGGTGTACTGTCGTCAGGTAGGAATGAACCTAACGCCTGCTGAGAATATTTATTATTGGGAGTTTAAAATGGATGTAAGAAGGTGTTGGTTGATTTCTATGCACCGACTTTAGATTAATAAGCGGCCATCTTTTAAAAACCTGAATTATTTTTTTACTCTTCGCCGTTCTGATTTGGTCACCATCTTTGGCTCCGTTTAAGGATGACCAGCGGCGCCCTCTGCTGGATGGCGGCCAAACTACAACACTAAGCGAATGTTAATAGCCGATAGAACTCATTTTAATCTAATAAGTCATGAATTATTTGGGTCCACGCGTGGTGCTGATGGAGTCTTGTTTGGCCTCGTTCAGGAAGTGGAGGTAATGGCCATGGAGTGCGACCACGTCGACATCTTGGCGCTGTCGCAGGCTCTGGACGTGGGGATCCACATCGTGTCCATGGAGGGGAATGAGCAGCAGCTGGTGCACCACATCATTCCCGAGGGAGTGGATCCATCCGTGCATCTCCTCTACCAGACGTCGCATTACAACATTCTCTATCGACGGACTCGCCTGTGACCAGTTCAGGAAGCGGCCAAATAACGTTGATAAAAACGCACTCAGGCTTTTAGATCATTATGAAAACCGAACTTTATAAAATATAGCAGCCCATCCACAAAGCTCCACAAATAGTAAGAATTATTAAAAGTAGAATTAAGCTCTCTTTCGTACAGAAATTTTTTATTTAGCCACATTATTTCTGCTTCTTCATCCTTTTCCTTTGCTTTTGTTCTTTCTGCTGCTGTGGGAAATATCTTTTCAGCTTCTTCTGTCCAGAAATGCTGGTCAGGGCGCTTTCCATCCCCGCAACAGGCATGTTTGCCAGGGCCAGTTTTCCCATTTGAGTCGGATACTTTGTTTTTACCAAGTTCTTAAAAATTGGTTGAGAGATCAGATGTTTTAAATTCTTCTTCATCTGCTTTACCATCTTCTTCTGCTCCGAGTCCGTTTCCTGGTCTCTTCCGCTGCCTGTGGACCCAGATGGTTTTTCAGTATTTATTTTTATTTTTTTTAACTTAGGTTTTTCTCAGCTGCTTCAGTACAACCATTACAGATAGAAAAAGAGAAAAAAATACATTTTCTAGAAAAAATGAGGACATTTCTAAACTTGAAAAGACAAAAGTTTGCTGGACAGAAAGAAACTGACATTTCAGAAACTTAAGAGCATCAAGAATTGAAAGATGTCCAAGTTTTTTCAAATAGATTTGAGTTTTTCTAGCATATTTCCAATTTCAAATTCAGAAATGTCCGCAATTTCTCTAGAATATTCCTGAGATTACTCTCAAAATGTATTTTTCAGCAAATTTTTTGACTTTTCAAACTCAAATTGTTTTTTTTCTCCAGAAAACTAGATTTTTTGGCGTAAAGTTACTACATTGGGTTTTGTTTTTTAGCGACAATGACATATTAGGACCACGCTGAAATAGAATTACGAGAATAAAGTCATAATATTACAAAATACGACTTAAGAATCGTATTATTTTGACATATTCTTATACCTTATTGTAATATGACTTCATTCTCATACGAGTTTTGTCTCGTTTAGACTTTATTTTTATTTTTTAATAGTTTGGCTCTAATACTTTGTACTTTTGTGCATTTCTCAGAACAGAATTTAAATTCTTTGATTCAATATTTCTAATCAAAGCAGATAGTCCTGAGTACTATCTGCTTTGATTAGTACTCTATCATTTTATCTACCAATAAAATGATACATATTTTACTTTTGAGTGATGAGCTAAGGATTTTGAGAAACTTGTTTTTTGCATGAATTGTTTTGAGAAATGCACCAAAGTAACTGAGAATAGCGTTTAACTTAATTTTACCGATCAGGAGGTCGTCGTCGAGGTCGACCTCCAGGGCCTCTGCTGCCTGCTTGAACCACGAGTCATGCTGCTTCTCTCTGTTGTTGTAGTATTCGATCTTTTCTATCTTCCTGGCGAGGTTCACGCGCTCCTGTAAGGTTCCAGACATTTTGTTAATGGAGACATAAAATCCCAGAGCTCTGTTGTCACCTGACGCTGATTGGTTATACCTTGATGGCCTTCATGCATTTGTTTTCCACGGGGAACGTGGGGAGCTCCTCGTCCTTTCCCAGAGTTTTGGAAATCTTTTTGAAGTTCATCACATCGTCTGGACCGATGAGCAGCAAGCTGAGCCCCTCCTTCGTGGCTCTTGCTGTGCGGCCGCTCCGGTGGACATACGTCTCCGATGTCCGAGGAACCTGCATGATGAATAATTAGACATCTTTTACATCCACTTTACTTTATTTCTGCACTGGATTCACAAAGCAAACTACACTAAAGACATTTTGCTCAATGAGATTGCTGCTGTTTGCTCTTAAACACATACAGCATTTTTAGAATTAATACTTTAATTGAACCACTTGCATATCTTAAGGGGGACCTATTACACACAATTCACTTTTTCATGATTTTATGCTTCCATTTAGGTCTCAGCTGCTCCTAAAAACAGACACAATCGACAGGCACTTCGCTGTTACCTAGCAACCAAAGCTGAGCTCCAGCACGTCTGTTCTGTATGCACGGTACAATGGCTGCTGGAAAAGACAAGTGTTTTGTTGTTGACCTATCAGCCAGAAACCACTTGCTGAATTCTTGTTGGTTGTGCTGGAGGCTCAACTAATGCTTTTCGAAGATGTCCAGTTGCAAAACTGCACATCTGTTTGGAGCCATTTTCACATGAGATTGTATCTAAGAACGATTTGTACAAAAAACGTATTGCGTAGTTTTGTGGAGCCCATAAACATTCCTAACATGTACAAGGTAGAATAATAGTCACTTTAAACATTTTTTTATTTTGCTGCCTGTTAGGAGAAACTACAGTTCTTTTTTTATGATTTCTTCATAACGTTCCAATTCAAAATGCATTTTTAAAAATCCTCTTCTATTGCTGCTAATTTTGTTTTCATTTGCTGGTGTAGGAATTTATAACATTTCACGTTTCATTGTTTTCCACTGGGTGGAAAAATTTTTGTTCATGTAAGAACAGCAGCTTGGATGGGAAACAATGCAATCAGTTTTTCTTAAAAAAATAAAATACATAAATCATCATGAAATGTACTTAATAAAGAGGATATTCATATTTTTACATCAGTTTTCATAGTGTGAAGGTAATTCAACCATATCAATGCAGGATTCTTATTTAAATAGATACCAACTAATTTAGTAATCAATTAATCGTTAACTCAAAAGGCGATTTGCTGAAAGAACAACACACTCAGACTAGTTAAGACAAAACTGTACAAAGTATAAACATCAGAAATAAAAAGATTTGTCTGTAAATTTGTTCAACCCTGAACTCGAGTGGCATTTTTTTCTTCATTTTATTCAAATTCTTAAAAAAAAAAAAAATCCGTATTCAGAAACTTTTGCTGCCCAATTATCACTCAATCCAAACAAATAATCACCAGATCATTTCCACGCTGTACCGATGTTAAGTCAAGCAGGAAGGCCTGAGCTTTTCACATGTTGGAGCTCATTTTGAGCTGTAGATGCAGTCATTGCTACAAATGATCAGGCATACATTAAAGGAATGCTGTGTTGTTGCATTTTAGGCAAGAAAAATGTTTTCCTTCTTTAAAAATTTTATTAAATTGTATATTTGGAACTTTATTATATGTTTATATTGCATCAAAAAACGGCCTGAATGAAAAGTCTGCATTTTAAAGAAAAAGATTAATCATTAGAATAATAGGTTAATTGATAACTCAAATAATCGTCAGCAGGGACGCCATGGCCTCACCTGGTAGTGAATAACATGCTGAACGTCGGGGATGTCGAGGCCTCGCGCCGCCACGTCCGTCGTAAGAAGGACACAGCTGTGGGGACAAGTTGGGACGTCCAACGTCAGAAAAACAAATAATTACTGAAGTTTTTCCCGAAGTGACACCCGACGGCTGTGGGACTTACTTCTGCTTTTCGGCAAAGCGCTCCAGGTTTTTGAGGCGATGCTTCTGGTGCATGTTGGCATGCAGAGGGAGAGGGTTGCAATCCAAGATGATCAGAAGAGCACTGAGCCTCTTGATGCAGTCGATGCTGTTAGCGAACACCATGGTGCGACCGGGATACTGAAGCAGGAAGTAGTACAGGTAGAAGTCCTTCTCATCCTTCTGACAGTGGATTTGCGTTTCCGTCAGGGTCTCCACGGTCGCCTCCTTCCTGGTGAGGTCCAGGACTTTCGGTTTGGACTTAATCCCCACCTTCTCCATCAGGATTTCCAGTTTGCTCCGGTTGTCCAGCTGCTTCCTCTTCTTCTGCAGGACACGGCTGGGCAAGCCGTGGACCATCGTCAGAGTGGCGGAGAACACAAATGTCTGCCTGGTGGGGTTGAAGTGTTTGGTGTTGAGCATCTCCAGGAGGTTCTCCAGCTCTGCGAAGTGACCTCTCTCTACCATGCGGTCAGCTTCGTCAATGACCAAACACCTGCAGCACAACATCACTGAATTATCTCTGTTTCCTAAAATGTACCAGGATATGAGGTTCTCGGATCAGTCGATATCCAGAACAATTGATTTGTTTGTCATTCTAAATATCCAAAGAAAATGTACTAAACAGCAACTGTAAAAAACAAACAAGAAAAAGTATTTAGACCAGGGGTCTACAAAGTCGGTCCTTGAGGGCCGGCATCCTGCATGTCGTAGTTCTCTCCCTGGTTTAACACACCTGGATCCAATGATGGCTCGATAGAAGGCCAGAGAAGAACCCTGACACCAGAGAAAGAACTAAAACCTGCAGGATGTCGGCAGCTTTGGGCAGTCCTGGATTTGGGCATCCAGGACTAGTTTGCTCAGTCTCAGACTTTCTCTGATCTTTACTAGTTAAGGAATCTGAACCGTGACTCACTTCAGCTGTCTGAGGTTGAGCAGATGAGGATGCCCCTCGCTGATCAAGTCCCACAAACGTCCCGGAGTGGCGATGATAATCTCCGGTCTGCGCTTCAACATCCGCCGTTGTTTCTGCTGCGCCATGCCACCCACCACTATGGCCGTCTGGATGTCTGCAGGGGTGGAAACAAGCAAAGGAAAAAGAGTCTTTACACGGAGCTGATGGGATCAGCTAAATCAGAGCTAATCCTGCGTCAGAATCAAGGTAACAGCGTTCCAAGTTAAGCTGTCGAAATTTCAAGATGCTCAGAAACACTGCTTGTTGCTCTTACAGTCATAATTTTAAGTTTTGCATAAGCAAATGCCACTATTCATTCAGTTTAGAGCTACAGGTGTTTAACATTGGTTTTAGACAGATTATTCAGTGTGTCCACAAGCTTTTACGACCGTTAGAAACCAATCGCTAAATGCTGAGATGCCATCATAACTGGGAAATTCCAGATTCCAAGTCTCTCCAACAATGAAGTCGGATTTCCCACTGGGAAACTGGGAGGAACTCCGATAACCCCAGTTACGACTTTTTCAGGTGGGTCTCATGTTTCAATACGGCCATTCTGAGATGGACACAAAGTCCAACCCGGAAGCCGGAATTTCCCAGTTCTGGGGAGAACCTGAACGCAGCATTTGGTGTCAATATCAATCTCTTAACTGCTTACACGCTGCAGCCTACATGGCCATGTTTATCTGCCGGCAGTCATGCATAAACAGACTGAAACTGACTAGACGAGCGTTGGAGGGAGCAGATCAGGTGAGCAAAATGTGGCGCAGCGCTGGAAATTAACTGAATCTGTTCCATTTGTGTGACAATGTATGGCTTACAACAGCCTGCTTTTATATCTAACCATATCTCATTATTTCTCAAGGTATTTAGGTTCTGGTCGGGTCCTGAAACTTGTAAACGGACCTGGTGGAGCACAGAGGCAAAACGAATGAAGTCCAACAAGGATTTGGCATAAAGTTTAAATATTATAGGAAAGCATCCAACAAGGATTGTTCTCATTGATGAGAAATAAAATCCAAGCTGATTTTCCCAACAAGAATGCAGCATAATTATCTTTATCACATTCACATGGCCGTTTAATCACGACTCACCCGTGTATTTTGCGACAGCGTCGATGTGGTGTTTGACCTGCACCGCCAGCTCCCGGGTCGGAGTCAGAACCAGTCCGAGGAGAGGCCGGTTCCGCCCCTCAGGTACGTTTTCCTTGAAGTCAAGCTCCACATCGTCAATCACTCGAACACACCCGAGCTGTTCGTCCTGATCTTCACCCTCATCAGAACCAAGAGTTTGATCCACTTCGATGTCCTGATCTTCCCCTGAAGCCTCCATGCCGTCCTCCTCCTGCTGCTGCTCCTCCGTTTTGGACTCATCTGTGTCTCCCGGGTTGGACGTTGTCTCAGAACCGTCCTTCCACTCCAGGATGGTGTGGATCATGGGAATACCGAAAGCTAACGTCTTGCCACTTCCTGCAATTACAAAAGAGCTTCAGTGAGAAACATTTAGGTAAGATTTTCTGATTCAAGACATTTAAAGGGTTGATATGGACTTAAAGTTTTATCACGATATCTTGTGGCACCAATGTGACGATACAAACTACCTGTATGACTGACAACATGACATAACACTATATAGAAGACCAGTTACATAAAGTGTGATTTATATAACTACAATGCACACAGTAACTGCATTTAACCATATTTCTGAATACGGTGTTTATTTATTGAAACACCTTTACTGAAATAATAGAAGAGAAAAGTAGCAAAAAATAATCTCGACTGTTTTAGGGGTTTTTAAGTGTCATTAAATGGAATTTATTCTGGCAATAAATCAAAATCTTACAAGAAATTTATCAAAAATAAATAATTAATGACACGATAAATGTCCACTTCTACTTATTATGATACTGGAACAGGTTCGGATATGTATAGAAAACATGTCTATGTTTTTGCACAAATTCATTCTCCGATGACGCGATGTTAGTCTGCTTTGAGCTGGCACTTTAAATCCATACAGGCTTTAAACCCACAAACTGAAGATTTACAGCCCCACATAAAAAATAGCTGCAAACAGGTGCTCAATTAAACAACTGTGCATCTTTGAAAAGCAGAAGTGGAACCTTCTGTGCAACCAACGACAATACACCAAGTAGTTTCTGAGTAGTAAGTTTGCAAAAAAAAAAAAAAACACTTGTCTTTTTCAGCAGGGTAAAATCTGCTGACCAAACATGCTGGAGCTCAGCTTGGGTTGCTAGGCAACAGTGCAATGCCCTTTACAAACTTAACAGCTCATTTTCCAGATATCAGGAAACATTTATTGGCAAAAACAACTGGGTGTTTTTTGCATTTGGGTTGTTTTTATTAGGCGTCCAGAGCCAAATGGATTTAAAAAATGTGTAAACTGTGAATTTTGCATGAAAGGTCCCCTTTAAGAGCAGTCTTACCGGTCTCAGCCGCCCCCAGGATGTCCATGCGGTCTCGGATCGCTGGAGGCAGAGCCAGGGCTTGGATGGGAGTGGGCGACGTGAATCCCAGGCTGCTTAAAGCCTTCAGCACCGCAGAGGGGACAAACAGATCCTTCCAAGCACTCACATCAGAGTTTTTTCCCTCGGAACCAGAAAGCGCCGCGTTGGTCCAGTTCTTTGGCTGCTTTTTGGGAGGTTTTCTCTGATCCAGGCGGGGGTTTTCTGGAAGTTTGATGGTTTCTTGGTTCTCTGTGACTGCAGTCTGTTCTGTTTGCTGTCTTGATTTCTTCTTCTTCAGCTTTTTTTTCTTCTTTTCTGTGTTACTGGACTGAACATGTTCAGAAACAGCAGCCGTTTCTTTCTGACTCTCTCCATCCTCCTGACTGGAAGATTCTCCTTCCTGCTTCACGTCCTCGTTGGTTCCACCACCAGCCATCTCTGGGTCACTTTCAGCAACTTTCTGACGTTCCTTCTTCTTCTTCTTCTTCTTCTTGGCAGGCTCACCTGCAGCCTCCTCGGCTTCTCTCTTCTGTCTCTTTTCCTTTCTCAGCTGTTTTCCTGCCTTCCTGTTATCCACCAGGCGGTAGGAGCTCAGCTCTTCGAAGCACACCAGGTCCTTCAGGCCTTCTTCTGCCAACAAATGAGGATCCAGCGCCACTGGTTTCCATTTCCCCTTCACAGCAAAGCTTAATTTGACCGAGGAGCTCCGCTTCGCCCCAGTTTTTCCCTTCTTCGCCTTCATTTTTCTTCAAACTGGAACCAGTTTCGCGAACGTGCTGAACTTAACACCGAGTATTCGAGTGCGCATGCGCGCCAAGCGCTTTAAAACTCGGTTAAATTTATTGAACGGTTAAGTTTTTAAACTAGATATCCGATCAATAACAACAATTTATCTGAACAGACGCGACTTCGGTCTGGTCCCACAACGCATGACACGAGGGCGCAGCCATGACAGTGTCGTCACGTGGTTGGTAAAACCTTTATTCATCCAGGAACGTTTACAGTTCTTCTTCTTCTTCTTCTTCTTCTTCTTCTTATTCTTCTTCTTCTTCTTCTTCTTTTCTATTATGGCGGATCGCAAGAAACTTGAAGGTGCATACCGATACCTACTGTATACGAGTGTGTAACAACAGTACTTCACATCAGTTACATTCTATTTTTTAATTTTGTATTTTGAAGAAAAATAAATAGTGCTTTCCTTAATATGCAAATATCCATTATATTCCCATAATTTCCCAGTATTCCTTTCAAACTCCATTCTTGATCTGTTCTTCCAATATTCTTCTCAATTTCTCCCTTTCATGTTCATATGTTTTACAGTTCAATAATACATATTCTACATTTTCTTTCTCTCCACATTCTTCACACATGTCATTATTTTTCTTCCCTATTAAATATAAAGTATCATTTAAATATGTATGCCCTACTCTTAATCTAATCATTATTATTTCTTCCCTTCTATTTCTCTCCTTAATATTTCTACTGAATATTGACTTCTGTATTTTATATAATTTCCTTCCTTTCTTATCTTCATTCCACCTTTTTTGCCATATTTCTATTTCTTTATTCTTAATAATTGATTTTCCTTCCCCTTTCCCAATAAATATTTTAATTGTTATTGCCTGATCTAAAGCCCTTTTTGCTAATTTATCTGCCCTTTCATTGCCTTTTACACCTTGATGTGCTGGCACCCAACAGAACCAAATATCAATGCCACCTCTATGTAATCTAAATAAGCTATGTTGAATTTCAAGTACTAGATCTTTCCTATTGTTTCCTTCTCCCTGAATACTTTCTATGACTTCTTTGGAATCTGTGCAAATTACGACTCTGTCTGGACGAACCTCCTCTACTGTAAGCTGATGATAACTGCCACCATTTCTGCTGTGAATACAGATAGTTGATCAGATAATCTTTTAGAAATATCAGTTTTATACTCGGATATATATATTCCTATTCCCAAACGTCCTTTTAAATTCTTAGAACCATCTGAGTATATTTTAATATAGTTATAATATGAATTTCTTAAATATACGTCAGTCTTTACCCCTGTTTCATTTAAGTTCCAATCATTTTTCATTTTAAGGAGTTTCATGTCAACATTTACCTCCGGAAATATCCATGGAGGACTAACACTAATGGGATTAAATTGAGCTATTTCCTTATCTTCTAATCCATACATTTAACGTTTACAGTTATTTTACAATTTAGAAAAAAACATTAAAATATTTGTTTTACTCTTGGAATGTTTGTTTTTGTGTCTTTAAAGAAGCCAGAAAATTTAACAGCCCATCAGTAAACAATTTAAATTTTTATGTACAAAATTTATATGACACCAAACAAAGCATTTTTTTTTACATATTAATCTGTTTGCACCTAAACAAAACCAACACTCACCAGCAGCACTGATACTAGACGTATGACAAGCAACATATCGTGATAAATAATTCTGACTATTTGATCAAGTTTCCCACCACTTTTATCCATTTACAGCCGATAAGGAGCAAGGGTGTATGGAGCTAAATTGGGGCCATAATGTTCGTTCAAAACATGCTTTTTCAAACTGAAAATGATAATTGTGATTTTAAACTGGAAATATAAAAGTTCAGGAGCATCTAAGTTCTGCTGTATTTCGGGCACCAAGTAATAAAATAAAGGCTGGTTGTCATTTTGCTGCATAGGGAAACGGATAGAGAAAACACACATTTAAAGGCGCTCTTCTCAACATAAAAATCAATATTTACATGTCTTAACAGTTATATTGATCCTTACTTGTTGCTTATTGTTTTAGATAATTGTTTTTAAAGAACTGGGAAATGTTTTGGACTTGTTTTGAAGCAGCATGAGAGTCTGGAGGCAGTTCTGTGCACTTACCCTGGTTGGCCAGGAGGTGGCACTGGTTCAACATCATGTGCATCAACAACAGCCACAATGAGCAGTTAAAATTGTTTTATTGACACCAAGAATTTTATTTCCAGTTCTAGATAATAGGAGACAATCTTTCAAAAGATAATAAAACAAAGTGAAATGAGTAATACTTTTAACAAACGGCATTTTTAAAATTATTTATACCCTTTTCAATAATTAATGGAAAAACCTTTATTGGCTTTACAACAATCAGTCCCTTCTTATAATTGATGACCAATTTTTGCCAAGTTTTAACTGGAGTTTTCATGATTTAACTTTGGTGATCAGCTCAAAGTTTTTGAGATTGGAGAGCCTCACTGCCATAACCCCAATCTTTAGCTCTATGCACTAATTTTCTGCCAGATTAAAGTCCAAATAAAAGATTACTTTAAACCTAAATCTGTCTTGTGCATAAAGAATTTGGGGCTTAGCTGTATACAAGAAATTGTTTTGGAGGCAGTGAAGAGACGCCTGTTTGCAGTTCAGTATTTACAGAATCACCTGTTTGTAATTTTTCAGTGGAACAAGAATCCAAATTATTCACAAAAAAATCTTCCTGGTTACATATTTTTAAGTGGAACATGACTTCAATTTATTTGGAAAAAGAAAAAGTTTTATTTGCAAATTTTAATATGGAATGTGATTTCAATTTATTCGCAAAGGAAAAAGAATTCTGTTTAAGATGACTGTAAATTATTTACAGAAAATCCACCTATTTGCAAATTTTATTTTGGAATGTGAGTCCAACTTCTTGGCAAAAACATTCCCTAGAAACAAATCTTTCTTTGAAACATGACTACAAATTATTTGCAAAAATCTCCCTTTTCATGAATTTTTATGTGAAACTGTGTGGATTAATGCATATTTGGTTACGAACATTTCTTTTTTTTTTAGAAGTAGCCCTCAAGTATTTGTGGATTTTTGCTATTCAGTCGGTTGTGGTCAGTAATTCCTGTGAAAGCGATCACTGACCTCTAAAATGTAAACTATCTCATCCATTGCTTCATTTGTTATGGGAATGTTTTTAATTAAGTTTGGCTTAAAAATGGGATGTGGAAAGTTCACCAAAACCTTCTGTTAGTAGCTGTAAAGAGGTGTTAAAGTCAGACAATCATGGAAAATACAGATTTAAGTGCAAAAGGTTATACTTGATTAACTAAGTTTGACATAAAAACTTACTGAAACCCTGTAAAGCACAATCAATTGATGCTGTTTTGAAGAAAATACATCAACTGTGCAGTAACTAGCTGGAGGGGTTAATAACTCTCCCCATGAACAAGAGGCATTTAGTGTCTTCGTGGTATATGAAGAAGAAGAACGGCCTGTTGATGAAGAACATCCTGGGCAGAGAGTAGGGAACAATGCCGATTGTGGTGCTCGCCGCCGCGGTCGTTCCTGTCTCGTCCACCTCAACCACAGCTTTGTGCAGCACCTGCGGGTTTCACAGCAGGGATAAACAACGCTCAGGTGGGAAAGATAAACAAGCAGGGAGTATTTGTTTGTAAACGCAGCGGATGCAGCTGCAGCTGCAACATACTCTCGTGATTTATCCGCTCACTGGTTACCATAGACCTGAGTGAAGTTGACCCCCCACCTTCTTCAAATCAGACAAAATTGTGCAGCACAAATGTTGTGCTGCTATCATTTTAAAGATATTAAGAAATGTTTCTAGAGGTCATTGAAGGTGCCAATCAACTCGGCTACGTTTGTGCTGGTCCATAGCGCAAACGTTTGACACCAGTTTTGTTTGATTTCATAAAAGTGGGTGGGGCCGGTTGACCTTTTGACCTTTAACATTTCATTAATATCTTCAAAGCCAAAGCAGCACAAACAAACATTTTTGCTGCACAAATGGAGTCGAGTTAATTGACATCCATTAATTGCTTGATTTGAAGACGGTGGGGGGGCCTGGTTGACCTTTGACCTTGGATGACCTCTTGAAACATTTCTTTATTTCTTTAAAATGATAGCAGCACAAACCAGCACAAAACTTTGACACCAATTTTTGTGTGATTTGAAGAAGGCTTGGGGGCCAACTTCACTCAGGGTTACCATAGTTACCCGCATTCGCCTTGCTGTTTTAACATTAGCTAGCTGCTAGCATGTTAGCATACTACAGCTGTTTATCACAGCGTGATCAAACAAGTTATTCTCTATCAAACTGACATTAGTGAATAATTTATATGAGCATTAAACGCAGGTAACTCGATAAATGGAGAAAATGGCTCAAACGTCAGTGGCAGGTGTTTTTCAAATGGAAAGCGACTTGCGAAGGGTTAAAATGGAGAAATGGTGAAAACATTTCAAACTCACCTCTGAGATTTTGAGGCCTGGTTCCGTGCTGAGGTGTGTAAGGTTCGCAGAACTACCGAACAGGCTGGCCATGCCCATATCTGGAAGAAGACTGTGCAGGGAATATTCCTCCGCCATCTTGAATTTTGGCATGCTGACTTCCAGTCTCCTATAAACAGAACGAAACACGGTGTGTTTATTAAATGTTAAGGTTCATACACTTAAAAAAAAAAAAGCTACATTTTAGTGTTTTTAGAGGCATTTCAAGTATGTTTTCAAACTTTTGCTATACAACACTTTGGAGATAAAAAATAAATAAATGAACTAAAAAAATCAAATGTATCTTTTAAGAAGAGAATGCCGCTCAGACTGTTTAAAAAAGGGGGGCTGGAGGGTGTGCTCCAATTATGGGGGGTCACACTCTTAAGCCTCCCTGGCAAGGTCTATTCGGGGGTCCTGGATCGGAGGATAGACGAACCTCGGATTCAGGAGGAGCAGTGTGGTTTTCGTCCTGGTCGTGGAACAGTGGACCAGCTCTACACCCTGCAGGGTCCTGGAGGGTGAATGGGAGTTCGCCCAATCGGTCCACACGTGTCTTGTGGACTTGGAGAAGGCGTTCGACCGTGTCCCTCGGGGAGCCCTACGGGGGGTTCTCCGGGAGTATGGGATACCGGGCCCTTTGATACGGGCAGTTAGGTCCCTGTACGACCGGTGTCAGAGTCTGGTCCACAGTCGGACCAGTTTCTGGTGAGAGTTCGACTCCGCCAGAGCTGCCCTTTGTCACCGATTCTGTTCATTACTTTCATGGACAGAATTTCTAGGCGCAGCCGAGGTGTTGAGGGGATCTGTTTTAGGATTGCATCTCTGCTTTTTGCGGATGATGTGGTCCTGTTGGCTTCATCATGGCGTGATCTGTTCGCAGCCACGTGTGAACCGGCCGGGATGAGGATCAGTGCCTAGAGTGCCTTCTCCGGGTCAGGGAGGGTGTCCTGCCTCAAGTGGAGGAGTTTAAGTATCTCGGGATCTTGTTCATGGATGAGGGAAGAAGGGAGCGGGAGATCGACAGGCGGATTGGCCCAGCGTCTGCCGTGAAGCGGGCGCTGTACCGGTCCGTCATGGTGAAGAGAGAGCTGAGTCAAAAAGTGAAGCTCTCGATTTACCGGTCGATCCACAGTCCTACCCTCATCTATGGACATGAGCTTTGGGTCATGACCGAAAGAACGAGATCCCGGATACAAGCGGCCAAAATGGGTTTCCTCCGTAGGGTGAATGGGCTCTCCGTTAGAGATAGGGTGAGAAGCTCAGTCATCTGGGAGGGACTCAGAGTAGAGCCGCTGCTCCTTCACGTCGAGAGGGGCCGGCTGAGGCTCGGCCATCTGGTCAGGATGCCTCCTGGACGCCTCCTTGGTGAGGTGTTTCGGGCACGTCCCACCGGGAGGAGACCCCGGGGAAGACCCAGGACACGCTGGAGGGAATGTGTTCCCTCCAATTTCTGGGAAGGGGTCTAATTTCTAGTTTGTGAATGAGGAAAGAACTTTGCCTTTTAAAATTTCCTCTGTGTACGGAGCGTCGCATGGCACCCCGTACACAGAGGCTACAGCCTGCATGGGTCTGATTTCTCGGTTCCTTTCTTGCACGTCATTAAAAATGACGTGTCTTCACTCTTTTGGGGGTTTTTTGGCTTCTTCAACCGCAGAGTGTTTCATACTTTTTTCCAAATTGAAAATTTAGATTTTTTCTTCTTATCATGGCTTCAATATCTGGATGGTCCAAATCCTCCAGAGATCTTGGTCTCTTTCATGGATTCTGGATCTGTGGAGCAACCTGATAATTTGATTCCAGAGGTTTCTCTTGAAGAAACCTCTGGAATCAAAACTTTAACCAGGTGGACTTGGTGGTGAGTCTTCCTCCTTCTCTTGGAAAACGGTGATCTGTTTCTGTTGTGAATCTTCTTCCTCCTCTCTGGCTCTCTCTGATTAATTTTTCAGACAACTCATCTCTCTTGGTATTTGTCCGCTTGCTGTTTCATTGGAGTGATATCGGTTTCATTCTGCCAGTTGACGCGCAGCTCCTCGAATGAACTCTGGAGTTCGTCCAGTTCTTCTTGGAGGGCCTTACTTCTCTCTCTCTCTCGCTGTATTTCAGCTGCAAATGATTCCTGGGTGAGAAGGTGGGCCACCTTTAATTCTGCAAAGTCTTGTTGCAAGGGCTTCTTCTTCTTGTATTTCACATCGTTGTGAACCTTGGAAGCAATGACCGCAGCGTTAAGGACCGCCGGTTCACTGACCTTCTCCACTCTCTCAAGTTCCCTCTTTGCGTCTTTGGCCTGGTTGATAAACATTTCTTTGAGAGCCTTTTGCCGTTTTAACTGGACTTTGGTTTCTTCCAGCTCTGCCTCCAGGTGGGCCAGTCTTCGGTGGTCTTCCAACCTCCTGGCGGTTTCCATTTCCAGGAGGGAACTCAGTCTTTGTATTTCCCTGTGTAAGATATCCGGGTGTGCCGGAGGGAGCCTTCCTTGGGGGTTTTGCAGGACTCTCCTTCTCGCATCAGGCCCCATCATCCCACAGTTGTATCTCGGCGTATAATGAGACATTTTCTTTGAAAAACAATCACTAAAATCGTCGATTGATGAACTTTCTTAAAGAGCTTTGCAGGTGTCTGAACTGGTCAGTAGATTTGCAAGCAATGACAAATATGCAGAATTGCGTAACATACAATTCTGCAGTTGATGACATCACAGACTGCATTGCCAGTGACATCACAGAATCTTCCTTTGCTGGTGGTGTGACATCATTCCACCACCATTATCTAACTCTTTATTCTTGTTTACAGTCAAAATAGTCCATGATTCATTTGTTTTTATTCCATATATCAAGGGCATCAAACTCAATATGATCATTTTGGGCCCGATCGTATTGATAGAAAACAATTCAACTTTTAAAATATCAATAAATACGTGTTTCAGGTCTCAATAAGTGTTTCTTAAAATAAAATAGTACTGAACATCTTTTCACACTCGTCCTCCAGGATCGTTTTTGTGGTTTTCTGCAATCAACGTCACAGATTTTGTGGTGCTGATTTAGAAATATTTGTAAAGAATTTTTACGATATTTGTGATAATATACGATGTTAAATGTGATCTTTTACTTATCGGTCATGGACTTTAACTTGAGACAGCAGTCACTTGAACCCAAATGTTGATACACAGAAAAAATGTGGGGATCTGTTGATTTTTGTGTGAATTACGCAGTTATTGGTGAAAATCTGGAGGGGCCTATTGCTGTAATTTGGAGTTTAGAGGGCCACTTAAAGAGCTACGGCGGGCCAGATTTGGCCCTCGGGCCTTGAGTTTGACACACGTGCCATTTCTGATGATCTGATGTGAACTTTTTTCAATATCTATACATTGGGAAGTTAATTTTGCTTGTTCAGTCAAACATTTATTTTCTTTTGCAGATAGAAAAGAAAATTTATAATAAATAAATGTAAACAACATTTAGCAAAAGATAAAACCTATCACTATTGATTTATAAATCTTATTGAAAGTTGGTTAGGATTGACTAAGCCTCGTTTTTAATATCAGGATTAAGATTCAAAAATTGTAAATGAGTAATAGTTGTAATGTGCCAGAATTGTTGTGGCTTGTTTATTGTTGTCATAGCAACTGCCTACCAAGATGGCTGTTAGTTAAAACAAAGAACGTTGTAATCTGTGTTTTCAGGATGTTTTCGTTAGCCTTTTAAAGGCACGATGGAGTTCTTATTATAAATAGTTTCTAGTGAGAAAATAAATGTGTATTTTTTAATTTGGCTTCAACTGTAAATAACCTTTTCCAAGTTTTAATCTTCTGATCAAAGTTAAATTAAAACTGTTCAGTTAAAATATCAATAACTTTCAAGAACTAGAAGCAAAGTTTAGTGCTTTAATTACTGATTAAACACAAAATTAAAGCATCTCTTTCACATTTTCCCATTGTAGAAAAATGCCAATTCACATATGACAACCAAGCCAGAATTTCACAGTATGAACTTACGTTTTGCGGAGGCCTTTGATCCAGCTCTGGAACTTCTCGGCATTGATCTCATCATCAATCACAGTGTAATCGATACCCTTGTTTGGTAGCAGGATAAGCATGGAGACGCCTTCCTGGTAAGGCAGCTTCAGCAGTCTGGCTCCCAGGGGAATATCCTCCGCAGTGTAGAACTTGTCCTCTTTCACCATCATGGGAACTTGCAGTATATTGTAATTATCGATGTGAAAGGGAGCGTCTCTGGTCATATCAGAGTCAAAAGGCAACTGCCAGGCACCTGGATCGGGGACAACACGGTTAACTTGGATGTAAATAGTTAAAGTTAGACTCAAAAACAAGTCAATATTTTTTATTAGGGCCACACTAATGAAATAATAAAGAAGTAAGATATTGATTATTAAGTCACAAACGTTGCGGCTGCAGTGGGTCTCTGCCCTTTTGTCTTGTTGTGGAGACAGAAACGAGCCTAACATAAAGTTATGAGAATAAGTCGAATAAGATTGAAATAATAGGAGAATAAACTCATAAAATGATAATAAAGTTGAATAAAGTTACAGTAATACAAGAATAAAGTCTAAATAACAGGACAAGGTTGTAAAGAATTAGAATAAAGTCAAATTAGGTCAAAACAATTGGAAAATAAACCCGTAATATTACAAGAATAAAACCATAATAAGAGAATATAGTCGAATAAGGTCAAATAAAACAATAATAAAGTAATAAAATTACAAGAATGAAGTCAAATAAAGTCAAAATAACAGATTAAAGTCAATATTAGGAAAATGAAGTCGAATAATACGAGAATAAAGTCTCGATATGAGAATAAGTTGCAAGAATAAAATCACAATATTATTGCTTTATTCTGGTCATATAACTATCTATTATTTTGACTTATCATATTTTTTCTACTTTATTCTCCTAACTTAATTTTTTACTTCATTTTATTTCTGAGTTTTAGTTGTTATTTATCTAATACTCCCTCACATTCATTCATTACCTCGGAAGAAAATGCTGTTGATCAGCAGGAGCTTGCTCGTTTCATCCAGTGTGGAAATCATTTCGGTAATTTTGTTCTGCGTCTTCTGCCTGATGTATTCGTTCACGAAACTGACGCTCCCTTTCGTGTCCGCAAAATCCACGTATTTGACGTCGGCCTGGAAAAACGTCCTCATGTTGTCCTCAAACTCGTTCTGGAGCTCCACCCGCCGGTGGACAAAAAGCGCCATGTTTTGGTCCAGTTTCAGGGAGCCGTTCTGCGCGATGTTCTCCTGGAGGAGCTGGAAAAGCCTCGGGATGAGCTGCGGATGCTCGGCAGACTCCAACTGGTCCAAGTTCAGCACCCTGAGGATCTCCTGGCGCGTCACGCCGCCAGACGCCATCAGCAGGGCGGCGAAACTGGCGGAGATGCTGAGAGGAGAGAAGAAGACGTTCTTGTCGTGGTGGCTGGATATTTTCCTGTAAAGGTTCATGGCGAAGTCCGTGTTCTTGTAGGAAAGATCGGAGAGGGTGACGTTTGGAGGCGCAGCTTGGTGGACAGGAGCCACGAAGCACAAGCAGGTTAGAAAGAAAACAAACGTCATTTCCAGTTTGTGGGTTCCCATAGCTGGACCTCTGAAAGGCTTGAACGCCGAACCTGAAACAAGATGTTTTAAGTGCAAAAAATGCAAAATATTACCAAGTATTTTTGTCTTCTTAGGCCACTTTTACTTTGAAAACACTTCCGGTGTTGTTACAAGTTTAAATACACTGCAAAAATCTTGCCAAGTATTTTGGTTTAGTTTCTGGTTCAAATATCTTAATACACTTGAAAAAAGACAAAACTTAAGAAATTATTGACTTAAACACAAATGTATCTTTCTGAAATGTTACTTGTAAGTTAGTTTTGTTTTCTTTAATGTTTACTAATCTATTTGCACTTAAACCTCAAAATACTTGGTGAGATTTTGTGTTTTTGCAGTGTGGAGAAATGAACAACTCTTCAAAAACACAATATCACCAAATATTTTAGTTTCTAGTGGAAGTAGAAAAAGAAACCAAATTGTAAGAGTTTGTGTTTTAGCAGTTAATTAATTGGCTAAATTTGCTAACGGAAACGTTTTCAAAGTAAAAATGATGTAAATCCTGTTTTTATTGCTCGACCCACAAAATGCAAAAACTGGATGCTTTTCTTTTTTACAAGATTTCAATCAGCAAATTCCTTCCAACAAAAATTCACACGATTTTTGCTCGAAAGTAAACTCTGTTGCCCCAAATCTGCCTTTTACATTTAAAAAAAGTAAATAATTAAAATAAAAATCTTACTGAGTCCAGTTTTTACTTCAAATATTTAAATTTTATCTTATTTCAAGTGTACAAGCTTACAAGTAACTTTTTCAGTAAGATATGAGCTTGATTAAATCATTCTTGAACATTTTCTTCCCTTATAGCAAAACATTTTTTCCATTTTATAAGTTAAAAACTGCCAGTGAAACTTGTACTTTTGACTTAAATCAAGCATTTTACTGAAAAGTTACTTAAAAATTAGCTTAGTTAGTTTTTTTTATATGTGCCAAGATAAGTTACCAAAATACTTGGTGAGAATTTGTGTTTTTGCATTGAATTACCTTATATGTGCTAGACATAGGAGCCTATTTAAAGTAAACAATCCACTAGCATTTTTTCATTTATAACATTGGAAAAAAATGTCTTATTAGTTGAACAATTTTCCAGTGGAAATAGTATCTTTTAAAATCAATATTCAACAATTATTTACATTAAGCAGGCTGATATTTTACAGAAAGTTACTTGTAAATTTCTTTAATTTCAAGTATATTACAACATTTTCACTAGACAAAAATACTTGGTAAGACTTTGTGTTTTTGCAGTTCATCTGAAGAGTAAAAAATGTAAATTATCTACATTTATCACAACAGAGAAACTGTAATTTTGCAGTGAAATGTACTCCTAGCCCAACCAGCCACCATACGCACCTTTCAGCTCGATCCAGAAGAGTTCTGTAAACTGATTCTGTTATTTGGGGAAACAAAGTACAATGTTCTTCTGGTTGCTTATTAACTACGACAAAGTTTTAGGGGGAAGAACTTTCACCATCATTGTCCTCATTACTCATAAATGATATTTACATCTGATCAGGGGCGGATCTACATGGGGGGCAAAAGGGAGCAAGTACCCCCATGTAGAACTAATGTCTTTAAAAACTAATCACTTGTCTCATTTGAAGTATACTTCAAATCTTACCAATTTTTTTGGTCTACTTTTTAGTTCAAATATCTTAGTTTTGTCTTATTTCAAGTGTACTAACCTACAAGTAACTTTTCAGCAAGAAATGAGAGCTTGATTTAAGTAAGTAATTCCTTAATATTGATTGATAAGTAAAATAGTAAAATTATTATTAAAAATATTATAGTTCCACCACTGCACCTGATATCACTATTTATCATGGTTTGCCTCAAAGATAACCAACTTATCTGCAACTTCAGTTTCAGTATTTTTGGCAGGTATTTTGTTACTGCATGAAAATTAATGCTCACAACTTTCCCCATTAAATAAAATATCAAAATTTTTGCTTATTTGTTAAAAAGGAACAATATCTGCAGACAAAGCCCATTTCTGCCAAAATAAAAAGTCATAATTTTGACTTTTTGCCTAATGCTGTTACCGTAATACACCATGTATTTGTGAAGCGAATCTTTAATAGAAGCTGACATAGGCTGATTTGTGTCTTATCTGCTCTTGCATCTCTTATCATGACTTTAAATCTGATAATTATGACTTTTAATCTCTTAATTTGACTTCTTGTTGGGCTTTTATTTTTTGTTTCATGGCAGAAATGGGCTTCCGTAGCCACATGTCACAATAAAAACGCAGCAAACAGTGAGTTAATATCACTTTAATCTTGCAACACTGACAATTATATTAACTGAAAGAATGTGTATCGCAACATGAAACAAACACAACGGAAGTGATTGAAAACAATGCAATGATAGAAAAAAAAAAACACGTTTTATACTCTCACACAAGTGCATTTGAAATGAAAAAAATTACAGCCAATCCTGACAAGCAACAGTGAAAACATCAGATCTGCACAGCGTGTTCTTTACTTTGCATGACCTCCAAACTTGTTCTTGTGTCCAGAAACCGTGACTCTTGACAAACGGTTTTAATGTGGTCTGTTCAGGAAAAAACAGCCTGATAAAACTCAGCATGGTTATAGTTTTAGACCAGCAATAAACTACAACATGGTTTCCAGACCTGCCAATGTTTCTGATGTTTGATTTCTCAGCTTAACAGATTGAGGAGTTTAATAATTAGTTATCAACACATGACGTTTAAGGACTTTGGCAACCTCAATAATAACCGATGTATCAGTGTAAGGCAGCTAAAACCAGATATATATACTGTGAAACCAAATCAAATCCGTCTTTTACTGTTTTAGGTCAGTTAGGAAAACCACTTTATTTCTACTTGCTACATAATTTAAATTATTTAAGCAATTTGGAAAATCCCAGAAGCATCTGTGAGCTTCCTTTGCAACATTTAAGCCACCAGGAAGCACAACTACAGAAGCATTTTAAGGCAAACGCTCTGCTTCCTTATGCGGCGCCAGGAGAAAATAAAACCGAACGAAGAAAGCGACTTGCGGATCTCAAAACGTCTGGTTTTATCATTCGGTACGATTTCCAGATGTTGTTTATTTTGTCAAACTTTGCATAAAAATATCCAGAATTCATCATAATTAGGCAGAAGCCGGGTTCTATAATCTGGAGAGTAATGTAATCTGGTAATATTTGTGACTGAATCTGTTATGAAAGTATAAACAGAATGTAACAACATGAGCTGGAAGAAGTAATTCCTCCAAAAGTAACATGAGAAGCCAGATTACAGTTTGACATGTCTATATATTTTGACATATTGGAGGAAAAGGGGATATAATCCCAACATGTGGTGGGATTTTTTAATTTTTTTTGTTGGAGGAGGGACCGGTGCGCTTCACACAGATGGCACCATGTTGAAGCCTCAAAGCAAAAAGACACCAGAAAATAAAACTGCAAAAAGTATTTGGTGAGACAAAAACTAACTTACAAGTCACTTTTTTAAGACTTAGGAACTTTTTTTCCCTTAGTCAATAATTATTGAATACTGATTTAAAAAATTATTTCTCAGAAAGAGACTTTCTTCATGTTATAAAAAAAATGTACTAGTGGAAACAGCACTTTTTGCATCAGGAAATTGACTTAGAACAAGCTCCAATTTTCGCTAGTTTTGTCTGATTTTGAGTGACACGATGTTTGCACAGGAAGGTAGAAAAATATACTTGGTAAGATTTTGTGTTTGTGGGTTTTCCAAATGGACAAAACCTCAAAAACACAAAATATTCTCAAGTATTTTGTCTAGTTTCTACTGAAAATATTGAATTGCACTTGAAATGAGACAAAACTATCTTATAAGTAACTTTTTTACGAGTAACTTTGGACATGGGATATTTTTGGTCAAGTCAATAATTACTGAATATCGATTAAAAAAAAGTATTAGTTAACTTATAACAAGACATTTTCTAATCTGTAGAAAATCTGTCAGTGGAACTAGTACTTTTTCATAACATAAAGAAATTATTGTCTGAAACAACAGTTTCTTCTGTATCTTAAAAGTATTATTTTAAAGTTAGTTCTGTCTTAGTTCAAGTGTAATTTGAAATTTGCAGAAGAAATTAAAGAAAAAATAAGATTTTGTGAAAAAAACAAAACATTACCAAGTATTTCTGGTCTGGTTTCTACTGCAAATATCTTAATACACTTGAAAAAATAATTTAAAAGCAACTCTAGCTAGAAACAGGAGCTTTTTAAGATAAATAACTCCATAATATTGATTGGGTAAAGTGCTAGTTCCACTAACAGATTATTTCACTTACAACAAGACATGTTTCTCATGCTAAAAGTGAAATAATCTGCCAGTGAATTAGTACATTTTCATTAACATTAAGGTATTATTTACTTTAAAAAAAAAAAGTGCTTTATATTTTTAAACAGTTTCTTGTAAGTTGGTTTCAAGTAAAATATTTGCTCTACAAACTAGACAAAAACACTTATTTTTGCAGTGAAGACCCTTAAAGTTGGTTCAGGATAAGAAAACATTTGATTCCTGATTTCAGTGCCATAGAAAATGTTTCTATTGTTGCTATAGTTATAAATGTCTTAGATGAAAATAGATACCGAAATATCTCGTATATTTTTGTCCCAACTGACCTAAAAGATAAAAGATTTGATGAAATTATAACATCTGGTTTCAACTTTATGCTACTTAAATGGTCAAATTTGTGCAAGTAGTTTGGTAGCTGTATAATCTAAATAATAATATCTGACATATAACAAAGTGTTTCCTTCTTAGCTCACTAAGTGCTTTATGTGAAATTCTAATGGAACGTTGTAGAAAAAACTGTACTGTCCACACTGGACCCTCGTATTCGTTTAATGTCTACTCGTACATTTAAAGAAAGGAATAAAGTGAAAACATTGAAGACGAACTGTGTTCTGGGAGTAAAACTATCACTCAGATCAGGAATAAACAATCCACAGACGTTAGTGTTTCAGACCAAAAGACACTTTGGTGCGGTGAGAACTTGTTGGATTATTTCGGACTATAAAGGAGTTGTGATGGATTAGGCCTCCTAATCATTTCTTTGTTCCACAAACCAAACGCGGGAGAGTTTGTCATCGCCTGTAAAGCTTTTTCTGTCCAAAACATTGGTCTCGTATGGCTTTCATAGAATGCCTCATACTTTTTTTTTTCCTTTTAACCTCCAACACTTGCATGTTTTTTGTGTCTTTCCTGGTCTTCCTAAAAAAAAAAAAAAAAAAAAAAACTGTATACAATAGAAAAGAAGGCGCCATGGCAAAAAAGGCAATTGCAATCTTGGATTTACTGCATCATGAGTCCGCTGGAGCCCGAGCGCTTCACCCAGTCGCACCAAAGTGCTGCCTCTTCTTCTCGTCTCTGTGGTCGGTCAGTGAACTAACACAGGAAACCGTGTCCTTACGTCCTTATGTTTGCATATGCAAAAGGTTAGAGGAGGGAGCGAAGCTACCCCCAGGCAGGGGTTCCAGTCCAGGCCGCTGGTAAACAACACAAACTTTCCACCACTTCACTGGCTGGACTCTTGCTGTTGGTCTTCCTCTGAGCCGGTGTTTGCTGATCCTGGGTAAAGTCGTGGCTTCAGGTTAATATTTAATGACACTCTTACTCATTGCACTAAACTGCCTCTAGAATACAGGGAAAGTCTTAAGATTGGGAAAAGAAGCTGAACGTGTTTGTGTTTCAAATTAGCTGTTCATCCGGTGATTTAGGGTGATTTCACACCAGATTGGGGACTAAAGGTGCAACATTTCAGCTGCTGTGGTTCGCATTCATGCGGCACTGTCAAATAAATGAGAGTATTGGGTCCATGCTAAGAAAAAACATTATAAATTACAAAAACAAAGTTGAAATAATACGAGAATATATTACCAGAATATAGTAATATTATAACTTTATTCTCATAATTAACTTTTTTTATTTTCTTGGTGTGGGCCTAACTCTGTCGTATCAATAAATCAAACTAATTTAAAAACCTGTTCCCCTCCTTGCCTGTGGTGGCGCTGCACCAACAACCTCTTAAGGAAACGACACCAAAACCTCAGAAGAAGAAACAGCAAACCTTCCCCTTTCCACAAAATGTAAACAGTAGCAACAGACTTTCTAGACAAACAAACTAATTTATCAAAATTTGTTTTATTTTCTTTTTGGTTTTCAGAATCTCACTAAACGTCTTTCTGCCACTGAATGGATCAGAACATTCAGGATCCTCCACTGGAAAGGCTGGATGCAGTAAAATGGGATTAGACTAATAATTTAACCCAACGCATGATATGTGAACATTTCCATAACTTTTCTCCCCCGAAGGTTTCAACATTTTAATGATGCAAAGCGAGTTTTCTCACCTGGATTTGTGTCTGGCTGTTGGGGAATGTTTGGCTGAGCTTGTTGCTGCTGCCTGAAACAGGAATCGGAGGAAGTTTGACTCTAAAACTTGTTCTTTAATTCCTCTCTTCGGAGGAGATGAAGAGTCTGCTTCATCCTACCGTTCAAAGTAGGCCTGCCTCCTCTTCCTCAGCTCCTCCGCTGTCAGCGTCTCGCTCTGGACTTTTGGTCCTTCATCAGCGCTGCTGGACTTCACACCTAAAACCTCGCAGTCCGAAGACGAGTTGCTCATCACGGCTCCTGAAAAACACGGACGAGAGAGGGAGAAAGTGTAAGAATATGTTGAAATGTTCAAACTAATTTTATTGTTTTTGTTCATCTCCAGATGTAAACTCCCAGAGATCAATAATAAAGTTTGCTATGAAATTATGGCGGCTATTTTTAAAGCATGCAGCGTTTAAATGTGGAGCAAAAACAAAAAAAGGAAAGGAGGGAAGATGGAAAAAAGGAAGTAAAGAAGGAAGGAGAGAAACTGAAGGCTGGACACAAAGAAGGAAAGAAGAGAAAGTTAAGAAAAGAGGATTAGAAACAAACCAGGAATAGAAATGGAGGGAAAGAAAAAGGAAACAAAAGACAAAAAGACACTGGAAGGAAGACAAAAACAGAAGGAATAAAAGAGACAAACTAAGATAAACAAAAGAAAAAGAAGTGAGAGAGAAACAAAGAAAAAGAAATAAAAGATAAAGACAAGATGGAAAGAGGAAGAAGGAAAGAAACAAGCAGAGAAATGAATGATAAATGAAGACAGTAACAAAAAAAGAAGACAAAAAGAACTATAAAAAATGAAGATACAGAAAGATGGACGAAAAATTTAAGAAGAAAGGAAGGAAACATCAGGAAACCGGATGGGAATGGACTTTTGGTACATTCATATTTCTTCTTTCTTTTCAAAGATCTAAAAGTCAAATATTCGACTTTTCCAGGTGATCAAACCGAGTATTGATTGAGTTTGGATTTATTTTCTGTTCCTTCACTCCGTTTTGTTAATTTAACAGTAGAAAACCCTGATACTGCTTCTGTTTTATTACCCTTTCCCAAGTCTTCAGCATCACAGAGGCGAACGTGTGGCGATAAATAACTCCATTAATCCCGTTACCCTGCATGCTGAGCTGAATGGCTCTCCGGACGTCGGCCTCTTCGTCCTCCACATCCATGTCCTGCCTGCTGAGCGCCAGAGCTCTCTTCAGCTCCTCGTCCTCGTCCTCCGCAACAAAACCCACGTCCGTCTGCGCCTGAGAGGCCGACGTCCTGCTGGCAGAAAACGCCGGCGTTAGCGGTTCTTTTGGGTCGGGGCGCCGGCGCTCTGCGGAGACGTACCCCATGCTGGTCTGGGCCTCGTCCTCCCCGATGAGTCTGGGCCGCTGCTGCTGGTGGACCCGCATGATCCCCAGGATCTGCTCCGCCTCGCACTCGGGGAGATTTCCCCGGATTACAAATATGGAATAACCTGCAGAAATACGGATTTAATATTTCTAATCTGAACTCAACGTGTGAGAGAATTTATCAGGATTCACACAGTAAAATGTTAGCAAGTCATTTGGTCTGGTTTATTTCTTAGTGAAGGTAAATCACTTGACATAAAACTAAACTAACATGTCACTTTTCATCAAAATATAAAGGTTTTTTTTACAGATCTAAAATTGATTTAAAAAATTATAAGTGAATTGGCTGATTATTTAACTTATAGCAAGATATTTTTCCCATTTTCCAAGTGGAACTATTGATTTTTCATCAGTATTAAGTAATAATCTACTTACAACAAGCCTCCAGATCTTGCTGAAAAGTTATTTTTAAGCAAATTTGTCTTCTTTCAAGTGTAGTAAGACATTTGCACTAGAAACTAAACCCAATTTATGATTCCAGCACCAAAATAAACAAATGAACTAAAGAAGATTATAGTTTGTGATTATATAATTATCACTGTTATTAAAAATGATTTGTGATCATATTCTATAATCTACAGCAGCGACAGAGTAAGCTAAAATATAAAAAAATTCTATGTTTTGAAATGTCTCTGACATGAACAAAACAAATTTTACACAAAAAACTCCCAGAATTTTAGTAGTTTTGCTTAAACAGTAATATTTAAAGTATAACATGATCAATAAGTCTTTGAGGAATTGGGAATAATATATATTCATTACACTGAAACAATCCAAACAAATTGTGTTAATGTTTAAACACAAATAAAGTTATAAAAAAATTCTCAAAAATGTTCTAAGTTTTCTGGCATTTAGTAAATAGAAATAAGTTTGGCAATTCTACAAAACTTTAAACAAGAAATGTTTTGACTGATTTAACTTCAGACAGCGAGAAAAAATGTCTTGATATTCGGTGTCTGAAAATATCTGGTTCCAGCCATATTTTCCAAATTCAGACTTTTAATCAAACAATAGATTGCATTTTATTGCTAAACTCTGCACATTCAAAGACTTTGTATAGAAATCAACACTTTTCAAACCCTGAAAACACTTTCAAGGATTTTGTGCTCCTGATTTATTTCATTCGTACCTTCCTGTTGCAGCTGTGCGAGGAAAAGGGCTAAGTACGTGTCCGATATCAACTCCGGTCCAGTCAGCAGTGAATTCAGGTTGAACCACTGCAGTGAAATCAGAGTTTCTGGTGAACTGCATCAACTGGAGTTATGAAAAACTAAAAGGCGGCGTCATACCTGCTGTCCCAGTTTGCGTATGGTAAACCAGTGCTCCTTATAGTTGCAAATGAAAGCTTTTTCATTTCTGAAACATAAAAGACGGCATCAGTTTCCACTGAAATGTAAGTTTTAATTTTTTCACAGCTCAGTGACGGCGTCTTACATCGGGTTTATCATCAACCTCTGATACTCTGGACTGTTAAAAAGGATCAGCTCCAAGCCCCACACCCGCAGCGCGTTGCTAATAACCTGAAGCGACCAGCAGATAAACGGGAGCTAAACCATCTGAAGTCAGGACTTTACATTTACTGGCAATAAGGACGGATTTAAAGACGTACTTGTATCGAGAAGAATCCACTGTCATCCATGTTCCCTGAGGGTTGCTTTAAACACAAAAATACAACATTAAGAATGATTTAAAGCTAAAATATGCAGCTTTTCTAATATATTTTACATATTGTGACAGAACCGGATGACACAGATCATTTGTGAAAAAAAGTCAGAGCCAGGCCTTAGTGCCTCTGCTACACTGTATCCACCAGCACAGCCTGTCCTAAATTCTAATGCTAGTTAGTATTTCCACAGATGACAGAGAATAAACAGTTTTCCTGTTACAGTAAATTGTTTCTTCACCATTTGCACATTTAGCACTGAGTACATGAGTTTGATTGACAGCGCTAAGCTCCTCCTCCTGGCTCTAATTGGTTGTTTTTGTTCAAGAGCATTTCTTCACACCGCAATAGCAGCTCAGGCAGGAGGAAGAGGAGCTCAATTTGTTTACAGATTATCTGTCTCTAAATAAACTTCCATGACAGTTTTAACAAATATGTAAAAAAACAAGTTTTTGAAAAAGTGACATGACGCTGCCTTGAGCTACATTTTGTCTTCTAGTCACCTGTAAAAACGTCCGGTACTCCTCACTGGCCATGCCGCCCTCGGCCATCCTCATCCTCTCCTCTTCATCCAGCTGGTGAGCAATGGAGGACAGATCCACGGGGGTGAAGTACTCCCCCTGCAGGAGATTGTTCAGGCAGTGCTGGGCACACAGGGAGCCCTCTTGCTGCAAAACAAAAATATTATTGTTTTGAGACAATTCCAAAGTAATATAATGGTAATGGCATTACAATGAAAGATCAATAAACTTTAACTTCTAATCAACATTTAACACTGGAAGACATTTTAAATATCCAAAAATAAATAAAACTAAGTAATGAATTATGACGTTTCTGTGAGCTGCAAGCTTGTTAAAACCAATGCGTTTTTGGATTTCAGTGAAACTAACATTAAACATCAAACAATTCAAAATTCTGTACAATAGAGAGAATCTGAAACTTTAAAATTTTGTTGCAAATTTTCTGTATTAAAACAAATTTCATTTAGTTTTCAAATTCTGAGTCATTTAAAAAAAAAAATCAAATAAAAGTTGATTTATTAGCAGCAAAGTTGTTTCTATTGTGAGAAAGTTTGCAGCTGTGATGAACAGACCACTTTTTTTTTGTTTTAATTCTTTAATTTCATTTTGGTGCCACACAAAATCACTCGGAGGGCCACAAATGGCCCCTGGACCGCACGTTGGACACCAATACAGTAAATACGTGAAATTATCTCGATATATTATGCTGTTGTTTTAGCATTATTAGCATCAATATTATCTTTATATTTTTGTTAGCACTATTGGAGCTACTCTTAGTAATAATCACATTTGTTGGGAATATCGTAAGCATATTGAATTTTGCATTAATAAAGAATCAGAGGACAATGAAAAGTAAGAGGATAAATGATCAAATTCAACCAATCAGTTCACTTTGACATAAAGTGCTCAACAGAAGTTAAAAATACATACAACCACATATTAAAAACCAGCAAACAAATTCAGACAGCACAAATGATAATAAAATATAATTAAAGGGCAGAGAAAAATCTACCTCATAGATTCAAAAAGAGACTTTAAAAAGGCGCACCAGTTTAAATTATTGCATTTATTCTATCAGTAAACACAGGATACATCATTTTAAAACCTAGTGATTAGGATTTTAAGTCATAGTAACTGATCAATCACCACAGTTTAAATTATAAACATCCAGTTTAATTTTAAAATCAAACTAATCAAAAACATCAAATTAGTGGTTTTACTCCACAGCGACAGCACATCGCTTTATTAATGCAACTTTCATTACTAATAAAATCACAATTCGGGAACCTCAAATAATTAGTTTTAAGCTGTTAAAACAATCTGAAAACAAACTTTTCAGTCTTTCTTGTTAGCTGGTGGGCTAGCAGTTAGCATTCAGAACAAACAACAACACCACAGCTCAGCTAGCAGCGGCAGCTACCGGCTGCTAAACTGACACAGACACTCATACGACGGGTTGCAGTCAACATTTACAGATAAGCGACTCCGATTAAATATTTTACCTACTTTCTCATGAAATATGGAATCCATATTCAGCTTTCTGTCAAACATTCAACTCTGACCTCCACCTCTTCCGCATTCATCAGCTCAGCGACAGGAGACAATCTTTACTGGCGCCCCCTGGTGGTTGGCCTGACTCAGCGCTTTGGAGGTTTTGCTCAGAACCGTGTAACAGGAAACGGTCCCCCTATGACGCATGCTCCTTAAACAGCACCTGAACATGGCGGATAGGGAGAAGCCGTCAGAGGGGCTGCAGCTCAGTCAGGTGAGATGTTCTGGGATTAAATCTAGCTGACAGCTGACCGACAATCCGAGGGGAGACCGCGGATCGCACCGGGATGATTTCTGGGAGTTTAACGGTCTTTTTGCTTTGTGGCAGAGCACCGATCCGACGAAGCTAAATCAGCTCACAGGCTAACTACCAACTAGCCTCAGAGAGCCTCCAATTAAATGCACATAAACGTGTTTATTTACATGTCTGAGTGGGTTTGAAGCAGGATTCATTATTGTTTCATATTTACTGCTCAACAACCAGTTTGTTTAAGTGTATTTGTGTGTTTTGAAGCACAATTTGTTTTAGATTAGTTAATCCAGCTCATTGTTTAGGTTTAAAGCAGCATTAGTTTGAGGTTTTTATCTCTGATCTGGTTATAAATATGCTTTTCAGTTTCGGATGTTTTGCTGGTTTCTGCGCGTGAAAATCAGGACAGTTTTCTCGTCGTCGTTCTCGTTGGTGTTTTTTAATGTGAAAGCAAAACTGATCCTACTGACTATGTTTTTATAGCGATCTAAATTCAGTTGAACTCTCTTGCTAAGGGGCATCAACACAATAAAACACTTTGTATTTGATAAGGATTTGATGCAGACAGTCTTGCTATTTATCACCTTAGGCATTGTTCTGACCCTTTTGTCTAAATGTTGCAGCTGATTTAAGATCAGGCAATCTTTTTGCAATCTTTTGTTATCCAATTTTTTTTGTGAATTTAGCCCTAGTTTTGTGATATTGGCTGACAGAAGTGATATTCAGTGTGGCCTTCTGTTGGTGGAAGCTGTCTGCTTCAAATTTCAATGTGTTGTTTGTCCAGAGATATCATCAAAAAGCTATTTCATCCTTGCAAATTCCCCTTACTGGGTATTTTCTCTTTCTTTTCTGAAATCCTGAGAGAAATCCAGGTGTGAAAATCTATGTGTCGGCCACATTCAGACTCACTTAAATGCCTTTTCTGGCTATTTTTCTGCTTGCCTTGAACGTTGGAAAATCAACTTAAGGTTTAGATGTCAAAATGCATTGGATTGCTGTCATATAATTGGTTAACAAATTAAATTAACCAGTGAAACAGTTGTACCAAATAAAGTGGCCCATGAGTGAAGGTGGCTGTAATGGTTTATGATATTTGCATAACATCTGATAAATACGAGGAATCACTTTGCTGTAACTGTTTGGCTTCATCTGGTGACAGCCTTATGTGTCGTGATGTTATTCAGTAGAAACCGCTTGTCTGAACGTTGCAGCTGAATTTAGAGGGCTGAGTTTAGAGGACATTTTAGCCACTTTGGTTGGATGTGAGTAACTTCAAACGTTCTCCTCAGCACGTCTTTGTAACTGTTGTGAATGTCATAGAAAAACTCAACTGTCATTTTTACCATCAGTTTTAGTTGATCTAAAGATTATTTCAGTTGAAGACAATCCTGACGATTAATCGATTTAATCTGATAATAAATTGGTACATTCTGCAGAATTTTCAATTAAACATTTTTTATGCACTTTTAGAAATAAACAAATAATCCACTTTATAAGTATGAAAATAAACATTTTGTTGCCTGAAATGCAATGACATATAATTCCTTTAGTGTACATTTGATCATTTGTAGCAGAGGATTCATTTTTAGTTAAAAGATCCTTCTAACATCAACATGTGAACCGCTCAGCCCTTTTTGCTTTATTTAACATCAGTGCAATGTAGATCTGATCTGTTGGTGCTTTTAGGTGCTTAAAAAATTTTATTTTACAGAATTTGAATTAGATTAACCTACAACTAGAGTTTTGAATCTTGCATATTTACAGATTAAGGTTTTTTTACTCCATCATAATTGCAGAATCTAGATACCGTTTGGTTCAATTACTCCTTCGTGTGTAGTTTCAGCAAATGTCCTCTTCTAGATGCTTCAGTTAACAATTAATCAATTACTAAATTAGTTGCTTATTATTTCAATAATTGATTCATCACGATTAATCGTTTCAGCCCTAACCTGCATAAAAGCAAACACTTGGGCAAAAGCAGAGTTCCCACAAAATCTGGGAAGGTATAGAGTTTAAATATTGAAAGTATTAAAATAAAATATTTGTGCATTTCCAGCATTTATTAGTCTTGATCTATTTGTTCATTCTTTTATATACCATTTGTAGAAGTAATTAGGCCTGTCACAAAAAACAATAAATCAATTCATCGCTTTATAAATTAAAACAAACTCAATAATTTCCATCTGCATGGTTTATTGTTTTTCTCTTTGTTCTCTTCCTACCAAAAACTGGATGATGAAATTCTTCAGTCTCTATTTGCTCTTTTTATTTTGAAGGACAATATTGTTTACAGAAACTCCATAATTAATTGTATTTGTTGTTTCTGGGGTTTTTTTTGTTAAGTTATTTTGGATATTTAAAATGTCTTCCAATTCGAGTGTTAAATATATATTAAAATTGAAAGTTTGTTGATCTTTGAGATTGCATTATTGTGTCATTACATTATATTACTTCATCATGGTCTTAAACCAACAGTACTATCATTTTTTGCAATAATTTCTGTGGGATTTTATAATTTGGTATCATGACAGGCCTGGAAATAATAATTCAAATATGAACAGTTTTGAGGAAACGCTCATGCAGTTTTGTTTCAATAGTCAACAGGGCGTTTGTTTCTCCTTGTTGTCCCTAAAGGAATGGCTGGAGGCGGCAGATTGCAAGGCGGAGCTGCTGCAGCACCTGAAGGACCAAGTGCCGCAGATCTTCTGCCTGAAGAAGGAGCTCAGCCCTCCAGAGGAAGAGGAGCTGACGCAGAGGCGGCTCCTTCATCCTCTGGAGTGCTTCCTGTTCGGAGAGGATCCTCAAGAAGGTCGGCAGAAGCTGCAGCAAGGCAGCACCTCGTCTCAGCTCTGCGGCCGCGTGTTCAAGGAGGGAGAGACCGTTTACTCCTGCAGGTCTGCTCAAAGACTGACAGTTTATTGCAACAGTTTTCACCACTGTTTATTCCACAAAAGCATCAATAAATATTTGTAAATTCAAAGACGTGATTAAATGTAGTTACTGTGTGTAGGGTAGAGTAATGATGCACGATATATCGTCACTAACATCGGTATCGGCTGATATTAACAACCGATGTTGGTTTTTCTCTGGTTGTTTTTTTTTTTTCTTCCCCAAAGGCTCTTAATATTAATATTGGATATCAATATTGAGACAATTTTTCATATGACTTTGTGTAAGAATCTTCTTTCTAATTTTATTAAATTTAGCTAATTTGATTTCTTAAATTAATATAACCTGAGGGTTTGGAATATGAACTTAAAGTTTTATAACTGTATTTTGTAGTACTATTGTGATATTGATAAAAGTGATGGTACACATGATTTATTACTTCTTTTTTAGGTAACTATTGCTGTGATTGTGTGTCATAGCAATTATAGTTGTATATAATTAATTATATGTATTTTGAAAACCTGGGCGGTTCGGAGCAGGGGAGAGACGCTGGAGGAACCATATCTGATGAGGAAACACAAATTGTAGTAACACCAGCATTGTCAGTAGCTTCTTCTTCTTCTGTGGTTTGTTGGAAGCAGCCATGTTTTGTTATTATGCAATGAGCTATGGATTCCCTGTCAGAAAAGATCCATTTACTCTGTTTACAAGACAACGGACACCAGTACGTTTTAGAAACATGGCGCAATCTGTGCCGTTGTCAGAGAAAACATCCGGTGGTTTCATGTAACTGCACAGAACAAACACAACAAAACTCTCTTTTCACCAGAAATTGTTGTTGCGTAAACAAGACCTCAGTTTCTCCACTGTTCCTCATTAGTGCTTAAAATTAAACAACGGTGTTGCGTGAAAACTGTGAATAAAAGAGGATAGAATCAAGTAAATTATCAAGTACGAAAAGTAACTAGTAAAACTAATGAGTTTAAATTAAGTAGTTGTTTTTTGTTTCATATTCTGTTTCAGGGACTGTGCAATAGATCCCACTTGTGTGCTGTGCATGGACTGCTTCCAGGACAGTGTGCACAAAAACCATCGCTACAAGGTTGGTGTTAATGTAAACATTTACTTGTGCTCATTTTTCTGAATCTTAGGTTCTGTTCAGTGGTGCTGTTCTGCTCGGTTCCCACAGAACCCGCTAACTTAATTACTGTTGTGTGTATCCATCATCTCGCCCTCTGTGACTCATTTACTGTTTTTCCTCCAGATGCACGCGTCATCCGGCGGGGGGTTCTGTGACTGCGGCGACGTGGAAGCCTGGAAGGTCGGCCCGTGTTGCTCCAAACATGACCTGGGGGCTGCTGCTGCCATGGTAACGGTGCGTTACGTAACCACTGTGTCAGTGATCCCCAGAATGCTTATTTTCCCATCTTCTTAATGGAAGCTGCTGCTGGATGTTTGGCTCCAGAAATGAGAGCCGTGCAGCCTTGAACTCAGCGTGGTGATTGGTTTGTTTAGGCCCAGCCGCGATAAGATCGCGCGTTGTGAGGCGGCACGCAGCCGGCTTCTTTCTGTTTTTCTTTTTCCATAAGCAGCAGGTGGTCCATTAACACGTCCGGCCGCTGTCTGACAGCCTGCTTTGTGTTTGCCATACCAGATCTAAACCTGTGCTTAATGAGCATTCACTGCAGCGTCTCTGCTGGGAACAAGATAAGCCACAGTCCCTCTGTTATTCAGGTCCAAACCAGATTTTTACATTTACTCATAACATTTTAAAGGCTGAAATAATTGTTGATTAATCATTAATTGGAGTAAAGTCTTAAACAGGTGATTTGCTGAAAGAAAAACATATTCAGAGCAACAATAAAGCCAAAACTGGACAGAAATACATACCTTTCTACATTTAGTATTAAATATGTTTTCCTCACATTTCCTTCAATGCTGTTTTTAGCTTCACCTAATTCTGTAAAAGAAAATCTTTTGCTAAGCAGCTTTTGCTATTAAAAAATAATCAACAGATCAGCCAGGCACTGTTTTGGTCAAGCAGAAAGCTTTTCACCTTTTTTTTTTTAGCTGTAGGTGATCAAGCGTACACTAAAGTAATGCTATTATTGCATTTTAGTCAGTAAAATGTTTTTCAAAATATTTGTTTTGATTTTTTAATGTATTTTTAGTGTTATATAAAAATGGCTTAAGGAGTTAAATGAAAGATCTGCCAATCTTATTGTTCAATCAATAAATTAGCCTTAAACCTTTTGTGTGAAATCAGACTAGATGTTTGGAGCAGTTATAATGACTGATATCAGTCACTTAAAAATTAAAATTTTGTTTTCTTTAAGCTGTATTATGGCTAACTTTGTGTTGTTATTAAGGTTTTTGCCCATCTGGAAGAGCAAATTGAACCAAAGTTCATAATCTTCGTTTCTCCGATCCTCCTTGCAACTTTTTCCTTAACTGTTTCTTAACATGTCTTCAGAAAACGTAATGACTTCTTCTTCTCTGAGCGGCTTTTCAGCCCACATCAGTGCAGGACTTGTTGTGGAAAACGATGCTGTAACACTGAAGCTGTTTGGAAAGATGAATGTTCAGACTTCTGGGAATAAGGAGGAGCTGGACTTGTGGAGGTCCTCAATTCTCTGGTCTGGATTATTTATACATTTCCATGATGTCACACAAAGAACCAGTGAGTTTGAGCCGTAAAATAAATCTCCCATTAACTCAAATGCTGCAAATTAGAGGAAGCTTATGAAGCCGTTGCGTCATTATCTGATTAAATTTCCTGGGTTTGAAGAAAGTAATGAAAATCGCTCATTATTCCGGCATTTAGCAAAAATGAATAGTTTTAGTTTGAGTTAATATCGGAGAGTGAAAGGGGAGAAAATAACGGTTGTCTTTTTCTAAAGTGTAAGTGTCTGGTTTCAGATTCCAGTGGCTGTTTTGACACAGACATTTAAACTGAGGGAAAATCCACCCAATCAAAGCCTGTTTGTTGCTCCTGTTGGATATTTTTATTAGTTTTTGTGGCGTTTGTGATTTTCTGTTTGTTCCCGAGGGATTCGATGTTGATGTCAGAAGGCCAGCTGCTTTTCTCTGCTCATTTGGAAAATCATGTGGAGCAGTTCAGGGCCTCGTTATTGGCTCACAGCCTCTGACACAGGAAGTAGGAAATATTTGAGGTTACGTTTTTGGCATTCCATGTGAATCTTTGATAAAGTCGCATAGAAATTGTATTATTTTGGCTTATAAATGTTACGCTTTATGTCTACAGCTGCTGATGGGAAGCAGGTTTTATGTAAGAATACGTTCTACTTCTTCTGTTTTCGCAGGACGAAGCTGTTTTAGAGCCAGAATTGTACGAACGTGCAGAGAAACTTTTCCGGGTTCTTCTGCGCTACGTTACCGACTTCCTGGTGTGGGAGGAAATCTTTGAGTTGCCAGCCGAACTCCAGCCCCGGTACGAACTCACAGATGAAATGGAAATGTAATTTTTATTCAAAAACAAACAAAATAATCTCATAAGATCATGTCAGAGTGTTTTTATCCTCACTGCAGATTAAAAGACAATGCGTACTACTGTGTGCTGTACAACGATGAGCATCACTCGTACGACCACGTGATCTACACCCTGCAGCGATCGGTTAACTGCGATCAGGCCGAAGCACAAACACACACAACTCTTATTGACAAAGAGGTATTTCTTCAGCCTTATGTCCTCGTGACTTTTCTTTTTTGGATATATAAAATAAGCCAAGTTTTGATTGTGTTGACAGCTGTTACCATCAGATAATCAAATCTGAAAATTAGATCTCCTCAGGATGATCCATTGAATAAACAAACAGTCATGAAGTGTTTATTTAATGTATAAGTATGAATATGCAGGTTTATTTTTTTAAATAGCTTGGTTTTTCAATCAAATATCTTAAATATCCTGCTCACCTAAACTAAAAGGAAAGATGGTGGTGTAATTAACAAGATAATTTATGAGAGATTTTATAAGGAGCAGTGTCAGATTTATTTTTCTCACCAATTACAGTTTAATTACCAAACAAAACATGCAGTGAAATATCAGACCTACTACTTCTACTACTACTTCTGTTTGTTGTGATATATTGACAAAACTTCACTCGAAACTTTGACAAGTTGACTTTACTGAAAAACATCTTGGAAACCGATTGCCTTAAATAAATTAAGAAACCACAACAAAAGATTTTATTTTTTACATTTTCTTTTTACATACATTCTCACAAAATATGTGTGTGTTTATAACATAAATAAAAAAATATGTTTGAGACTAAATATTTTACATATTAAATTGCTGCTATCAGTTTGCTGGGTTACATTTTATTAATCAATATAACCGAACATTGACATATTTAATTTAGTATTAAATATGTCTCTTATTACTAGATCACAATAAGGTTAAAAACAAAAATGGTTAATTTTTGTTTATTATTATTAACCAAAACTGGTTAATAAGTTAATTGACTTATGATTAATTGTCGATTAATGTTTTTTTTTTTTTTTTTTAAATTTCGAGTCGATTAATGGTTTAAATATTAAAATTGGTTCTAATGACGTCCGCTTCGTCCTTCTTTTAATTGGCCGCCATCCAGCAGAGGGCGCCGCTGGTCACCATAAGCGGAGCCAACCGTTGATACAGAAACTAAAATGGCGGCTATACGAGAACGGAAAAGAGAAACGGTCCTAACAGAGTCCGGTTTGGGATGGAAAATTCACTTTAAGCCGCTCTGTTTTGAAATACCAAACATTCTATAAGCTCTTATTCAGCCGAGGTGCTGCGTGACGTAGCAGCCTCGGGAATTTATAAAAGATTTAGCCCTTTATGCTATAGAAAGACGGTTAGCCCTCTTGATACAAGAGAAAACTCAAGCTTTTAAGAATCAGGCGACTTTAGATCAACGTATTAACAAATTACTCGCATCCCTACCTTATAATAAAATGTGTAAGTAGAAAAAAATGCGTTTATTCAGTAGCGACAGTTGCTTATTTGGTAAATCTGACCGCTCTCCTGATGGTGAACTGTTCATAGGGTCGGCGGGCGGTGAAGAGAGGAACGCTCCGTTCTTGCCAGCAAGCGAAAGACCTCATCAGGGCAAGCTCCCATTTTTCTTTCCTAATATTGATATTTCTAGTCAGCAAATCTCTGCATTTTTAATGTCGCTCCAACCCTCTCCATTGCAGTCCAACTCCGAGCACATCTCCCTTCAGCCTCTGCGTGTGGAGATCCTTCATGCAACAGTGATGGCTCATCAGACTTTCGCTCTCCGTCTGGGCTCCTGGTTCCAGAAGATCATCGGTTACTCAGGTGCTGCAGTCGTTGTGCTCATTTAAATTTAATCTTAACAAATCCTATAGTTTTTGTTTGTTTGTTTTGACGTGTGTCTCGTCTGTCCTGTGCAGTGGGATTCAGACAGGCCTTCTGCCAGGTGGCATTAGAGCCCAATGCAGACAGAGATCGTCCCTGTCTCATCAGTAGACTCATGCTGCACGATGCACGCATGTATAAAGGTAGGCCGCATTTTCTATTTTGATCCCAATTAAATGTATTTTCATCAGGCTGCAACTAACGATTATTTTAGCAATAATTCTGACGATTGAAAAGTTGGATCATTCTGCAGCTTTTTCATTTAACTACTTAAGCCTTTTTTATACAATACTAGAAATAAGTTCCATTTTAAGAAAAAAATATATTTTGTTTTAACTTTTTTAGTGGATGCTTGATTATTTGTAGCAAATGATGCATCTGTAGTTAAAAAAATACTTCTGACATCAACAATGTGAAAAGCTCAACCCTTTCTGCTTGACTTTATGTCAATATGGTGGCAATTAATTGGATAAAAAAAGTTCTGGGTAGAACACATTGACAGACAAATGTTATTTTTTAATCTTAAATCTTAAGTAGCATGCATATTTTTTACAGTTTTGGCTTACTTCTCTCACTGTGTTGTTTCAGCAAATTACCTTTTTTGGGCCCGTTTTATTCTCTTTCTGGCTGATTAACCGATTACTAAATTATTTGATTATTTCAGTAATTGATTAATCCAATTAATTGTTCCAGCCTTACATTTTTTTTGACACTTTGAGAAATGTGTTTTTTATTTTGCAGGAGCTCGGAAGATTGTGCATGAGTTGATTTTCGGTAGCATGCTGATGGATTCTGATTCCAAGAGGCTATTTGCAATCCAGTTCACAAAAGTAAGCAAACGCAGAAACAATTGTTTGGTTTAATTCTCTAAATCTTTAATGCATCACATTTTTTTGTTTTTACAGCACTATAAACAGCTGCAGAAGGACTTCATCAGTGATGACCATGAAAGGAGTATTTCCATCACGGCTCTGTCTGTTCAGATCTTCACTGTTCCAACACTAGTGAGTTCAGTTTGCACTAATAACATTAAACCCAGTATTGTAGTACTCAAGACCGGTCTTGGTCTCGAGACCATATTTTGATGTCTCAGACTTGACTGCATTTGGTCTCGGTCTTGTCTTTTATGAATGAATGTAATGAGTCTATAGAATGAGTTTTGCTTTCTGAAATGGCAGAATAAGTTTGAACTTTTTCATGAATTTCTACTTCTCTTGTAATTCATAAGGTTATATTTTTGTTATTCAGGCCAGACAGCTGATTGAAGAGTGCAATGTCATCAAGGTTATCGTCGATACGGTCCTGGAACTGCTGCGGGAACATCTGGATGAGAGCAATCGCTTTTTCTTCTTGGGATACAACTCAGACAAGTTTTCCCGGATCCAGGTTATCTTCCACGACCTCAGGTAGTTCTAACATGTTGGAATGATTTGTTTTGCTTTGATCCTGAATCACTCAGTTTTTATCTGACGTGCAACCATCCGTCCGCCTCCCAGGTACATTCTGATCAGTAAGCCCTGTGTGTGGACAGAGGAGCTGCGAGGACAGTTCCTGGAGGGATTCAAGATTTTCCTCGGTTTTCTTAAATGCATGCAGGTACAAATAATCCCAAACCAGTTCAGCCTTAGTTTATTAAGCTCAGCCTGTGGTTGCAGACATGTCTTTACTTTGATAACCAGGGAATGGAAGAAGTGAAGCGGCAGCTTGGGCAGCATATCGCGGTGGAGCCAGAATGGGAGGCTGGTTTCACCCTCCAGATTCAGCTGCGTCATATTCTTGCCATGTTTCAGGACTGGTGCTCGTCTGATGTAAGAGATCCTCCATTAATATGTTTTTGGGGTTTTTTTCCTTAAAACCGGGTTCAAAAAGGTCAGTTTAAATTTTTCTTGTCACATATCGACTGTTGTAGTGCAGTGTGCGATCTACTAAGGCAGTAATGACTTTTGAAATAATCGTCGATGAATTTAGTAATCGATTAATTGTTAACTAGAGTATGCAGATGCCAAGAAAGTCCATTTACTAAAATAACATCTTCAGAGCAGTTATTAATCCAGATTAGTCCAAAAATATTTACATTTCCCATTTAAAATAACAAAATGTAAACATGTACTTAATACTTAAAAATCTGGCAGTTTCAGCTTCAACTGGTTCAGTTTCTGAAAATAATAATAATAATATGCTTATTTGCATATTTAATGTACTTATAAAAAAGGCTTAAGTTGTGAAATAAAAAATCTTCAGAATGTGCCAAATTTTAAAATTAGATTGATCATCAGAATAATCGATACCAAAAATAATCATTAGTTAAAACTTTTTTAAACATCTGGAGCTTTGTAGCTTCTGCTCTCTGTTTTCTTTGTGGATCAGGATTTTTAATGTTTCCCCCCTCAGGACGAGATCATGCTGCAGGCGTTTAAGGAGTGCCACTCGGCGCTGATCGAGTGCAACAACCAGCCTTTCCATAAAGAAGCCACTGACTTTTACATGTGCAAGCACATCCTGCGTGCTCGTCCGTACAAAGTGTCACAGGAGCCTGTCAGCATACACCTGCCCATTTCCAGGCTACTAGCAGGTACACATACTGGAATCTCACATAAACTGTGATTTATAGAGAAGCTGGTACCAGACTGTTCTGTGTTTTTTGTCATTTGTAGGTCTGTATGTACTTATGTGGAAAACGGGGGTGATTGAACGTCTGGATAATCCCGTAAGTGAGCTTATAAATTCACATATTTCCATTCAACTGTTTTTAAAAACAATCCAAACGTTTAAAAATAATTTTGTGGTGTTTGGAAAATGAACTGTCCTGAGTAAGTCGCAATGTACACTGCACCGTCACCTAGCAACCCAAGCTGAGTTTCAGCACGTTTGGTCGGCTGGTTTTACCGCTACATCCGCTGTACATGCTGGAAAAGACAGGTGGTTTGTTGTCGACTTGCCAACCAGAAACAACTTGCTGCATTCTTGTTGGTTTTGCAGGAAGCCCCACTTCTGCTTTTCTAAGATGTATGGTTATATAGTTGCGCATCTGTTTCCAGCCATTTTCATGTGCAAGTGTAAACGATGAGTTGGAGGGTGTGGCCAGTAGCAGCTTTCTTGAATTTAAAGTGCCCTAAAACAGCTCAAAATGGGGAGAACTGAGCAGGCTGAAATCTCATCGTCGAAGAATAATTTTGTTCAGAAAATGTTTGTGTAGCCCATAGACGAATCCCAACCTATCAGTCTATCAGGGAAGCATAGTAGGTTACCTTTAATTTATTTAGTACATCTCAATAAAGTATAAGCTCAACTTGTTTGCTGTTTTATAGATAACATGCTGAGTGATGCATCTTTTGCTCTTTCCATCAAGCTTTGTTTCTCTCTGTGCAGGAAAGCTACGATTTCATTCAGCTCGCAGAGCATCCTCTGCGCTGCGTTGTCCTTGCTGCTCAGGTTACAGCCGAAATGTGGCGCAGGAACGGCCTGTCATTGGTCAGCCAAGTAAGTTAATGTCACAATGAATTTTATTTTTTTGTCTAATGTCTATTCTGTTCTTCAAGGGAGTTTTTTTCATTTGTTCCTGAACAGGTTTACTACTATCAGGATGTAAAATGCAGAGACGAGATGTATGATAAAGATATTATCATGCTGCAGGTGGGAATCAGTCGGCCATCTTTATCATTTTACCTCCATTTCTGAGTTTCTTTTTCTTTTTTTTTCACTCATCTCTTGTATCTTGTATGTTTTTTTTTTTAAAGATTGCTGCTTCCAAAATGGATCCTAACCACTTCCTCATGCTGATCCTGCTCAGATTTGAGCTTTTTGACTACTTTAATGGGAATTCTGTGAGCAAAGACCAGGTGAGTATCGCTACACCTGAAGAAGAATCATCACTGCTCCTGAAAACGCCTGATGGGGATTTTATTAAACTAAATATGCAGGATGAGCTGACGCAGTGGAACCGTCTGACCGAGGAGATGTTGTTCCTGCTGATCGCCATCTTTGGTACGACGCCGTGTTCTTCAGGTGTGGCTCAGTGTAGCGTTACCTGACCGGTGTTGTTGCTTCCAGGTGAGCGCTACGTTCCCGGGATCAGTCATGTGACCAAAGAGGACGTGACGATGAGGGAGGTCATCCACCTGCTGTGCATCGAGCCCATGGCTCACAGCACTTTGGTGAAAAGCCTTCCAGAGAACGTATGAATCACAATGAGACGTTTCTAAGCAACTTGAAGCAACTTTTTCATACGTTTCGTTTGGATTTAATCAGTTTTGTTTGTTTGTTTTGTATTTAGGAAAATCACGAAACAGGCTTGGAGGCAGTAATTGCAAAAGTTGCTACTTTCAGGTATTTTAAGTTGATGGTTTAAAAAAAAAGAAAGAAGACTTTGCCTTGAACATATTTAATTAAAACAAGTTGAATTGGTGTTTTCAGAAAGCCGGGCGTGTCTGGACATGGGTTATATGAGGTGAAAAAGGAGCGGCTAATGGATTTTAACCCTTTCTTTTACCACTACTCCAGGTCTCAGCGTAGCAAGGTAAGTGCTTTGATTACGCTCTGCAAAAAAAAAAATAATTTTACCAAATGTTTATTTAGTTTCTAGTGCAAATATCTTGGTACACTTGAAGCAAGTGAAAACTAGCTTACAAATAACTTTTCGATTCAATGTAGAAGCTTGTTTAAAGTAAGTAATTACTTTATATTGATGAAAAAGTTCTCGTTATAAGTAGAATTAGATATGTTAACTGATAATATGGTAAAAAGGTCTTGTTCCTCTGGCAAATTAGTTCACTTATAACCAGGACTGAACGATATGGTTGAAAAATGTATCATGATATAATGGTTTCATATCAGTTTATCAATAATTATTGATATATATATATATATATATATATATATATATATATCTTTTTTTAATCCTTTTTCCTCTTGAGCTGTAATAATTATTTTCACTCCACGCCAGGGGTTTTTATTTTTAAGCAGTTATGAGGCATCAGCTACTCAGCAGGTTGTTGCTAGGTAACCAAAGCTGGGCGGAACTTGAAACTGCTTCTTACGCAGGTTGTTGCTAGGTAACCAAAGAGTGAGTGAGTTACTTGATTCCACCAACAACTGAAGCTTGTCTTTCGCCTACATTTCCCAGAATGCTGTTCTGTTCTGGATCAGAGTTCAGTGAAATTATTGAATATTTTTATGGGACATATTATCGATAGATATTGATCACATGCTTATTGCGATGTATACTATTTATTTTCTGTCCATCCCTGCTTATAACTAGTACTTTTTAATCAAAACTGAGGAATTTTGGACTTAAAACAAGCTCTTATTTCCGACTGAAAAGTTTGTTTTACTTTATTTCAAGTGAACTAAGATATTTGCACGAGAAACTAGACCCATAATACTTGGTAAGATGTATTTTTACAGTGAGTGGATGTTTTGTGACTGTTGGTTGAAATGATATCTTGTAACTTTTTGCAGGCAGAGGAGTCTCAGAAGAAGAGAAGAGCTCAAGAGAGTAACGATAAAGGTGATTTATTTTTTTTATTATTATTTTTGTCAGAATGACTGTGTTTGGAGTCTCAGCTGCGTTGCTAACAGTCTGTCTCCACTCAGCTCTGCGTCCTCCAGTGCCGCCAGCCTTTTCTCCGAGTTTCTCCCGGATCGTGCAGCTCCTCTGCTGCGACGTTTTTATCCACATCCTGAGACGCATCCTGCAGAAAGCCGCAGAGGACCGGCCCACACACTGGACCGAGGCCATGATCCAGAGGGTGAAAAAAACGTTGTTAAACTTAGACCTGGGCAAAAAAATAGATTTTATCGATGAACCGAATTAATCTTGGTTTTGAAGGTTTAATTTTTGGAAAATGTAAAAAAAAATTTTCTCTAATGCAGTTGTTGGATGTCGTCGTTACCAGGGCGGCCATCTTGTTTTAAAGCTTTTGTTTATTTGGACTTGGAATTCAGGTCAACTTTGATAGAATATCAGGGCCAGGCTGTGAATTTTTAGGTTTTTTAAGTAAAGTCATAATATTAAGAAAATAGTAATTTTATGACAGCTACGTGAAAAATAAAAATGAGAAAAGTTGAACATCTTGTGGATTTTGGAATCAGTTCTACAGATTAGGAAATATCTAATCTTTTAAAACATCATAATCAAATTATTATTTGCAGCAGGACTTTGAAATGACTGTATATTCAAAGAAAGAACTACAAAAACTTCACAAACTGAGCTAATCACATCAGATACTGATAACTTAATTGGCTTTTATCCAATTAAAACAAATTTCATCTTGTAATTTTAACTAATTTTCTGGTAAAATTGTATTTTTTTCTGCTGACATTCTAGTAATTTAACAAAAACTTAAAAAAGCCACATTTTGAAAATATTTTCTGTAAAAAAACAAAACCAAAAAAATAAATAAATTAAAATTGGATCTGATTTGAAAAGATCTGAGATTTAATTTTATATTGCCCAGATTTAGTGAGACCTTTTTAATACGTTAAAAAGTTCATCTAAAGCTGCAGTATTAACTTCCTGTCTTTGCAGGCACTGCATTTGATTGGCCAGGCTTTGGTGGAGGAGAAGACCCAGCTTGAGAGCGGCAGTGTGGAAGACGTGACCTTTGACTTCAGCCTGAAAGGCCGCAGTGAGGAAAAATTCTTCCCCGACCAGCTGTTTCATCTCATGACTAATTTTAGCAGAATAATCTTTATTCTTCTATTTTTGCAGCAGTTGGTTCAGAACATGGCAAGTCGCTTTTCCTCTTATTGTCCAAGATCAAGGCTCTGCCGTCGCTGGAAGCTCAGAAAGACCTGGTCAAATGGCTGCTGCAGGTACAGACTCTCATCATCTTTTTTTATTCCTGTTCTGGGATATTCATGAAATGTGTCTATTGAACAAAAATGAGCAAAACAAAGAAGGTTTGCATTAAAAAACAGAAAATCAAAAGCAATGACAAAATGCAGAATATTCAGGTGTAACAGCAGCGTCAGCTGACATGGTTTCCCCAAAAATAGTTTCTGGGGTTTAAAACAAACATAAAAAATAAAATTAACAATAATGATAATAATATACAGTAAAAGACTAACAAAACAGAAAATAGTCCTGTAGTTATTAGAAATAAAAATATGTATCAAAGGATAAATCTATAATACAATATTAATAAATCTAAGAAAAAAGCATACAAACAAAACCAAAATAAAAATAAGTCAGATTGAAACAGTTTTCCTATATGATAGTAAAACTAAACATGATTTTCAGAGTTACTGTGATATAAGTTTTAGTTGTTGTTGATTTCAGAGTCATAAATTTCCATACATAAATGTGTGAATCCTGATGATTTATTCTTGTGTAATTTGTGTTTATTTTTTTGTTTCTTTCCAGATGTTTGAGATTGTGAAGTGCATCAGAGAGAAGTCCAGTCCCACAGTTTCTGTCAGCATGGACACAACCAAGCCAGAAGAGGTAAGGAAGAAGAAAGTGAAGCATTCAAAGAGGGAAAATTAGACCTGATTGCAACTGATTTATTGATCCAGAGCTCGCAGGATAAAGAAAAGGCCGAGCGGAAAAGGAAAGCGGAGGCGGCTAAACTCCACCGTCAGAAGATCATGGCCCAGATGTCGGCGATGCAGAAGAACTTCATCGAATCAAACAAGATGCTTTATGACAACATGCCTGAGACGGGCACTCAGGAGGAGCCTGTGCCGTCCTCTGAAAGGTCTGCAGACTTCCCAGGTTTATCTGGGTTTTAGTTTGTTTTTATTTTAAAATCTGTCGCTAATCTCTCATTTTTCGCCTTAGCTCTGCCATGGAGCAGAGGGAGCTGTGCATATCCTTCGGGCCGCTCCGGGGACCCACCCCAGCTGAGAGGGAGGTGCTGACCTGCATTCTGTGTCAGGAGGAGCAGGAGGTGCTGCCTCTGGCTCCTGCCATGGTGCTGACCGCCTGCGTCCAAAGATCCACCGTGTTGACGCAGTGCAGAGGGAGGATCCCAGCCAACAGAGCAGATGGTCAGACTCCTGAACTCTGCCAGAACTGGGAATCTAAACTGGAGCAGGAATCACCTAACCAGTTTACCTTATTGTCTTAAAGGAACAGGGACTTATCCCCTCTTCATGCCCCCTGACCTCGCAGTGGGAACCCACACTGGTAGCTGTGGACACGTCATGCATGCCACATGCTGGCAGAAGTAAGTAGTGATGGTTCATTAAATTTAAATTATTTCCATTTCATTAACTAATAATATCCGCTAAGATCTTTTTTCTCAGTTCAGCGTATTATGAAAAATATAACTTTTTGTTAAGGAAAGACACAAAGATTCAAGTGAAGATTCTGTCCTTTTTTTATTTTTAACAATAAATCTTTATATCAATCAACTTTAGATCAACTCATTAAACCATAATTGCATTTCTAGTTTATTTAGATTTCATTCTCTCATCTTTCCTCTCCTCAGGTATTTTGAGGCAGTTCAGAACACGACCAGAAACCGGCTCCACGCCGAGCTCATCGTCGATCTGGAGAACGGAGAGTACTTGTGTCCTCTGTGCAAGTCTCTATGCAACACAGTCATCCCTCTCATCCCCTTAGAGCCACTTACATTCAACTAGTAAGTTAAATCAGATTAAAGCCGCGCCCATTAATCTGAGGCGGTTTGTGTTGTTGAGTTGCTTGCACGGTTTGTGAACATGTTGTTTTTCTCTGTAGTGAAAATGCAGAGATAATAGGACAACATTTGACGTTGCCCCGCTGGATTCAGGTCCTCGCTGCCAGGATTAGAGGACTGAAGTCCGTCACGCAGGACAACGGTGAGAAGAGTTTCAGAAAATAATGTTTTCACCTCAAACTGCAGGAAAGGACAAACTGCCTTTGAAATAATATATTTGGAACAATAAAAATAAATGAAACACTTCCTGTTTCAGGTTAGTTAGGATTCAGAGTCTTTGCACATCTTTATTTAGTCTTAAATTCATATATCTAAAATTAAGACCTGTGATTTTATATCACAAGTCATAAATTTTGTTTTATTTAATCTTGTATATTTTCTGTCAAGCAAACGTTTAAGTCGCACGCAGACATCTTAATTGCTCTCTGTGACTGCAGGCGGTTGCAGCTACTGCTAACTAGCTGCTAATATACTAGCTGCTTAGCTTTTTTGCGCATATTATGGATAAGTTTAAATTTATTCACTTCTGTTGCTAACCCTTTAGATGCTGCGTTCATTCTGTACAAAAACTTTTAACACGACTACAATATAAAATATGCAACTTTCATTTAGACATTTCTGTTGTGATGAAGGTTTTAAATTTAATTCATATATTTCATTTGTTTTTTTTTGTTTTTTTCAGTATTTGTCTTTATTTGTGTTTGGGAAGAATAAACGTTCCTGTAATAAATACATACAGCAAAGTGGAACATATTAGTCTAATTTAACTTGAGGAAACGGAGGTTTATGTCGTTTTTTATTTTATAAATATCAACATTTTTGTTTCTCTCAGACGTCCAGACGGACGGCGGCAGCAGTGCCGCCACCGGTACCACCGGCCTGTTCGGTGACGGCCAGCCGGACTTCAGATCCATTCTGGCCTACGGAGTTCAAGAATCGTGAGTCCAGCCATCGAGTGTTTTCAGCAATACGTGCGTATGTTTCCACGGCAACCCTCGCCAAGTTCTGCGTCTGGTTTTGGTTTTATTTAGGAGAAAGTTCTCAGACGGAATCGCTGAAATGCTGGTGGTGTGCGCCACGACGGTCCACAGGGTGGGACTGAAGACGGCGCCCAACGAGCTCTGCCCCCGCGTTCCCCTCATGGCCTGGAACACGTGCGCCTTCACCATCCAGGCCATCGGTACCATCCGCACCCCGTCCACAGGGCCCAGGTCTGCAGTTCCACCTCTGTTTTTCTCAGTTTTTGTTTTGCTTTTCTTTATAGAAAACATTCTGCAGGAAGAGGACAAGCCGCTGTTTGGATCCCTACAAAACAGACAGGTGAGATTCCTGAGAAATCCAGAGGTTGAGCTTTTATACTCTGGGAATAACGACGTAAAGTTTCTGTGTTTGCTGTTAGATTGCAGGACTGAAGGCGATTGTTCAGTTCGCAGCGTCACAGAGACTGAAGAGCTCCCAGGGAGTAATCCAGAGGCACTTTGCAGACATGATGGGAGGTACGAACTGAAAACTCATCCTGAAGCACCTCGAAGGGGAGATTACAGAAATCAAAAACAATCCTATGGGGCTGCAGCGATTGATTACTTTGATGCTTAAAAAAAATTGGCACTTTTATGTCAGTATTTTTTGCCTTTATATTAAAAAGACATTAAATGGTACAAATAAAAAAAACTGATTAATAATTGGATTGCAAAAGGTTCTTTTTCACAAAATTGGAAATGGGAAAAGCTCCAACTGACAACTGAGGAATTCTGGGTAGAAAACATTTTCAGACATTTTAATCTCAAATGCTACATGTATATATTTTTTGTACAGTTTGTTCCTTCAGCAAATGGGCTTTTTTGAGATTGTATAATCAAGTTAATGATCAGTTGATTACTCTGCAGCTCCATGTTCATATTAAATACCCAGTAATGCTAGTTGGTAGGAAGTTATTCACCTGAAAAACGAGTATCTGTTTAATAATCTGTAAGAAGCAAATAAGTTGCAAAAAATGTGTTTTAGAACTGCACATAAACTGTTGCGGATACATATTTGGGTTTTGCAGCTCAGGATTGTTAATATATGTGATTTATGGGAAGGAAATGTTTTATTTTAATGTGTTCCCTTTACAATGTTGTCTAAAATGACCATTTAGTGTTGCAGAGGGTGAGAGAAGCTCATTTCCTTACAGTATTTGTTCAGTGGCTCCTGTAATCAAAGCGTCTCTCCTCAGTGTTGCTGCCGGTTCTGAGCAGGAAGAACACGCCTTCTATTCTGGATGTGGACTTCTTCCATCTCTTGGTAGGCAACCCTTCAATGGAAGTTTGTTCCAAATTTGTCGTGCATAAATGCTTAAAGGGAAACTTTTACACAAAATTCACATTTTGTATTTCCATTTTGGTCTCAACCGCTAATAAAAAGACATCTAGTGTTTTTGCCAATAAATTATTGGGGTTTTTTTCTTTTGGTGTTTGGAAAACGGGTCATTTCAAAAACCTACCGATTGTTAAATCACATTCGCTGTTACCTAGCAACCCAGGCTGAGCACGTTTGGACAACTGGTATTACCGTGCTGTACAATGGCTGCTGGAAAAGACAGAAATTTGTTGTTGACTTGCCATCCAGAAACCACTTGATTGGTTGGTTGTGCAGGAGGCTCAACTTATGCTTTTCAAAGATGTGTGGTTGTGTAATTGTTCATCTGTTTGTAGCTGTTGTCACATGCGAGTGTAAACGTTGAGTTTGCCAGCTGTAGCTTATAATAGTTCACCTTTAAGAGTTTTAACCTGCTTTGTTTCTGTCAGGTGGGGTTGGTGTTGTCGATTCCTTCTCTGTACCAGGAGGAAGGAATCGACTTGCAACCATCTGCCGTCAGCTCCGCCTTCAACAACATGTACATCTTTCACCTGGTCACCATGGCTCACATCCTGCAGGTCCTGCTGACCTCCACAGGTACCAGAACTACACAGACAGCTGGTTCGGTTGAAACGTGTCACACACAAGGTTTGCTGTGTTTTCCTTTTCATTCTCCTCAGTGGGTTCATCCTCGTTCATCGCAGCTCCTGTTGGCTTAGACGTTTGATTTTGTTCTCTTCAGACTGTAAATATGAGCAAGTTCATCAGGTTTCTTGTTGGTATTTTCTGACACTTGCCAGACTTGAATGTTTGCTGGTCTTCCTCATTTTTCAGATAACTGTCGCATCATCCCAAAGTCCTGGGGAAGTGTCATTCAGCTCACAGAAAGATTGATTGAAATAAGACACGTTTTAAAAATGTTTCTTTTTCGAAAAGATTTTATTTCTAAGCCATGTCGCCCAGCTCCATCTCCCACTTCCATCTAATATTGATCCCTGACTTCATTTCTATGGGATTCCTTCAAGCCAAACAGCCAAATTGGAGGGAAACTTTTACAAATAAGCAGGAAGTTGAACTGGATCTGAAAGCTGTGATGTTTTTTTGTTCTTCCAGATTTTCCAGCTGCAGGCGATGGAGAGGAGACAGAGGAAGCAAGATTAGCAGCAGAGTTGCACACAACAGTGTTGCTACACACTGGAAGGTTATCTTCTTTTATTTAACTTTAATTATCTGCAAAAACACAGATAATAGTTTCATTTTTAATGTCAAATCCACGTGTCGGGTCCTTTTTGTCTACGCTTGGTGGTAACAGCGGTTACTTTGTTTCAGGCTGGCTCCAGATTTATCCGGTGGCTCCGTGGCTCAAAGGGTGAAGGCGGGAATTGAACCTTTCCTGCGAAGTGCTGCTCTGTTTTTTCACTGCCTTACTGGAGTTCAGCCTCCAGAGGAGCTTTTTAGCGCTCCTGGTGAGTCTAACTCTGGGTTTGGCATAAAGTTTAACTAAAATTGGTGAGACCTTTCAAATGAAGGTTGATGTTTTGTGTTGTAGTTTCCTCTCCAGGACAGATGGAGGCGCTGTGTAGCTACTTGGCACTACCGTTCAATGTATTTCAGCTCTTCCAGGACTACAGAGACGCGGTTTCTCCTATGCTTCAAAGGTGAGTGGAAATTCTGTTGCAGGTTGAAGCAGCCGCTAACTAAATGGAGAGTTTTCCAACTTCCTGTTTTGTTTCGCAGGTGGTGTGGGAGCCCGTCTATCACCAAAGCCCTGCAGGGGAAAACCCAGACCATCAGGTTGGCGTTAACTCATGCTTAAAACAACTTAAATTCATGGATCTATAATTAAAACCTTAAAATTTCTTAAATTAACTATAAAATATTTATGTTAGCTTCATCACGTTCTGTGACTCGAGTCGCTTGAGGCTACCGCTAACTAGCTGCTAATAAACCCTTGCTAGTTAGCTTTTGTTGCGTCAATCATGGCAAAGTGAAAATTTATCCACAATTGGTTGGACGACGTTTGTACATTTCCTTGGAAATTATTAACAATGATCTTAAAAAGTCTGAATTGGTGAAACCTACAGAAGCTTTTCTGTCCTTAAAAAGTCTTAACTTCACGTATCTAAAATTAAAGCCTTAAATTCTTTAAATAATAACAATAATAAAAAGTAAATTAGCTATAAATACGTTAATCACAGGACTTAAATTTTGGTAGGATTATTTAATAATGTAATTTACATATATGTACATTTTATATATGACATCTTTATTTCGTTCTGTAACTCGAAGCAGTTCATGCTAATTACTGCTAACCACTTCGCAGTGTCTAAGTACATCTGACTAACTTTGTCTCGGAAGTCGGACTACTTTCCTCTGAGGACGTTTCTGTCAGACACAGGTTGAGTTATGAAACTCAACCTGACTCACTGCTAACTAGCGAGCTAGCTGGCTAGCTTTTTTTTGCTTCTGTAGAGGTCGGAGTACAAAATTCATCGCCAGCTGGTTAGACTAAGTTTGTAAGTTTCTGTGGAGAAATAGGCATGAAATTTGAACAACTGGGTTAAACATCCTGAAATAAATTGCTGATATTCCTCAGATATCCGAGGAGAAGGAATCGGTTGATCGATCTTCCAGAGGATTACAGCGCTCTCCTGAACAAAGCTAGCCACTTTCAGTAAGGAACCCCGTCGTCTCCGTTTGCGTCGTCTCGGTCCGACTCCTCTCACCTGCTGGTTCTGGTCCCTCAGGTGTCCGAAGTCCACGGTGGACGAGAGGAAGCACCCGACGCTGTGCCTGGTCTGCGGCGCCATGCTTTGCTCGCAGAGCTCCTGCTGCCTCAGTCAGCTGGACGGGGAGGACGTGGGGGCGTGCACGGCCCACGCTGCCACCTGTGGAGCCGGAGTGGGAATGTTCCTCAGGTCACTTCATCCTTAAACTCTTTATTTTTCGCTCGGGGAAGCTTGCTGAAGCTCTGAGCTGTAAGTAAATGAGATGTGGCTCGTTACAGAATCAGAGAGTGTGAAATTGTCCTGATGGCCAGTAAGACGCGAGGCAGCACTTACCCCGCTCCGTACCTGGACGACTATGGAGAAACTGACCCTCACCTTGGGTAAGATGGATGTTTACCTCCTGCATTATTTTTTGGGGTTTGTATTAACTGAGAACACTAGTTAATAAATAAAACTAATCCTCAAAATTACAGTTGCCTAATATATGTTTTTTATTTTTGTTATATTTTAAAAACAGTAAAAGTTTTATATTACTACATATTTTCCACAGAAAGCTTTTGATTGAAATGCTCATGTCGAATATTTTGTTCTCTGGTATTAAAACCTTGTAATGAAACAATTATCTGACATAAACAGGAACATGATTAATGTTCAACCAGAAATGAGCTGTCATTGGGAAACGGCGCCATCTGGTGAACAAGCATAAAATATAATTGATCATTGATCGCTGATGGGTCAAAATGAACTGGATGTGAGATAAATCGATCACAAATATTTTCTTTTGGAATGTTTTCTTCTTGGAAACTTTTTGTTTTCTTTTGCTTAAATCATTTTTGGACTAAATTCAGGAACTAAGAGGAACAAAAAATATTTTTAGTAAATATTCCCTTGTAAATTCGGGCTGTTTTCATGAAAGTCAGCAAAAATATCTGGAAAAAAATGGCATAAAATGTTTCCCCTCTGATCTTTGTTGGATCAGATGTACCTGCAGAAATGAGTTTTATTTTTACTTAAATTATTAGATAAAACCACATGGGTTTTAAATAACACAATAAATCAACTTACAATTAATTTGTAAGTTGATAAGATTAAAATTCGTTCCAATCAATTAACTAATCATGTCCATTAGTATAAGGAAAACAAAATAATTTATAAAGTCTGAAAATAAACATTGTTGGGTTAGTTGACTGTTTTTGGTAGAAAGAGAGAAAACAGAAAAACAATAAATTATGCAGATGGAAATTGAGTTTGTTTTAATTGATCATTTAATTGATTTATTGATTATTGTGACAGGTCCAGTCATTTCTACAGATGGTAGAAAAATAGACAAACAGATCCAGAGTTGGTTGGAGGAATATCTGATGGCCGCCATGTTGGCAGCTAAACGTTAGATAAACAGATTTATAGAACAATTGGAATACAAAATACAGGCTGGAAATCCAAAGATATTTTATTTTAATACTTTAAAAATTAAACTCTATACATCCCTGAGTTTGTAGGAAGGTTTGCTTCCTTCAAACAAATTGATTGTTGAAATAATTGTCAAAAATCAAACCAAACATTTTAAAATATCCAAAATGAATAAACAGAATATTAGGGTTAGGGTAAAGGTTAGGGTTAGGATTAGGTTCAGTTCATTTTTGTCAGAAACGGAGGCAAAACAAAACGATAAATTATTTAAATGATTAAACTGATCTTGTTTTAAATCATCGTTTATTGCGACAGGCCTTGCTGCGAGTGTAAATGTTTTGTTTTCCAGGCGGGGAAACCCTCTGCACCTCTGCCCCGAGCGCTACAGGAAGCTGAACCAGCTGTGGCAGCAGCACTGCATCCTGGAGGAGATCGCCCGCAGCCTGGAGGTCGTCAACGTCATGTTCGCCTTCGAGTGGCAGCTGGTCTGAGCGCTTCCCCGACCCGCCGCCGCCACTGCGTTTCCCCGCTCACACACACACACACACACACGCACGTATTTAAAGCCTTCCAGTCAGAAGAGGCCTGACCCGATCCGGAGCGGTGATGAAGAGGACGTAACCGAAGTCGCCTTGATTCAGTCTGTTTTGCGGTGCGGATGAATTTCACTTGGAGTGACGTTTTGTTTTGGTTTTTTAGTTTCAGATAAACTCAAAACCTTCTTAAAAACATCGTTTTTAGTTCATAGATTTGATTTCCTCTGTGTTGAAAACATTTGATGTTGAAGGGTTTAAATATGGTAATGAATCCTATTTAAATCGATTTTTCCCTCCTGTGTATAGATAAAATATGGACCTATCAGCTCTCAGCTTTACTCCTGTATAGAAAACCCTCCTGTGTAACTTACTTTCAGATTCTCTCTTAAATAATAATGAAATTTCCCACATGTATTAGTTTAAAATCCTTCAGAACCTCTAGAAAAATTAAAGTTTCTTTAAAAATTTCCATCATGAAATCCTTTCATTTAAACCAACAGTAAGCCAAAAAGTAAGCATGGTGTAATTACAATATATGGAAGGAACTGTTATGAGACACTTTGCCCTGTTTGTCTTTAGTCATGTTAACGCAATTTACATGAAAAGTGATAAAGCAATGTAAGAAATGTACAATTTATTATATATATATTCTATGTGAATATATATTTTCTGTTTTGTTTGACTGTACCACATGACTTCCTGCTGTTGAAATAAAGAGATGCAAGCTGAATTTTTTTTTTCATACATTCAATACAAGTTAAAAGACGATCAAAAGCAAATGAGGTGGATAAGCAGAGCTTGCGAACAGCTGATGGTGCCATCCTGGACGATGTGACTGGACGGCATCATCAGAGGCCTCTGCAGATTTGTCGCAACACTGACTGCTACTGGAGATACTTTCATCCAGACAGAAAATTTGGATGACATGATTCAACATTTAATTTTCCATTGAGATAAAAGTATTTTTGAATTTGAAGTGTCAACTAAAGATACATAATTTTTAAAAATGGAACATTTTATATAAACATTTATATGTAAATACAGGTTTTAGCTAAGTTGCTCATTTCAATTTCTTCTAAAAAGAAAACCCAGAAATTTGAAAATTAGAAAACTTCAAAATTTTGAGATTAAGCTCAGATATTTTTTTTTAGAAAAATCAAGAAAAATCTTGACATCAAAAAAGTTGAATATTAGCTCGAACAAGAAACAAAAAACTTTAAAAATTTCAATTTGTAAAGTAGAACAATTACTAGAAAGAACTCATTTTTTCTAGAAAAAACAAGTACATCAATTTTGAGATTAATCTCAGAAATTTTCAAGATTTAAAAAAACTGGAAATATCTGAAAAGAAAATTACTAGAAAATTTTTTGCAACAAAACATGGAGTTTTCTGAGCTTGAAAAGTAAAACAGGCGGCTGGAAAATAGCTCTGAAAATGTGAGATTAATGTTCTAGAAAAAAACATTTTAAACTTGAAACTCAGAAATTTGAGTGTTTTTCTAGAAAAAAAATTTTCAGCAAATTTTTAATTTAAGATTATAAATTTCTAGGTTTTCTTTCTAGAAGGTTTCTGAGATTAATCTCAGAATGCCTGATTGTTTTGTGGCAATTTCTTAATCTTTTTATTGTGACGCTGCCCTCCTGTAGTTGCGCTGCGTGGCCTGTAGACGGCGCTGTTTCTCTCATTGCAGAGTTTTGTTTTTCCTGCGTGTTTTCAGTGGCAGCCCCACTCTCTCTCTCTCAGTGTCTCTGCTGCTTCAGGAGCAACAAATTCTGATCTGGGATGTTGGGAACTCTCTGAATCCGCTGGTTGTGTTTTCCCCCTGCCGGTTCTGGTTCTGGTTCTGTTCCTTCCGCAGCATGGGTTCTATCATAACTTAGCTGTTCCAGACCTGTTGGAGGACTGCTTGCTCGTTTCCACACACCGGTTCGGACATGGAGGACCTGATCCGGCTCTCCGACCAGGACCTGCAGAGGTTCGGGAAGGAGGACCTGATCCGGACCCTGCGGGCTCTGCAGAACCGCAGCACGGAGGTGATGCTGGAGCACGGGAAGCTGATGAAGGACGTGAACCGCAGCCTGCAGGTCCACCTGCAGGAGATCCGGAGCCTGAAGGAGGTGAACCAGAAGCTGCAGGAGGACAACCAGGAGCTGCGGGAGCTCTGCTGCTTCCTGGACGACGACCGGCAGAAGGACCGGAAGGTGTCCCGGGAGTGGCAGCGCTTCGGCCGCTACACGGCCGGCGTGCTGTGGCGGGAGCTGGGGCTGTACCAGCAGAAGCTGACCGAGCTGGAGGCCGGGCAGGAGGCGCTGTGGGCGGAGAACGCCGAGCTCAAGGAGATCGTCCTCATGCTGGACGAGGAGAGGAGCGGAGCCGGGTCCCGGAGCTCCATCGACAGCCAGTCCAGCCTGAGCGGACCGGTGCCACCCCGGGACGGAGGCGACGGGAGCAGCGGGGGCAGTCCGGACCACCAGACCGCCGACCTGAAGGGCTGCGGGGGGAAGGCGGGCCCTCTGCGGCGCTCCGTGGACGATCTGTTCTCTCATGGAGGCACCGGTGAGTTCTATCGATTCAGAATATATCGAAAATAAAAAGTATCGAAGAATCTGGTTCTGGTTTACAGAGTGGCGCATATCCACGAAAGTTCAGCGGAAGGAAAAAGTGTGCAAACTAAGTAAGATAAACTAAAAGTACAGATAATAATTAGTAATAAGTTACTTTCACTTGAGTAACGTTTTGGAAAAAAATTACTTTTGTACTTTTTACTTTAGGGCAATTTCATTACTAAGTATCTGTATTTGGGTGAATAACTTTACCGAATGAAGGTTTATCGCCCTAACATTTGGGAGTCGCGCTAATCTGGAAAAGGAGAATTCAAAGTTCAGCTCATGTTGAAGAGAATATAAATGTTGGTTATAGAAAACAGTTTATAACACGCTGGTTAAAAGCTCAACAGTGTAAATTTATAGTTATCATATGTTTATCACTGAGAACAGTTATTTTTTGCTATGAACCCAAAGCAAATATATTAATATGTTTCTAATTTTGGCTTATTTATGGTAACCCATATTGTTACTGTAACAATCACCAATAGGATTGCATATTCCCAGTATTGTGCATCTATTATAAATAAATGAGGATAATATCAAAAACTAGACTAATTTCAAATTCAAATATTTTAGGAATGAAACTTTTCAGTTGAGGCACATTTTTGTATTAAAAAAAAACAAAAAACACCAAGCAGGTTTTTGGTGTCTAAAAAATGAGCCGTTTCAAACACCTCATGATTGTTAAGTCAGAAAATGGAATTGTGTCGTTACCTAGAAACCCTGGCTGAGCCAGGCCGTTCCCTAGCAACTGAAGTGGCGCCCCAGGACGTTTGGTCAACTGGTTTTACCAGTGTAAAACCTCTGATTATGTTCAAAAAATATAAGTAACATATTTTGTAAAGCCTGTATCCCAACCAGTTCAACAAAGCATAGTCGCAATGAACAAAAGGTAAACACTCAGTGACTGAAATAAATGAACTTTTCAGTAACGATCCTGAATAAAGAGCAGGTAACGAGAGTTCAACTTCAGAGGTATATTTCTGGCCTCACACACAGATGGTTTCTGTGTCGGCCCGGTCGGCACAGATGGTCCCGTCGTGATTACTTCAACAGGTCTAATGAGGATTTAGCACCTTAGCTGTGACACTACGAGACAGAGCACAGATGGAGGATCAGTCGCCGTCGAGATGCAAGTCAGGAGTTTTCTTGCTAGAAGATCTCAGTTTGTCTACTGAAGAGCTTAGATTGGAGAACTGATCTTGACCAGAGACTATGTGTTGTTTGGGTTCTGATTGACCGCCTAGTTTTACATCCAGTCCTTTCAGAGATTTTATTTAATTGATCACACTTGACTATTTTTGTCAGTTTTCAATGAGTCCGTTTCTCTAGGACTGGTTCCCCTGAATTTTATTTAACTTTTTACTTCACATGGCAAGAAAAGGAGTTGGGACAATTGGGATAAATTGTTTGTTGGGACAATTTGGACCAGCTTTCTTGATGCAAACAAATGACTCGCAAATGTTTGACAAAGAGAAACTAACTTGGTTTCTTTGAAGTCTTGTGTGAGTTTTGGTATAATTACTAATTTCAGTGTTTTGGTCTCATCTATTTCCAGTGTGTTTTAGCTTTAGCATCAGCTCACTTGATACATACTATATCCCTACTATTTCTACTGTTTTAGCATTAGCACTGAAGCTCCGCCTACTTCATAGAAGCCACACCCTCTTTCTCTGCTTTTTTTTAGCTCTCACCACATCAACCCCAAATCCCAGTTTTTGAGCTGCAATGATGCACATTCTGTCACTTTTTCTGATTTCTCAGTCAGAACATGGGTAAATAAATCTGACTTTGCCTCAGTGGTAATTTTTACTTTAATTCTGCAGAATTAAATGTAAAACAATATCCAGAATTATGTATCGGAAAATAAATAAGAGTAGATTCAGAACCTGCAGTTTTGCCATCTAAGAAGCTCTGTGTTTCATGTAAATATTCCCCAATACTGCCAATTTATATAATCTCTGAAACACACACGCACACAAAATAAAACAAAGTAATTTGTGTTGTAAAAACTGTCAGGCCTTACAGGGATTTGTTGAAGAAAAGCTACTTAGTGATAATTTCCCACATTCCTGAGCGCACAGATCCCCAGAAGCTTTGTGGGAAAAAATCCTGATGTTGAAGTGATAAAGAGGCATTGTTTTATCCAGCATGGCTGGGGAAAATCCACCTGCTGGGATGAGACCAGCGAGGTGGTTAAACGGGGCAAATGAGCAATTAACATCGATGAATATGAGCAGAAAAGATAAATCATTGTGCGAGTTTGCATTGTGCACATGCAGCGTTTTGTGTGGGACTTTCAGGGCGTGTTTGTGCTGAGGTCGAGTTTTTCTCTGCTTTCAGCCTCAGTTTCTTACAGTACCAGCAGGAATGTGACGGATTTTATTTAAAGGCGATTAATCTTCAATAGTTCCAGCAGTCAAATATTTACAGGCTCTGCTGTTGGGGAATATTTCCATTTTGTTCTGATAGCGCAGGAGGACTGAAATGACATGGAAATGTGAAGAATCGCCTGAACTCTGAGTCCAGTTTATTTTAGTTTAGATCATTTCAATTCGATTCAGTTCAGCTTATTTATTTTAAATTTAATCTTATTTAGTTGAGTTTTTTACAATTCAGTTTGGTTGAATTTAATTAGATTTAATCTCAAATAAATTTAATTAGATTTAATCTCAAATATCTCATAACCAGCTGATCTCTCAGTCAAGTTATCTAGAAAAACCCAGTCACAAGACAAGTTCCTTACATGTGTGCTGGATGCTAAACTAGAGATGTCAATTAATAGTTTATTAGATTAAAATTAGTTTAGTCCTATTGATTAATATCGTTCATTTAAACCTTTTGCTTTTGCAATTCCCTGATGTAGTTTGGCCTCCATCAGGCAGAGGGCGCTGTTGGTCGTCCTTAAGCGGTTTGGACCTGCGTTTAATAATGTGAGAAAAGCGCTGTTTTCTTCTCATTCAGTCAGTATTTAACACAGCTGGCCTCAAAAATGTAATATAAACATATATATCTAAAAAAATGATGTGCTTTTAACTCATTAATCGATAACATTGGTCAACAGCAAAAACACTGTCTGTTGGATTCAGCACGTCAAAATTACCCTGAAACATTTGAAAAACCCCAGTCACATTGGTTTTGCTCCATCACGTAAACATCAAGCAACATGAGCATCAAACTTTTTCTCACAGTTTGAGTTTAGTCCTAAGTCAGTTGAAAAAAAAAGCACAACTTCCAAAAAATATTTCTTGCAACCCAGTATAACTTTCATCCTCATTTTAAAGTAATACAACCCAGATAAAGTCATTGGTTCTCTTTCCTTCCTTTAAGGCAAAAGTTAGAGACGAAGCTGAGAATATAAATCCTTAAAATCACTGCAGACTTATTAATCCTTTATCATTCGTCCTGCTGTAAAAGCAGCTACATCTCTGAACCAGTGCTTCTTTCTTTCCCAGTGATGTGGTGGTATTTTTCCCAGTTTGGCCTCATTCCTGACACATTTGTGCTCCCTGCGCCATCTGTCTCACTGCATTATGTGGCAGACAATGGAGGGGGGGTGTCGCTCTTCAAAGAGTGGCTGTGCAGAGCTTCCCATAACCTCCCCCCCTTCCCAATCCTCTCTGTCCCATCCTCTGTGGGACGGCCGGGGTCAGAGGTCGAGCCTCAGATTTTATGGGGGCCCCACCTCAGCTGACGTCTGTTTTATCAGTTCAGATGCGGAGTGGACCAGAAACGCACATAAACGGTGGTTAAACTGGGTTTTATGGGGGGTTGTCTGGTGAGGTCAGGGTGAAGGAGTGCAGCTTGAGAACGGCTAGAGAAATATCTCAAGGTGGAAATCCGGCAAACTCAGTGGAGTTCCTGGAAAGAGTTCCAGTAAAACGACCTTTTAATTTGTTGTAAGAGATAACTGTATCGTCTGCAAACGCAAACATCCGAGGGATTTTCAAGTTGCGTCAAGTTGATTTGTATAGAAACATCGCATGTTGTTTCACACATTCTCACAACGCTTTTCTTTTACCTGCCATCTGTAGCTGCGCTGCCAGAAAAGAATAATTCTGTTAGAGAAATGAAACCTGAATATGTAGATACTATTAATGTAATGCAGCAAAGGGAAAATAACACAGAAAAACCATTAAAGAACAACTCAACACCACCCATATACTTACTGTACATACAGACCCATTACCATAGCAACTGACTGACAACATGCAAACATTTCTCACACAGAAAGTAGAACATTCAGTACGATACAGTTTTATGTTTTCAGGGTTGATGTTTGCGATTATTAATAAGTGATCGTCTGAACACAGCAGTAATTTAAACACCAACTCTTGGGATGTTGGTTGTCTTTTTTTATTTTTCAACTGAACCAAAACATCCCAAATTCTGCAGCACATCTACAGGTTACGGTTGTCATAGTCAAGCTAGCATAACTGACCTACTTCCCTCTGCCTTGCTACATTTTTGTTTATATTTAAGAGAGGAAGCAGCTCCAAAAGAACATTATTTACTTTAAGACATTCTCTAACAAGCATTGACAGATTTCTAAATAAACCGTTTCTCCTTTTAATTGATCTCTGATTGGTTTTTACAATCTCAAGAACTAAATCGGTTGAATTTCATCTCAAGAAGTTCTTCTGCAACAATCTTTATATACGCAAAATGTAAACGTTCCAATTGGGTATCAGTACCTCAATAGATGCAGTGTTCGAAGTAAGCTGGTGCCAGTTTAACCAGTTCAAACATGTTTGCAGGCTGTGGGGCTACTCCACTCTTTCAGCTTTTAATCTCCAGCTAGTCCTTCCTTTACACCAATAATCTTTTTCCACTGAATGTTGCTCTTATTTTCAAGCACTGTTGAGTTTTATGTTTTTTTAATCGCATGAGTTTCTTTAGAAAGAGACCTCATGATTTGTCTGAAACTCAGACTCTCACAGGGACTTCATTCTTTTGCTGCTTGTTTTTTTTTTTTATCTTCTAAAACGTTGGTCGTAAAACGATGTACACAGTTCACAAGACAAGATGATGCACAATAAACGGTTCCCAAGACTTTTTAAAGAAAACTTGAAAGTAATTCTAGTTAATTTACTCTACATTGGATCATACAAACCTGTTGCACTGAAATTAAAAGTCTAATTAAAACTGCAGAAACACTGCATATTTTAATGTTTGCTTTAAGATCGTGAACAAAGTACACAAAATCAACTGCTTCGTAACCAACAGCAGTAAAATACAAATTTCCAGTGTTTGTGCTTTAAACATGTATCTCTGACCTCAGTTAGTCTCCAGCTTAACATATTTTCCAAACCAATTGGAAACATTAACATGTTTTCCTTCCTAATGCAGAAAGAGAATCTAGAATAAGTTGGATACTTTATCCAAGACGTGATGTGTAAAACCTGTTAGGACTCATCTGAAAGCACCCAGACATTTAATTAAGCCTCAGTGAAAATGGTCTCTCATTGGTATTTCAATGTCCGCCATGTTCAGTGTCTTCATGTGGAGACTCACTGGCACTAAGACAGGAAGGTTAACTGATCTGTGCTGACCGTCTGTAATTAAAGGATGCCCTCTGTTTTATTGTGTCAGCAGAGTCTGCTCTTGTGTGTGTGTGTGTGTGCGTGTGTGTGTGTGTGTGTGTGTGTGTGCGCGTGTGGGTGTGTGTGTGTGTGTGTGAGGTCAGCAGCTTATCTGCAGCGGTGACTTTCACTACTTCTGCCAGGACGTTACTTTTCTGGACACAAATCAACAACCCAACGAACAGCCATGTCTGCTCATTGGACCTGAAGTGGTTCTGCTTGTAGGAGTTAATTGAAACATCACCAGAGGAACGCTGTGAGCGTTTTGTTGCAGCGAGCGCCTCACTGTATTTCCCTGCTGTCATGCCAGGTGAAAATAGATTTATGGAAGTCTGTTTACACTGCAAGAATTTCAAACTGTGGCATCAAGTGACGCAGAGTGGGTGTGGAACCATGTTGTGTTTTCCCCCAATAAATCTGCCACATGTTTTTATTCAGAACAGCTTAAAGTTATTTCTGGATAAAGTCAGAAAGGCTGTGGTAAAAACTAAGGTTGACATTTTCAATTCCTGGTAAAGCTGCATCAAAATAATGTACAGATTCATATCTTTAGAGATATGAATCTGCCAGCTGTGTACATCTACAGATATACATTTTCATACATTTTTCTTTGCAAAAATAGCTGAAGTTCAGTCAGATTAGATGGAGAATTAGCAAGTCTTGCTAAAGTTTCTCTGGTGAGTTTTGATCAGGCAACTGGTTACAATAGTTTCTGTTTAGGAGTTTAAGTGTAAACAATGATTTAGATACAAATTCATCCCACACTTTTCAGGGTTTTTTTGGTAAAAAGTTTAAAAACCATGCATTTTTCATTCCCTTTTCACAATTATGCCTTACTTTGTGTTGATATGTGGTTGTAGCTTGACAAAATGTGAATCGGGGTATAAATAATTTGGATGATTGAATAAAAAAGGTCCACTGACCTTGTTCCCAAAAAGGAAAGACTCAGGAAACCCTGCGGAGACCATTAGATCCTTAATGGTCCCTGAAGATCCTGGAAATGTTGCCATTTTTAATCTCTTGACTCAGAGTAATGGGGTCTTTAGGAGTAAATGCAAACATGCCTTTAAATCAAAAATCCTGTAAAAAATGTCAATGTTCTCTAAGAACACAATAGGTTTTTTCTCTAAATTTATGCTTTTATCAAAACTAACTGTGTATTACATATAATAATTAAAAGTTCTTTCTCATCAGTATTTTCAGTCAGTTTAGGTGAGTAACCAGCCTCATTTTTAATCTCTTGACTTAACCTCTCAGGTCAAACCTGCAGAAACTCATCCTGGAATATCTTAAATTGTAATTATGTTTGACATGACAGTATCTGTGAGGTATATCAGCAAAACAACATGCTGTGCCCTGCAGCAACAGCATCAAACGAAATCAAAAACATCTGCTTGGATTCTACGGTTCACTGAAATAAAAATAAAAACCTGATCACATTCACAACAGCTACGGCTTTTATTGCAGGTGAAAGTTTATGACAGAACAGGTTTCATTCCCTGTCAGTGGACCTTTTGTGCCAGAAATTCCTCCCTGTTAACGGAAACGTGCTTTGAAATCAGCACGTGCGTTCCAACGCTGGGGTTGGGTCTCGCTAAATACTGGGATTTCGTGACCGGATTAGTCGACTTAACTGGAATCTGTTTTGAAAAAAAATCAAGAATGTGTTTCTCAGCTGCAGGTGCAAATTCATTTGCGTGGGTCAGTACATCTAGAAAACGCACATTTTGAGAAGAATATCAAAAAAAGATCTGATTTATAAGCTTAAAAGTCAGATTCACTTGGGGTTTTTTGCCGATTTCTTTTTAAAACTGAGATTGCTTATTGCTTGTATAGTAATTTTCTCAATCACAAGGATGAGTTATTAAAATTAGAATGTTTCTTTAGGAATTTACACCAAACTGTCACTGAAACATTAACTAATGCAGTATTTATGTGGGTTTTTTGTAGATTTATCAGAGTGCTACATCAGAGAGCTGGAGAACAAGGTGAGGATCCTGGAGGATGAAAAGAAACTGCTGACAATGCAGGTAACTTTTATTCTTGTCTTCACTTTATTTGACATTTATTTGCTGCAGGCCCCTTAAACAAGTTTTTAATTACAGCATTTTGTGTCAGTGACTCTGAGTTGAAACAACATGTCAGGACTTGTGTTGTTTTTGCAGACGTGACTCACAAAATCAAATTTATCAGCATCAGTTACTTTTTAAATAATGCAGCACTTTTTATTGATTTTACAATAATGCTAGTTTGGTTCTTAAGAGGCCACTTTATATTCTTTACGGTGTATTTCTATCTCTACTGCAAAAACTAAAATTTTTACCAAGTAGTTTTAGTACCAATATCTCTAAAAATGAGACAAAACTAACTTGAAAGTAACTTTTCACCAAGATGCAGGAGTTATTTTAAGTCAATAATTTCTTTCCATTGATGAAATAGTCCTACTTCCACTATAACATAAAGTGTTGTTTTTCTTGGTATTCTTCTCCTTTATTTTTAATACAAACATGATTGTGTTTAAAACGTTTATTTTCTGGTGTTGCTGCTCTCAGTTTTGACTGAGCAACACATCAGGCTTTGGTCTGATTTGTATTGGAGGACGCTGTGACCTATTGATGAGCCCAAACAGAGCAGCTGACTCCTGCCAGTAAATGCAAACACTGCAGCTCTCCTGTATGGCTTCACCAGCCTCCTTTTCTTTATATAGTTTGATTTCTTTTACCTGTAAATCCTGAAACATATGAATGAAAACCATGAAATATAACATTGGCTTTGATTGAAGCTGTAGCGTTTTTTACACATTTGTTTAAATCGTGTAGAATTTATGTCGTGACAGAATTGACTCTTTGCAACTATGTCACTTAATTAAGCGACATGACGTTCAGTAGTATTGAACGGCATGACTGCGATTGTTTTTCTTTTTGCCAGCATAGCCATGGCTTTACTTGATTTTCTGTGGAACTAGCTCACCTAGTTTGGCCTCCTGGATGACGCTATTTATAAAAACTGGCAATAGTTAGTTTAGAAACTGATCCATACAATCTCCCTCCTGACCTGTTTGTCGATTTGATAAGATCTGCCGGAATTTACGCCACGTGATTCAAACCACCATGTTATAAAAGGCGTTATTACAGAAGAGTATTCGTGAACCTGGACTGAACCTGTCCCAAATTTATTTGGTAGATTGGAGTTTAATGACTAGATTTGCCATAAACAATTTAAATAATTCAGATTTGGAAATTGTCAAAATCTTGAGAAAAAAGTAAAGGCTGAATTCTGAGAAGAAAATCTGAATTCTACGAAAAAGTTGGAATTCTGAGGAAAAACATCAGAATTCTGAAAGAAACGTCGGAATCCAGAAAAAAAACAAAAAACATCAGCAATCTGAGAAAAATTTCTGAATCCAGAGAATTACATCAGAATTTGGAGGAAAGAAGTCAGAATGTTTCAAAATCGTAAAAAATCCTAAGAAAATTGTAATTCTGAGAAAAAGTCAGAATTTTGACAGATTTTTTTTATGTTTGTTCTCATCAGAACCATCCTCGGACTCCCAGTGGAGAACTGTCCCCCACAGGGTTCTACCTGCCTCTGGCACAGAAACCCGAAGCTGTGGTCCATGCCATGAAGGTAAACTCTGAACACTGCGGTAAGAAATATTTTTTTATTATTCTGAAATTGATTCTAAGTGTGTGTAGGTGCTGGAGGTCCATGAGAAGCTGGACAGTCAGAACTCGAGGGAATACGATGAAGACCTCAACGATAAGGAGAAAGCCATCGTCAGAGAAATGTGCAACGTGAGTTTCATTCTTGTTTCAGTGTTTCTCCTGAATACTTTCAGAGTTGGGTTGTAACTGGGTTACATTTACTTTATCAACTTTTAAAAAATCTATATTTTTAAGGAGTATTTTTATTCCTATCAGGAGTAATTTCATTTTGAAGTATCACTACTCTTGAGTAAAACGTCTGAATGAAGCTTGTTTTAACCAGTCACAGACACTCACCTGCAGTTTTGATATAATTTCACGTTTTACATTGAAAAAAAAGATTCTTTTTTTTGTTTTGCATAAATTTGAAATTACATGTCACTTCTATTAATCATTTTCATTTTGATCCTTAAAATACCAAAATATATTTGGCTGGTCAAATAATATAATTTTTATGTTTTGATCAGTTAATATTTGAGTAGACTTTTTACCAAATACTTTTTTACTCTCACTCGAGTAATTTCTTGTACGGCTACGATATATATATAATTACACATGAATCAACATTTGTGTAATTGTTATTTTAGATAAAGTAAAAAAAGATTTAATTTTTGTAATCCTTTGAGAGAATCTCAGTACAGAGCAGAACATGAACCCAAATCTAGAAAAAAATTAACCCCTGAAGCAATGAAAGGCTTAGAATGTGTGATTGCTAATCTTTGGAAATATTTTGATAGTTTATAATATTTTTAAGGGCCTGACTCAGTGTGATTGGTTTGCCTCCTGTTAAGCGCTGACAGCTGTATTTCTTGCCTTGCAGGTGGTTTGGAGAAAGCTGGGCGATGCTGCAGGCACCAAGCTCTCTGTTCGACAGCAGCTGTCAGGAAACCATCTCCAAGGTCCGGTCCAGTAGGAGAACCCACCACCAAACCCACAGCATGATCCTCAAACGGAAGCAGTCGGGGAAAATGGACACACCTTTTACTACACAAATGCACAAAGTTTCAACAGTCCTGGACAGGGTGCTGAAACGGCTCGCTGATGCCACCATGTGGATTTACTGTGTAAATACAGTTTTAAATCGGCAAAATTTCAGTTTTAAGTAGCAGATCCATCCACAGTCTTCCACTTTCCTGAGATCTTAGAGGTAACCGGTCCAAGGCGTCCTTCTCCCCACCAACTCCAGATCGCTTCCCTTCATTGGGTTCTGAGTCTCCCTTCATCTCTAACGACGACATCCTCCTCTACAACTCTGGATTTCCCCTATAAACTCAGAGGGAACTTCTAAGGGAGCCGATTTCAGTCTAGCTTGGTAAAAACCAGCCCCTTTCTGTACGCTTTGCTTCCCATAAAGGGCCTGAGCCATCGGCGGCAATTCGGAACCATGGTTGCTAATGGCCGACCGTTGCTATTGGCTAACGGTCGGCCGTGACGTATGCAATGCGCCAGTATCGCCCCGATGAAGCTTATCGGGAGTTGCCTGCTTTTTATTTTTAAACTGCCGTCCTCCACTGCGAAGAGAAAAACATCGAGCTGAACGAGGCGGCTGTGAATGTTAGCTTAATATCCGGAAGCGTGGCCCACACGGACTGAAGGGTTCCGTTCACTCCCTACGCTAAAACTACAGACAGACTACAACTGTAAAACAGCGCAGAAAATCGACGTCATCATTCTCGACGTCTTCTGTTCGCTGATTGGCCGGTTGGAATGCTAAATTCTAAATCCGAAGCTTCATATTTCAGCTTCACCAGCCTGTTTTCCGCGCCATTCCGCAGTCACGCAGAACCACAGCATTCCCTGGGTTTCCACAGTCCAGATTGATGTCGGCGAGTCTGGCGCCGCCATTTTGTTTGACAGTTGACGACACGATATTTGGGCCAGACTAGAGATTTATTTTTATTCTTAATTACGAGAATTAAGTCACAATTTTAGGGGAATTAAGTAGTAATAAAAAATAAAAATACCTAACCCAAACTTTTTTTTCTAATAAAAGTTTTTTTTGTTTGTTTTAAAAACGTCCCTGCTAATATTATGACTGCATATTCTCATAATTAAACAAAAATTCTGGTAGCCTGGCCTTAATACTAACAAAAAAAGGGGGAACTTTTTTGTCATTTATAATTTCTTTCTTTCTTTCTTTTTTAGAAAGCAAGGGGATCAAATCAAATTGGAAATTGCATTTGGTAAAAAATTGCAGATTTAATTTTCATACCATATCAGCCAGCCCTACGCAGAAACAACACACTCTCTGGCCACCTTGTTAAGCACATCTTTTCAGTTGCATGCAGAGGAGAATGAACAGACAGTGTTAAGATACAAAGGCGATATTAGGTTGAATAATTGATTATTACTTCAGTGAAAATACCCAGGAGATTTTCACCTTTAAGTCTCAACAGAATCACATCTTTGGCAAACATGATGAACTGTCCCAGTCATGCTGCAGCTTTTCCTTCCATCTTGGCACAATGTTTGACATCTTCCTGTTGTTTGCTGCTGCATATTGTGTTTTTTTTAACATGGCTGGCTAATGCATATCCTCTAAATAGCAAGGACCTTTAATTCATCGACATCTGAGGAATATGAAAGCATGTTTTTGCTTCAAAGTGATTTTTTTAAAAGAATCTCTTCTTAGAAATTTCAGTTACCTACAGCTGAAATAAAATTGCTGTCTGTTGCTTGCTTGTGCAGAACTGAAATTAGAAGATGATGTGAAAATCTCAACAAAATCAGTGCAAACACTTTCTAATAATACAATTATTTACACTGATTTGTTCCCCAAACTCCTGAGCAACCTCAGATATAAATGCTTTACTTTGAGCCTGATCTGACTGAGAAAACAGAGGATCAGTTTTCCACAAAATTTGTTGTTAATTTGATCCCACTGGTGATTAAGTGTATGTACTATGTGCTGCCTTTCTGTCAGGAGTAGATACGCTGCCTTAATGTAGATTTTACAGCATATATTTCTGTTAAATAAATGGAGTTTAGCTGGATTTTAAACCTCCCCACAGTGATTCAGAGAGTTTCCTGTTTAAAAATAAACACAATGCTTTAAATTAGGTTTCATGGTCTGAAATAAACGCTTTTATTTGTAAGTAAAAAACGAGACGAGCACATTTTATTGTATGGATTGGTGGAAAAGAAAAACATTAGAAACAGCTGGTTTCTGTATGTGTGTATGTAGCTGCAGATGTATTTTAGCAAACCTGTTATTCATGAGAATAGCTTAAGAAAATGAAAATACTTTTAGATGAATATTAAAGTTTTTTTTTTTGTAAATGTGTGCTGCTTTATTGCTTGTTTAAATTGCCATGCAGAAATGTTTGATTCAGTTTCTTATTTATTCAATCTAGTGTATATTCCTGTTTCCTTACACATTACACTATTCTTTCTTTTGGTGCTAAAAATGTAAAACTAAAAAATATCTAAATAATTTCAGGGAATCCAAAGTTACAAAAAGAAATAATAACATAAGCAGGTAACATGACAAATTGATGATCACAGGAATAAAAAATTCAAAATGATGTCGAAATTAAATAAGTTCTAGTATTGACATTAAATTAAACTAAAGCAGTAGTTTAGTGCATGGGTTAAAAATCTCTTTATTGTTGGTGGTGCTGTTGTTGGTATTGTAGTTTAATTAATCAACAATTTCTTTTTGTATTTTTTCTTCATTTTGGCAGTTGTAGTCTTCCATATTCTTAATTTAGACGTAGGAAAAATAAAATAACAGTAAAATTTTATTCCACTTACTGACTCTGCAAAATGAATTGATGAATTAAAGCAGTTGTTTGGCCACAATCTTTCCCAGGGAGAATTAAAACAATAAACTATGTACTTTTAATTAAAGAAAAAAATAATAAACTTCCTCCTATGGGATTTTTTTTCTGTATGTTTTAAGACTCAGACATACTAACTTTGTTTGTGAGAGGCCATTTAAATTGTGGCACATTTGAGCTTCCATATGTAGAGGTAGAACAACATTATTTGATATATTCCTGAGTTCATATTTACTGTTTTCAGTTCAGCTTGTTTGCCTCATGTGAAAATAATAACAGGTGAATTTGTGATGATCTCACTGCATTTATTGCACAACATCACTTTACAGACGGCGGGAATGTAAATACAGTTTACTGTAGAGAAGTTCTCACCCCAGTTATTTACTTTTGGAACTGAAGGAGTAAGTAATTACTGAAGCTACACCTGATACGTCTGCTACTACAACATGTGACTGTTGAGTTCACTTTACTTGTTTTTCACACTTTGACATGTGAATGAACAGTCATGATACATGTTTGGGTCACACTTAAGGTCAAGGATGAAGACACCATAAGATTTGTTCTATCACACTCGTCTTATCACCGGTAAACTGCTAAAACAATAAAGATTTACGACGCTCAGGATCAGATATGAGTCTGTGAATGTGTTTTTATCCTAAATAGAAACCAAATCACAAGAAACGACTGAACAATGATGATTATAATAAAATAGGAGTACAGATATGAAGAAAACAGGAGTTCAACTAAATGCTAAAACTAAATGCTCAGGAGTCAAATCACATTTTATACTCAAAATCCACTTCAGTGCATGAGGTTTATGTTTTGGTCTCCTAAGTTTTTTTATTATTATTATTATTTGGAGCCTGTTTTAAGTCTTATATTTAGGAGTGAAATAATCTGCCAATGGTACTAGCACTTTTTCATCAATATTCAAGAAATATTGACTTAAATCAACCTCCTATAACTTGCTGAAAAGCTACATGTCAGTAAGTTTTGTCTTATTTCAAACATACTAAGATGAAAACCAGATAAAAACAAGGTAATATTTTGTTATTGCAGCGTAACAACACAAGATGTTAAAGCCTAACTGCTGATTTACAGGCAGACAGTAGATGTTTAACAAAAGGAGGCGTGCTAACATCATGCAGGACGAAATAAAACTCTCAGTGACTGTGTGAGATTCTCCTTTTACTTCTCCTCCTCTTTCCTCTCTCCTCCCCTCAGCAGCACAGGGACAAACTTTCACACAGCTAATCTAAACCTAGCAGCAGCTCCTGATTCCAGAAAAAGCTTAAACCTTTTTTACCTCCAGCAGTTTGGAGTTTGCAGAGTTAGCATGCGTGACAGCTTGTCCATGGACCTGGAGAGAAAGGAGAAGCGGTACTGCATTCGAGGCAAACATGCAGCCATCATCTGTGCAGTGGTGGTGGTTTGCTCCTTGGCTGTTGGTTTAGGGGTTGGACTCACTAGACCCTCCTCCTCCACTCCTGAATCCACACCAGCCCCTACTGGAGCCCCTACTGGAGCCCCAACTGGAGCCCCAACTGGAGCCCCAACAGAGCCCCCTCCTTCTGACAGGGGGCCCTGTTTGGCTTCATCAGACTCCAGCGGGGACTGGAAAAACTTCCGTCTGCCAGATTACGTGAAGCCGATCCACTACGACCTGCACCTGGAGCCAAACCTGGTGGATGACACCTACACAGGCACAGTGGACATCCAGGTGGAGGTGAGCAGACCCACCCGCCACCTGTGGCTGCACATCAGGGAGACGTTTGTCAGCGCCAAGCCCAGGCTGAAGGTGCAGGACAGCCATGGGGTCCAGACAGAGGTGGAGGTCAGCAGCTGCTTTGAATACAAACCTGAGCAGTATGTGGTGGTGGAGGCCACGAAGGAGCTGCCCGCCACCAACACAGGAGAGGTTTACGTGCTCAGTCTGGACTTCCAGGGCTGGCTCAACGGATCGGTGGTGGGGTTCTACAGGGTCGTCTACACAGAGGAGGGGAAGACCAAGTAAGAAAAGACTCATTAAATGAAATGATTAATCATGATTAATTGATTACTGAAATAATCAGATTAATCAGTATTAATTGGGTTAATCATAACTAATCACAATTAATTATGATTAATTGATTATTTAAATGATTGTCAACTAATTTTGTAATCAGTTAATTTTCAACTGGATTTAAACAAAGGCTTTTTCATAAAATAGATTAAAGCAGTAATTAAAAGTATCTTATAAATAACTTTTCAGCAGCATATCAGAGCCTGCTTTAGTAAATCATTTCTTAATATTGATTTTTAAAAGTATTAGTTCTATTTATTTCACTTATAACAATGCATTTTCTCCATATTATAGGAGAAATAATCTACCAGTGGAATTAAAAACAAATATTAATGACTTATCTACTTAAAGCAAGCTTCTCAATGGGAAATTGGTTTGTAGTAGTCATTGTATTTACAAAATACATCCATTTGAAGACATTATGTTAGTACAACACAACTACAAATATCATGAGAAATAATTGCTCCTATTACTCTCAAATCCTAACATCACAAAACATAATGTCCCATAGGATTGCCCTGGTGCATTAAAGTCCATTGTGCTCCCAGAATATCAAGTCTAGCTTGAGTTTTAAGATGTTGATCGGAGCTTTTAGTTTCTACATCTCCATTTTCCTACTAGGAAGATTGCTGCAACTGATCACGAGCCGACAGATGCCCGGAAATCATTCCCCTGCTTCGACGAACCAAACAAGAAAGCCACCTATAAAATCTCCATCACTCATGACAAAAACTACGGCGCACTTTCCAACATGCCACCAGAGGTAGGACTGCAATCCAAACCAGGGATTTCTCAAGAAATACTGAAATGTTTCGCAAGAAACTGTAAACACATCCCTATAGCTACATTCACACTGCAGCCTGAAGTGATCCAATTCCGATTTTTTGTCAAATCGGATTTTTTTTTTTTTTTTTGGCGTAGTCGTTCAGATTTCCAAATATATGGAAATCTGAACAACCTGTATGTGTCTCCAGTGTGAACTGTAAACGACCTGAAAGTGTCCCGCATGGGCAGTAGAGGGCGCAATAACTTCACACAGAGAGAGCCAACCGCCATAAAGAAGAAGTGCGCAGTGTTTGTGAACGTGAACATGGATGCTAACGGTGGAGCGCAGCTTGCGATTTTGAAGTTGTTGTGCGATCGTAGCCAGCTCAGTAACAACTTAATCCTCATTTTGGGCCGTAAGGGTTGTTGATTTTCTTCTCGCTTGCGCGTTTCAGAACGCAGAATGGCGACATTTTGTCGAGTATTGATGATATTCAGGTCGGATGAACGCGACCTGGTCGTTACGTCACATTTGAATATGATACCTATCGGATATCCAGGCCTGGTCGCATTAAAAAAAAATCCGACGTGTGTTGTTCAGACTGTCAAGAAAATATCAAATACAGGTGAATTACGTAAAAACCGTAATTTGGTCACTTCAGACTGCAGTGTGACGCAGCCTAATTTACGTAAAATACTGGCAGCTGCGGTTGCGCGTTTATACGGTAATTTACGGTAAAATTCTGTTTCCTCCCGGTTATGATAAATATATCGACTACATCCGGACAAGCTTGAGTGAATAATCGGTGTCTTTCTGACCACAACTATCCAGTCGAAGCTGGGTCACCAATTAAAGATGAATGAATACATTGATTGAAAATCATTTCACATGAATGACGTCACCCTCATCCATCGTTGAAAGTCGAGCAACTTCTTCCCAAAGGCTTTGATGGAAAACAAGTGCTTGCCTCAAAACAGGAAACCCGGTAAAAGGTCCATTTCCATTGAATTCCCATTATGGGAAACTCATCAATCTCCTCTTGTGGTTGATCTATAATTCATTGAATCACAGACAGTAACTTGAAGTGAAAACAAATAATTTAAATGCTGAATTGTGTTGTTTTATGTTTTATTTAAAACCCATTTGTTCCTTTTGAGTCTTTTATCATCTTTGCGCTTAATTTTCTTCACTTGTCTTTCATCTTTGAGTGCAGAGAAAAGCTAAGAAAAAATGACTAATGCATTATTATTTATGATTTATTATCTATCCAAATTAGCAGCAAATTTCCCCAAATATTCTAAAGAAAAACTTCACGATTTTAAGTGCTTTCAATTCCTACGTAACTTTGAAAGCACAGTTAAGTAATAATTTGACAGTTATTTTTACTTCTACTGTAGTAAAAGTAGAAGTACTTTGACTCAGTACTTTGTCCACCACTGGTAATAGTTGGTCGTTTGGCAATAAAATACTTGGAATATTGAAATTTTGAAATATGAAATATGTTCCTCATGTAACCTTGCATCAAGTCCATTGGGAGTTTATTGTCTAGTAATAGAAATTAACAACTGTTTTGTTTTTTGCATCCAAATTCTTAATACTTCAAACAAAACCAAGAAACTGAATTGAAGTCATAGAAAGCCAGATTTCTATGACTTTATGTGTATTGCCTTCAATACAAGCCAACTGTTAAAATGAATCCTTTTGCTTTGCATTTCCAGGGTTCTCCTGAAGAACTGCCAGGCAATAAACTAAAAACCACCTTCCAGAAATCCATCCCAATGAGCACCTACTTGGTTTGTTTTGCTGTCCACCAGTTTGGTTTCGTGGAAAGAACCTCTGCCAGTAACATTCCTGTAAGTCTGTTACAATCAGCGAATTAATTTAAAACAAATATTCAAACAAATGATAAATTTTTGGTTGAGTTTTCAGTGATTGTTCTGGTGTTTTCTGCTGCAGTTGAGGATCTACGCCCAGCCCAGCCAGTTAAAAACTGCAGAATATGCAGCAAACGTAACGAAGGTCATCTTTGATCACTTTGAGGAGTATTTCAACATGTCGTACTCCATCTCCAAACTGGGTACGCTTCAAAACCAGCTGGAAACGGTCCAGTTCAACCTAACAAAACCAATTCAATACCAGATTGAAATTCAAAATTAACAAACTTCAAACTAGTTATAATTTATTTGAAATGTAACATTAACTCATTCAATGTACAATCCAGTTTAGTCCAATTTTATACTGTCCATTTTTTAAATTTAATTTTATTTATTTTGTCAGTCAACAAAGTACTTATTATCCATATTTCTAAACACTGCAACAATTCACTTAATTTGACTAAATGGCATGAAGCCATTTAGTCAATGGCTAAATGGCATTAGATAGGCATCGCCCATGCTTATCTAATGGATAAATTTAAACAAAATTAGCCATTCATTATTCATTAAAATATATGAAAATCCCAAAACATACCACTTATCGATAGAGCACTATACAGAGACATAAAAGGAAAGTTAACTATCCAAAATCCAAAACAAGTAAAATACAATTTGAAATAATTTACTCTTTACTGGAGAATATTGTCTTTATTGTGTTTTTTTACTTCTGTAGGGTTTTGTACTTCTGTACCCTCTAAAGTCCATAATTTAATTCCAAATACAGCAAAATCCCTATTTTTATCTAAATTTTTAGTGTTACGATTTGTAAATCAACAAGATATGTCATAATTCATATATCAACCCTATAAAGTCAGTGTTAGTTCTTTCAAAAACAGCTCCTCAAATTAGCTAAATTTCCATTCTACTCAGTCCAGTTCATGCACCAAATCACATGTTTGTTTTTAATGTGATTTATCTTGATTAGAAATGCTCAGATTAGCTATAAAAGCTAGGTATTAAATCTCCAAACTAACTTGCATTTCATAATTTAATGCTTCATCATTCATCAAATGTGGTTTACAAATCATTTACTTTCTGTCTCCTGACATCAGTTTTATTATGTAATATAATTTCTCTTCTATAAGGAAGGTAAAGCTTGACAATGCAGCACTGAGTGAAATTATCATGCAGGAATGTAAAAAACTTATCATATGCAGTCACTTCAGAGGCTTCCCTGTGCTGTTCTGATCCAGATAAGATAGCCATCCCTGACTTCGGTACCGGTGCCATGGAGAACTGGGGCCTCATCACCTATAGGGAGACCAACCTGCTGTATGACGAGAAAGAGTCGTCCTCCTCCAACAAGCAGCGAGTGGCGAGCGTTATCGCCCATGAACTGGTTCACCAGGTATGGATAGAAGAGAACATGCTGGTGGAAAAAGACAGGAATCCAGATGTAAATAAATAATTTGGGTTTTGAACTAATTTTACTTCTAGTCAAGTCAAGGTTATTTGTATAGCAATTATCAAAATCATCAAGCAAATATACATCACATACACTGACCAAAGGTCCAGTTACTACAAATCAAACATGGGTTTTTAGGCTTGATTTAAAGGCACTGATTTCAAGTCTGTTCTAGATTTGTGGTTCATAGAAGCTGAATGAAGACCTGAGCAGTCTGGAAGGTTGATACAACACCAGCAGATCTTTAATGTTTTGTGGTGCTAAGCCATTCAGTGATTTATACACTAACAGAAGTATCTTAGAGTCTATTCTCTTTGAGCTACAGGGAGCCAGAGCAGGATCTTTAAAAACTGGGTGATGTGCTCCATCTTCCTTTAGCTCTGTGTTGCTTTCAAGCCTCAGATGATAAGGAGATGTTACTTTACCACTGCTGCTCATTTCATCCCGAAATGGAAATCTTCCACTGAAACCGAACCAGAGTCCAAATTTGTCCTGTAAATCATTGAAACTGGTTTTATTTGACATTTTTATCACAACGAACAAAGGGAGTTGATTTATTCACCAGTGGAAGAAGATAAGATGATGAATTTTAAACTTTTATGAACCGAACCAGATTGTTACTGGCTATTCATGAATCGTAGTAAAGTTGACTCACATGAACTGTGCAGTGAACCTTTAAACCTTCAGAGTGCAAAGATAAGCAATTAGCAGACAAACTCATGGCAAAGCACATTTTTAACGTGAAAAAATACTTTTCTCAGCACAACATGGAAAAGTTTGAAAACGAAAGTTTTTCAAGTTGGAAGGACAATTTTAGGAAAATCAACTTAAATGTAGCATTAGCAGCAAAATGGTTCTGGATCTTAGGGTCTTTTTCATGGAGTTTCCTGGGTTTCCAGCTTCCTCCCATGTTTCATACTGGGAATGAATTAAAACTTATGTAATTGTAGTGGGGAACTCGAGCTATGTAGAAACCTTATTTTTATTTAAGACAATAAAATCATTAACACAAATAATAAAAAACAAAAAATGTCTAAAGTATTCATGCAAAATTAAAAACATTTAATTAAATTAGAATTAAATAACATTGAAGTACTCTTTTCACATCAACCAGTCTTTACAGGATTTTGCGGTTGTTTTTGTGATTGTTTTTTTTTTTTGCAATGTTTTTTTTTTGCAATCAAAATTCCAGATTTTGTGGCAATTTAGAAATATTTGCAAGACATTTTGACATAATCGTGCTTATGCATGACGGTAAATGTGGCTTTTTGTTCCTTAGCTTATCAATCAGGAACTATAACCTGACATCAAGGCAGCAGTGTCATAAACGTAATAATACTGCCACCTACAGGTGGAAGTTAGCATCGCTTAAACCCAATATTTTTGCTGAAAATTTGCAATAAATTTACAATTACATGTTAACTTGTGCTCTAGGAGGTCAGACACATAGGCTGGAGCTATAAACGTATGCAACTTTAATAAAAAAATATTTTTTTACATGTTTGTTGACACTGGTTTAAGATGGTGTGGGGAAAAAAATTGAATTCCTCTGTCTGCCATCTCCATTACTCCCAGTGCTATTTAGAAACAACCAATCAGACCCAGAAAGCGGGTCTTAACACCATTCTTCCACCTTCCTTCTATACTAGCTGCTAATCTGGAGCTAGAATAGCATAGCATGTTTTGAAAGCTCAGGCTAGTTAGCATAGCCACGGATAATGGCAGATTAACTGTTTTTCTGTAACAGTGAATTGTTTCTTCTCCATTAGCATATTTTTCAGGGAGTTCATGAGTTGATTGGCAGCGCACAGACCCTCTTCTTCGCTCTGTCTACAGCTCTGGGCGACAGTTTTAACAAATATATAAAAAACATACTACGCTTTTATTTATTTTGTATACCAATCCCCCCTGCTTGTGGATGTCAAAATGTTTTTGCCATTCCACCTTGTTTGGATCCTCATGTCGGTTTTCTCTCTCAGTGGTTTGGTAACATCGTCACCATGGATTGGTGGGACGACCTCTGGCTCAACGAGGGCTTCGCCAGTTTCTTCGAGTACATCGGCGTCGAAGAGGCCGAGCCGACTTGGGGCATGGTGAGTTCTTCAGTTCTCCGCAGAGGTGGTGAAACTCTGAGGATGTCAGACTGACGAAGTCTCCTGTCACAGAGAGACATCATGATCATCAGTGACGTGCTTCCTGTCATGGTGAACGACGCCCTCGTTTCTTCTCATCCAATCATCGTGGACGTATCGAGCCCGGCGGAAATCACCTCTGTGTTTGATGCCATCTCCTACAGCAAGGTGAAGACCTTCAGTGACTTTTAAAATATTATATTGCATGGACTTTTTCTTTTATTTGTTCGTCAGAGATGTTGGCAACACTATAGAAATCTCTTTGATATCTGAGTGAATTTTGACCAGAAATGCTGCAATACAATAATTAGCATTTCAATTTCTGAGCACATAAATATAGAAAACTATCAGCTAATCTTGATTCAAACTTCCACTAAACTTCCTTACCTGCTTGCTGTGTTCCTTAGTCTTTGTGACAAGCTTTGTTCTCCAGCAAACCTTCGAAGTTTAATAGTCTAATAGTTTTCTAATTAGACTTTTGGCCGTTTTTGCAGGGAGCTTCTGTTCTCCGCATGCTGGAGGACTGGATGGGAAGGGATGCGTTCAGAGACGGCTGCAGGGTGAGTTGACTATCACAAAGAACGTCTAAATAAGTGTACAATTCAGATTAATCTTACAGTGGTGTCTGCTTCTTCCTTCTCTGCCTGCAGAAATATTTAAAGGACTTCTACTTCAAGAACGCCAAAACGGCCAACTTCTGGGCTTCTCTGGCTGAAGTATGTTGAAAAGTGTCTTTATGACAGAATGAAGGCAGATTTATAACTCCAGCTAGACAATATGATACAATTTCACATTTAGATTGAAGAAAAGGTCAACTTTTTTTATTTGATACAAAACACTGTTCAGCTGGACACAATCCTGTTGGGTAGAGGAGTTGAACTCATTTTCATTTTTGGTTGTGTCAGACGAATTGATAAAACTTGATACAAAGTCAGGTTGAGGCAGCAGTGTCGTTAAAGTAAGAAACACTGCCACCTGCAGGTCACTGCAGGTCATTGGTTTAGCGTCACTTAAACCAATGGTTTTGACTACTTCTCTCAAAAATTTGCAATAAACTGACAATTATGCATTAATGCGAAAAACTGCAAGGAAGGATTGATGTAAAATGGCTTCTGGAACATGGAGGGCCACATAAAAAGCTATATGGTGGTCAAACTCAAGGCCCCCAAGCCTTGAGTTTGACACATGTACTGCAGGGAATAGAAATATTTAGGGAACATATCACCTTCTGAGTAATGAATGGGCCTGAATTGGTGCTGAAGAACTTTCAGAACTTTTACTTTTGTTCTTTTTAAGCTAATGTTTCATAAAAAGAAAAGTAAAAACTAATTGAAGCTTACACACAAATGTTGCTCTCTCTGTGTTTAGGTGAGCAACTTACCTGTTGCAGAGGTGATGGACACCTGGACCAAACAGATGGGCTATCCGGTCGTAGATGTCACCGTCTCGGAGTCAAACGCCAAACTGACCCAGAAGCGTTTCCTCCTGGACCCCTCGGCCGACCCCAGCAAGCCCGATTCACCTTTCCAGTAGGATCCTCAGAGAGAAACTGATAAATCAATTCCCTAACTATCATAACTATTTATCATGATTCTGTCTGGGTTTCAGATACAAGTGGACCATTCCGGTCAAATGGTACTCGGTGAAAAGCAACAAGATAGTGGAGACGATGTTTAACAAGAGCACTGCCGGTAATTCTCCCTTTTAGCTTGAAAATGACAAACTTAAAGTGTTTTGAGACACAAAAAAAAAAAAAAAACATCCACATGTCATTTTAATTGTTAAATTACTCTAAACAGATTCTCTAAACACGTGCATAAAAGAAAAAGTTATTCAACCATCTTGAAAAACAGTATGCTTTCAAATGGGACATATTGAGTAAAATTTATATTTTTCAGATTTTTGTATTTCCATTTGGGTTCCTACTGCTTCCAAAAGCATTTAAAAGAACCAGCCAGACAATTTTTGGTAATAAGTTTGTCTTTCTGTGTCTGGAAGATGGGCCCTTTCAAAACCTTCTGGAATGTAACAAATCACCAGGCACTGCCCGTTACCTAGCAACCACAGCAAAGCCCAGCCCGTTACCTAGCAACTCAAAGCACAACTAGAGCTTATTTGGATTTAAAGTGACAAGAGGCCCTAAAACGGATCATTCTGGAAGGAGTTCACCTGCAGAAATGGCTGCGTTGCTGTGGTCTGTTTGTGTGAAGAAGCCTACACTGTAAAACATTTGAGCCGCATTTAGTTGTGTCGACTATCTTCTGCTCGTTTAGTCAAATAAATTAAGTTGTGTTCACTTTTTATTAATTTTGTCAAACCTCAGAGAGTTGAATAAACTGGAGTTTTTAGGTCATCACTTGAAAGAACTTAAAGAAGAAAAAAAAAGGAGTGAGAACTATTTCCCAGAATGCTTAGCGGCATGTTGAGATGGAAGTGCGTTACATTGACCTGACCCTGGTGCTTTATTAAGGCAAATGTTTATTTTAATTTCTCACACTAAATGTTTTAGAGCAGAATTCATTGTGACGTTTAATTAAATTCATCATCAGATCAGAAATGTTGTTCATGAAATTTGAAACAAGAATTTAAACTATTCTAAAATAAAATCAGTAATTTTAACTTAATATTGTTAGTAAAAATAATAGAGAAATGTGGCTCTTTAACTAGAAGAGGTCAGTTTTTTCTTGCATATTGTGAAATAATTATTTGGTTTAAATTGCCGCATTAAGTTAATTCAAGGTTAATGGACTTAAAAATCAATGCTTAGACAACTTTCCTCTTGTTAAATCAACATCATAAACTTTAATTTCTGAATTGAAACCAATACAAATTTCTTGTTGACTTAAGTAGCATTTTCAAGGCAGCAGGTGCAATTAATTTAAAGCTAAACCACCTTAAATAGTTTTTCAGTGTAGAATTCATGTCTAGATTCAAGACTCAACGAGACTGAAAGAATAACGACGCAGGATAAATATTTGTTTTAGACAGTTTCATGCTCATAAATGAATCATGTTTTCTTTTTCAGAACATGCTATCAATGACTATTCGCCCTCAGCAGATGGGCTGCTGAAGATAAATAACGACCATATCGGGTTCTACAGAGTCAACCATGAAGACAGCATGTGGACTGTAATCAGTCAGCAGCTCCAGGACAACCACACGGTATTTCTGTCCATATATTGGATCTTTATGTTCTCACATTTACAGTTTCACTCACCCACAGAGCTCAAACGTTCTGATTTCTTGACCAGACCTTTGATGCAGCCGACCGGACGAGCTTCATTGATGACGTTTTTGCTCTGGCGAGGTAGGAAAATGAAAACAGAAGGAAACATTGTCAACATTACAGATCAAAATAAAGATAAATACTGGAAATTTGGTTTCGTTTCTAGGGCTGATATTGTCAATTATGGTAACGCCTTCAATCTCACGAAGTACCTGAGTGGGGAGACGGAGTACATCGTTTGGAGTCGTGTGGCTTCGTCCATCGCCTACGTTCGGGACATGTTGTCCAACAACGAAGTGCTCTACAAAAAGTTTCAGGTGAGGAGAAAAAAATTCACAACATAAATATATTTATCTGGAGTCAAACTGAGTTTCTAATTTTCTGTTTTTATTATTTTGTGCTTTGATGGTTTTAAAATTAAAAAAATCTGCTAGTGTGACAAAAGGCAATTTTTTTTTTCAAAGAATTGCTGAAAGCAGAAAAATATCTAAAATTAAATGGAAAAAGATTTAAATTCCAAGAAATTGTTGTAAAAATTAAGTGAACAATAAACCATAAAGTATGCCAAACAAATACAAACACAATATTGCAAAAATAAATCCAGATGCGATAATCGTGATATTCTTTTATTATTGAAATATTTTAACAGGTTTTAAGTTTTTTCCAAATTGTTTTTATCAGTGTTGTCTAACTTTTTGCGAAGCAGCCAAAATGATAAATTCTGGAAAAAGGCAAATTATTTATTTATGGGAAGCCATTTCTGTGAATGTACATTTTCCAGCTTTTTGCAACAAGAGTGACTTTCTCTTACCTGTTTTTGTAATTTATTTATTTTATTTGCTTCCTGGTTGTTTTGAAGATAAATTTACGTTATTCCTTTTCTCAGAAACTGTTTGTTGAACTGGTTAAACCAATTGCGACACGACTGGGGTGGACAGATGAGGGCACACAAACGGAGAGGTACAAAAGTAACACAAAATGGTAATTATTTTTATTTTTACTTAATGGCAATAAGATTGTACTGTCTGTTTAATGTTGCAGGTTACTGAGGGAAACTGTCCTCAGCATTGCGTGTCAGATGGGAGATGCAGACGCACTGAAAGAAGCATCAAATATTTTTCAACAGTGGATCAACAAAACTGTCAGGTTAGCTGTATTATTCCAGTCCTGCCTGCAGAGAAGCAGGACCATTAATTAAAATCTTAATATCTAACACATCTGTTGTTTAAAAGTGGTATTTTCACTCCTGTGGACCTGCAGCAGCGTCCCGGTGAACCTGAGGCTGCTGGTATACCGCTACGGCATGAAGGAATCGAAGAGTCCGGAGCACTGGAACCAGATGTTCCAGAGGTACAAAGACTCGACTCTGGCTCAGGAGAAGGACAAGCTTCTGTATGGACTAGCATCGGTGGAGGACATAGACCTTCTGTACAAGTAAATAAAACTTCATTTTCAAGACGGCGTAAAGGTTTGATCTCCTCAATAAGCAACAGGACAAACCGCAACTTGTAAGAAACAAGGTTTAATGCTGAGGAGGCTTAAAGGTAGAGACGTGTGCAGTAAGTACGGCAGGGTTTGTGCGCATGTACATTTCACATTTTACAGGTTTTTGTACTTCCATTTGGGTTTCTACTGCTCCTACAAACAGACCAAGCACTAAAAAACAGCTGTTTTCTAGAAATATATATGTTTTTAGGCTTTTGCTGGGGCACTGCCTCTCACCTAGAAATGTCGACCACTTGCTGCATTTTTGCTGATTGTGTGGGAAGCTCTACTTCTGCTTTTCAAAGATGTACGGTTGTATAACTGCACATCTGTTTGCAGCCATTTTCATGTGCCAGTCTAAAAGTAGAGTTTGGGGAGAGTGTGTGTGTGTGTGTGTGTGTGCGTGTGCGTGTGTGTGTGTGTGTGTCATGGCCAGCAGCAGCTCATTTAAATTTAAAGTGACAAGATGTCTTAAAACATCTCATTCTGAAAGGAGCTCAAAATAGACTGACCTGACCAGACTGAAATCTCATGATCTGAAAATGACTTTGTATGAAAAATGTAATGAAATCGTTTTGTATCGCCCATAGAGAGACATATCCTAACCTCTTTAAGGGAGCTGGAGTTCTGCTTGGGTTGCTAGGTAACGTGCTGGGCTTTGCTGGGGTTGCTAAGTAACGGGCAGTGCCTGGTGATTTGTTACTTTCTGGAGGTTTTTGAAACGGGCAGAGTTTTCTTCTTATGGGCTTGGCTTGTTTTTAGAAGCAGTAGAGACCCAAGTATAAAAACGTGCAAAATGTGAATATCTTTGGTCCAAAATGAAGTAAAAAGCTTGTGAAGAATCATGAAAATGAAACTTTTCTTCTATCCAACAGCCTCCTGGAGGCCACCAAAGATGAAACCGTGGTGAGGAGTCAGGATCTGTTCACTGTGGTGCGGTATGTGTCATACAACGCAGTGGGTCGGGCCATGGCCTGGGACTGGACCACGTTGAACTGGGACTACCTGGTCAAGAGGTCAGTGCCAACAGTGAACTCGGATTCCTACCCATTTTTATTGAATCATTATGTTTCAGCCTCCAAAGAACCAAAATCTCTAAACTTAGACTAATTTGTTACTTTAAGGGAGTTAAGTGAGGGTTTCATGAAAAATAAAAATATTCAAAAAATGTGCAGAGTCACCTGACGTCCGGCTCTTTTTGTAGTGTAATAAGCTGTGATAACTTATCAGACTGTAAAGACTGTTTCATCACGAGAGAGATAAAGTAGGGCGCTTCCTGTAAGCTGTGAAATATTTCCTTCAGGGAACATTCAGGAATGTCAATAAAATTATAGATGTTGTTTTAATCCAAGGTGGTTTTTGGCAAAGTCCAGATCAAATTTAAGTTTCTGTTCTTTAACTATTCACACCTGAAACTGCTGATTACATAAATTTCAGACATTCTTTCTGTCTTTATCAGAAAATAGAATTTACTTTGGTTTTTCTAACAAGAAAAGTTTCGTCAAATTTAACGTCAGAAAAATAGAAACTTCTGGCTTCACCTGTTAAATCTGTTGTATCGATGCAGTTGTGCAAGGAAGTGAAGACAATGCTAGGAAAGGCGTGCTACTGTTGCGCTTCTCACTAATGTCTTTATGTTTCCGAAGACGGCATTGTTACCATAGAAACCAAGGGTAACTAAGGATAACTAAGGATAATACCATAAAGGGGCCAACATAACATTGTACAACAGAATACCTGCAGCAAAACATAATCTGAATTAATTAATCCAAGTCACAGTCACATAAAATATATGTAAATATTAAAAAAAATTAAAAAACAACAACAAAATTTGTAGCTTTTTATTGAAAATGTCTGTCAGGTTTTCTAGTTTCTGAATTTTTTCCTTACAAATTTCACAAATTCAGTAATTGTTGCCACTAAAAAGCAAACCAAGTTACTTCTGACAAAACTTCACACTGTAATGTCTCTTAAATGTGATTCTAATACTGTGTGCGAGATATCTAAACAAAAATTATGCTGCAAACAAATGATAAGTTTGAAAATATTCAACTTTTTACGTAACATGTCTCAATGTGTTCACTGCAAAAACACAAAATCTTACCAAGTCTAGTTTCTACTGCAAATATATTTGTACACTTGAAATAAGATAAAACTTATATAAGATGTAGGATCTTGTTTTAAGTCAATAAATCCTTAATATTTATAAAAATGTACTAAATCTTGCAGAACATTTTTATTTTTTGGTTATTAAAACTAATTTAAAATGTATTTTAGCACAAAAACACCTTGATTAATTTTTCTTTGCTGCACATTTTTATTTTTCTCCTGAGACATTGAACCTAAATGATTTAATGTGAAGCTCATCAGATCATTTATTTAATCAAAGCTGCATTGGAAAATCGTAACCATGACAAACAGTCATCTGTTAACGATGCTGATGTTTTCTCCGTCATGACAGATACACCATCAACGACAGGAACCTCGGCCGGCTGCCCAATCAGATCACAACCACCTACAACACCAAGATCCAGCTGTGGCAGGTCAAAGTTCATCATGATTTTCTGCTTCTAATCATATTTGATTAAATTTATGATGTCAGAGAAATCACTTTCTCTAACATCCCTCTTGTCGTTTGGTTTCTTTTCGTTCTCCTTTGTTTGTCGTGTTTTTCTCTCCGGACCTTCAGATGGAGAATTTCTTCAAGCTGACTTCAGACGCTGGAGCCGGAGAAATGCCCAGGAAGCAGGCGCTGGAGACGGTGAGGAACAACATCGAGTGGCTCCAGAAGAACCAGGCCGAGATCGAAACGTGGCTCGGGAGCAATGTGTCTTAGAACCAGAACCAGAACCAGAACCCAGTCCACTGAAGCTTAGAAAATTTACCCCGGGTGGAACAAAGACAATACTTTCTGATTCTGCGCTCAGGAAATTGTGAGAATATTCATTACATGCTGTTATTTATAATCATGATTTTAAAACATCCTGTTAAAATGTGTATTTGTAATCAGAATCACTTCAGGAACAAGGAGCTTGATAAAAAATATTTTTATTAATAATCACTTTATGTCCTGTAGGTTATTCAAAGTGTTAGTTTCTCCTAGTCTGTGCCAAGCGAAGCTAAAGGTTCATTTCTCTGGTGATTGAGTTGAAGGAAATTCTCTACTGTTCATGACTTAATATATAAAGTCATGAATGATCAGCAACATAGAGCTGCGTGTCATAATCAGCATTTCAATGAAAATTTACTTTTCAGTTGCTGTAATGCAGATTGAAAAGTGTGGGACCTAAAGGGGGGCCTTGCGGAACGCCATACATTCAAATGAACAATTTCCTGTATTTACAAAATTTGTAATATTGCTGAGAAATGAGTTGAACTACTTAAGTACAACATGAATGATCTGTGATATGTTTTAGAGTCACCAAATCATGATTGTTTTCTGCCAACTATTTATATTAAATTTCAAACAGGCCTGGTGGTTTCAGGGCGTTAATAGAAACACACAATATGAGTGGTCAGTGGGTCCCCCTAGTGGTCCGCGAGGTACTGCATGTAGCGAGTTCAGAGTGCTACACTATAGCTAGCTTACCAAAGGATTGTGTCTAAAACTAATAGTGGATAAAAACCTGTTCTTAATACCCCTTTCCAGTGGAAAGTTTCTCAGTGTGAGTTGCAGAACTTTTGTTTTTACATAGCATGTTGCAGGTATGCAGAGCAGCGATGCGCCCCACGCTGACTAACTGCATCTAAACACCTAAAATAAAATTATTTATGCTGGACTCTCAACTGGCTGAAAGAAAAAGTTTGTTTTTGCCAAAGTAACTCAATTTATATTTTTCTTTTCATGTGCTTCTAAATTACAGATGGCCCTAAAACTTTATTAGTGCACACAACAGTTTTGGTAAAGAGCTTTTTGTTTTCCATGTTTCCTACCATTGGTAAGTTTAACATCCTTAATTTCAGAAACTGTTATTAACTCAAAATGACTTGTTCACGGTTTCACTGTCGCCAGTCACATTTACAAAACACCACATTTCATATCAGGAGGAACAAAGACTTTGAGTTAAGAGACGAATATTTTTTGTTTCAGGTTGTAAATATTAAGGTATTTTTGTGAGGGAAATTTTAAGTCAGGTGGTCTGTGAGTGTTAAATGGAGTAAGTGGTTCTCAACCTGAAAAAGTCTTAGAAGCACTGCTCAAGATTGAGCTCCAAAGATAACTTGAGTTTTGACACTGATAACACTCCGTAAAGAACTGTTTCGATCAGAATATTTGATTTTACATTTGTGGTTCGACTGGTACTTCCTTCCTTTACTCTCTGATCTCTGTTTTAATCTCTAAGAAAAGTGAAAGATGACACACTTCAGTATCTATATCACACATTTTGTTTTATTTTATTTTTTTTATAAATAAGTGGTATCCACAGATGTGCAGAACTTTGTAAAGAGCTTTGAAAGCTGAAACTACTTTGATTTGAGCTTGGCGTTGACCGCAACTTCTTGAATTCGCTGATTTGTAGTGATTCGCAGGTGTTTCTTCTCGGAGAACATTAGTAGAGTTGTTAGAGGTTCTTTGTTCGTAAGGTTTTAAACTTCCTGTGTGTTGTTCTGTAAAGATGGCGCGGGATTTATAATTTTCTGACTCTCCTTTCCCTTGATGCTGCTGGTGGAAGGACTTCGGGGCGGTTTGCCTTCCTTTGTTGACGATTTGGACAACATTTTTTGTGTTTTTTTCTTTGGGACACGAGACAGTCTTGTGATGCCCATGACCTTGAGTTTGATTGGAGCTTCAGATATTCCAGCCATGTTTCGTGCCTGGCAGCGATATTCCCCAGCATCCTTGTATGACAGGCCATTGAGGCTGATTATGGACCAGCGAACACCGACACGAGGGGATTCCTGCATAACTGAAACACATGGCAGAGCGTTTGAGATGCACGCTGCAAAAACACAAAATATGACAAAGTATCTTTGGTTTAGTTTCTAGTGCAAGTGTTTTGAAATAAGACAAAACGAGCTTAAAAGTAACTTTTCAGCAAGCGATCAAAACTTGCTTTTAGTCAATACTTTCTTAATGTTGATTTAAAAAAAAACAGAAATAGGAAAGCACTGCTTCACTTTTGATACCGATATCTGAGGTTTAGTATCGGCTGATACTGATACTGAATTTAAAAGTCTGATACACAATTAAATAAACCAAACGTGTCACAAGTTTGGTCAAACGTAAAAACAAAACAACGTTCGTTTGTTCAGTCAGTGCAATTAGGAGTAGGCTGTAACAGCCAATGTGAAATATATAAGAAAGAAACGATCTTTGAGAAAGTTCAATTAGGAATTTAGGAATCAGAGCTTAGTTTAGTGTTTTCTTCTTTCAGATTATTTTACTTATGACGTGGAAAAAATATCTCAATATAAGTGAAATAATTTGTGCTTTTTTTGTTCAGAGTTTTGTCTTATTTCAAGTGTACAAAGAGACTCACAGCAGAAATAACAACAAAAACACTTGTTAAAATTTTGTGTTTTTGTACTGATATTGGTAAAGAGTTGAGTGTAAGCTAAAGACTGGTGCAATGCACAAACTGTAGCAGAGATTTAAAAGAAAAAAATATTTATGCTTCAATCAAGAGGCAACTTACAGCTGTCCAAGATCTTGGGAAGTGGTTCAGTGTTCTGCAAGAGGTCTTGTTTACAACAACCTGTTTGGGAAAATCAGATCTTTAAAATTCAGTCACTCAGATGTTTGTGGCATCACTTCAGGGCCAAATGTAGCCCTGCTTTGCTCACCAGGGTAAGCCGAGGTTTTAATCCAGGTCAGCGTTGGTGTCGGGTAACCGCTAGCATCACATCTGAGAATGACATTGCTGCCCAGCGGAGAGCTGACCCTGGTGGCTGCCGGCTGGACGGAGGGCCGCATGCAGCGAGCGAGCTCGGCTTGTGTCAGCATCAACCCGGACTGACCCACGGACCTGCTGCACATCAGCAGCTGATCCATCAGAACCACCGGGCTCCCCAGGGACATGGACAATGATGTCAGCATGGAAATCTGGCAGTCACACAGCCAGGGGTTGTCATGCAGACCTGAGTGAGAAGCAGAGTTTGACCCGGATTGCTGAAAGGAGTGCACAAAAAGCTGAATGTGAAATCCGTCACACGCAATCCACTTGATTCTCATCTCCCTTCACTGCTCCCTCTGGGATTTCTCCTATTGACTTGAATTCCCTTTGGTAGAATTTAAACCAGGTAAATGAGAAGGCAGAGGAAGTTGTGAATGACGACCCTGATTTTATGTTGTTTTAGAAATGTAGTTTTTGCAACGGCAGCACAGGAAGTGAACTAAACCATTCAGTCCATCTTGGCCACTCCTCCAAATATAGCAGCCATCTTGTTCGGCTCAGCACATCTCTCCTTGAAATAGCTGCATTTCCACTGATCTTAAAATTTCACAAACTGGAATTATGAAACATTTGGTTCATGAAAACATTTGTAAGAGAAATGCAGCCAGCAGACTGGCATATTACATTTGTTTCAAGCTCTAGCAATTGGGTAAAAGCTTAAACTTTAGCAGAGTCCACGCCTCCAGCAAGGAATCGTTTCTTATTCGCTAAGTGTCCAGTCCCTCTGTAGCAAAGCAAAGCGTAGAACAAGGACACCTAATGTGGTGCATCTTTGTCTGGAGTGATGAGTTATCAACAGATTCGACAGAGTCCTTCTATACTTGCCTAAGATCTTTCTTTGAACTGGTCCTTCCTGTAGTTCTGGAAGAGGAAACCAGAGATCCAAGAGCTCAGCAGGTAAAATAGTCAACCTGAGGAAAGGAGAGCATCGATGAACAGGCGAGACGTACCTCAAAAAGATGACCTGTTGTGCTTCATTGAACAGGTTAGGATACGTCTGTGCACATATAAAACATGTTCATCACATTTTTCCCCCTTAAAATCATTATTACATCATGAGATTTTAGTCTTTCCTTCATTCCTTACAGAAAAAGCTGTTTCAGGGCCTCTGTCACTTTAAATCCAAATAAGCTTTCTGCTTGGGTTGCTAGGTAACAGGCTGGACTTTGCTGGGGTTGCTAGGTAACGGAGTACTGCCTGCTGATTTGCTACGCTCAGGAGATTTTTGAAACGACTCATTTTCCAGACACCGAAAAACATGAACTTTTTAAGGTTTGTGTGCTGCACCCACCTGTTGCTGGACAGATCCAGGTAGGTGATGTTGGGGAGGAAGAGTGCAGCATGAGCTGGAAGGCTGGACAGGCGGTTGTTGTGGAGCCCCAGCGTCTGGAGGCGGGGCATGTCTCGGAGCCCCTCCCAGGGGAAGGCGGTCAGCAGGTTCCCGTCCAGGCGCAGCTCCCGTAGCGCCTTCAGGTTGACGAAGCTGCTCGGGTGGACGGATCTTATGGAGTTGTAGGTCAGCCATAAGAAGCGTAGCTCCGATAGGTTGTAGAAAGCCGCTCGGGGAACCCTGGAGATCGAGGTCTTCTCCAGGCGAAGTTTGACCGAGTCGGCTGGAAGGTTCACAGGAAGCGCAGACATCCCGGAGTCGCTGCACTGGACCGACCTGCCAAACACTCATAAAGTTAGGATTCAGCTTTATTATTATATATCTTTTAGAGAAACAAACAACAAAGAAATAAAGTCATCACTCATTTTGGGAATGGAAGGTGCAACAATGATGAGTAACTGTACACTGCAAAAACTTAACATTTGAAATCAGAGAAAACTAACTCACAAGTAACTGTCAGCAAGATGTACAAGCTTCATTTAAGTCAATAATTCCTTAACATTAATGAAATAGTTCTAGTTCTAATGGCAGAAAAATTAACTTATAATATTGGAAAAATGTCTTGTCATAAGTTAAATAATCTGCCAATGGAACTAGAACATTTTCATCAACATTAAGGAATTATTGACTTAAATCAAGCCTCCATGTCTAAGCTAGTTTTGTCTTATTTCAAGTGTGCTAAGATATTTGCACTATAAACGCGGCATAAATACTTGGTAAGGTTTGTTGTTTTTGCAGTGCATGCAGCGCTGAAATTAATTGAAAGGAAAAAACATGAAACTTGAAATTTATAAGAATCACAGAAACACATGGAATAGATCATAAAAATCAGAAACTTTACGTTTTTCATTTCTTCGCAGTAAATGTCTCAGTATTTATAAATATATATTATTACACGGAGAAAGCAGAACCAGTCAGAACCATAGAGATGATTAAAAACCCAACCTGGGCTCGGTCAGTCCGCTGCTGCAGACACAGAGAGCTGGGCAGGAACGGGTCGTCACGGCCGACTGCAGGATGTGAAGAAGAACCAGCAGGAACATCTTGCATCAAACGGATCCTCTGCTCTGCTTCCCCAGTCCTCATCTTTGCCCATGCCGCAGAATGAAAGGGAATCCCAGATTAGCTGGGATTATAGTTCTTACGGTCGGGATTGTAATCCCTCACCTCAGTGCCAAAGTGGCAGATCACACAATGAGGGCCTGCCTGAGCCTGCAGGGGCCCCATGCAGAATTAAACCCTCCCTCCTCTGGATTAATTCAGAGTGACCACAATAAAAACAGTCCTGGTGTTTTTTTCTTCTTCTTTCAATCATTTATGTATGAAGCTTTATATAAATATATATATTTGACCATTTTTTCTTCCCATTTTTTGGGGTTCTTTGATATTTTCACTTCCTCATGTCTGCATCTGTTTCTACTGCCTTCATTTGAACTTTGTTGTTTGTGCAACTCTTCCTCTGCACTTCATCCGATTTGCATCTTGTCCTTTCTGCAGCACTGTGCAATCTTTTTCTGTTTGCACTTACAGCTTCCTCCTCATGTCATTTCTACTCTCTACCTACTACTTCCGATACTTTCTTTTGTCTGCATTTCTTCCTTTAGCTTTGCATGTGAACACAGAGCTCAGGAATACGGGTAGAAGGAACTGCTGTGACCCATTAATCCCCAGAGAAGATGCCAGTCTCCTTTGTTTGGATCAGATGCTGCAGCACAGATTGCTTCTAAACTGAACTAAATCCAGTCAAGAAAACAGGCGATGCTTTGCTGCAGAAGCTGCATTTCGGTTTCTGTGGAACATGCAAAGCAGCATTTGAATCATATTTTCATATTTTAACAAATATGTATGTTGTGCATCAAGACCAGGCTGGTGTTGTAGAGATATTTTAAAACAGAGACGTCTGCAACCTGTGCCTCTAGAGCCTCATGCAACTGGTTTGACCCTCCAATTTAAGCTAAAGAATTGAACAGCGCTTTAAAATGTAAAGATAATCAAAAATAAATGCTAGTTTCAGTCATTTATCTTACATGTTTGCACGAAAGCAAAGATTGATGCTAATTTCGTAAGTAATATTAGATTTGTGTCTTTTGGTTGCAAAATACTGCCTTTTGTTACAATAAAAATGTAACTTTCTATGGAAGAAATTGTTTTTCAGGTCGCAGATGTTATTTGTTTTTATTTATCTTATTCAGATTAAAATAAACATGTCACATGTTGACATAAGCAGAAGTTTTGAATAAAAAAAGCATCTTAAATCGTCTCTTCTCTCTAAAGTCCTAACGAAGCATCAATGACCGTCTATATAAACACAAAACAGGCAATGTGGATGTATAAAAATAAAAACCAGAGAGTGTTGTAAAACTTAAAAACAACGATAGATCCACAGTTGAGGCTGTAAAAATAAGCTCGTTTGCTTCTTGTAACTTTTGCAGCTCTCAACAAAGGGGCTAAAATGTCTGTCAGGTTTGTTAATCATGTTCATATTCAGTGAGTCCAACATCAAGTGATGGAAGCACTCAAAAACATAAAAAAATGCAGTAGAAATGTATTAAGTTGATACATTATAAAATCTGAAGAAACGCTGATGTGTTATTAAATGTCAGCAGAAGCAGTGACTCTCCCTGGCCGGCAGGGGGCGCGCCGCGCCTCGCTGTCTGTAATCGGGACGCCTCTCCTTCTCCCTCTCTGGGCGGACTCCAACCGCTGCTTTCCCTGGTTAGTTCCCCTCGGGTTCTGGAAGTTGTTACCCGAACATGTCGGCCGTACCGGACCATGGAGACGGGCTCTCCATGGAGGAGCGGAGGAGGCGGAGCGCGGCGCAGACCTTCCGCGGGGATCTGCACTCAGTCCGGGTAAAATCTGCCACAGGGCAAAACCTGCTGTTTTAAACTGATTCTGGGCTCGGGGGAAACTCTTCCGAACTCTTCAGTGGTGTTGTTGGGTCGGCTCGGAAAACAACAGAGTTAAAACAGCTGAAAGAATTTTAGCGTGGAGTTTGTTCTGTTTAAAACAGCAATCAGGATCAGTCCGAACTCCGTTGAAAAATCTGATGATTGAACCGTTTTGGTGTCCTGTCAGCGGTTCGGTTCAGGTAGAGTAAAACTGATAAACATGTGTAACAAGAGGGCTTCTGAGCTCAGTTCGGCCTACGTGTTATTCATCTTGGTTAAGTAGTTTTATTATAAATATCAGGGAATGTTCACAGAAGTGACCAGTGTGGTGCAAGTTGGACAGGTGGTGTTATCACAGAGGGTGGGGTCCGAAGAGCAGGTAGATTTATGTGACGGAGAGGAACGTTGGGAAAACAGGAAACTGTGTCTCATAGAAGAGCTGTCAACACTTCTCATGGATAAGACCCATTTACAGTCCCAGTTAATGATTCAGTATTCAGGTTCTGATTCAGCATTCAGGTTCTGATTCAGCATTCAGCATTCAGGTTCTGAATAAAACAGCAGCACTTCCTGGTCTGACACCACGCATCTGATCAGAACCTCAAATCAGTTCCGGTCACTGAACCGGCCCAAGCCATTTGAGAGTTAAGGGGCTGCTTAAGGCCTCCACACCACCAGGGGTCCCCCAAGAGCCATAATAATACCGATGTAATATATTCTAATTGGAAATAACGCAAATGATAGGAGGTTTATTACACACATACTGGTACAGTCACCATAATATGAGAGCCATACGAATAGAAAATTAAAATCACAAGAATAAATTGTAAAATTACAAGAATAATGTCATGATATGAAGAGAATGAACTTGTATGAGACTAAGGTTGTACGAGAATAAAGTCAAAATAATGGGAATAAAGTCAATATTTTGAAAATGAAGTTATAGTCTAGCAAAAATAGTCATTACAAGAATAAAATCAAAAATAAAGTCATAATGTTTCAAGAATAAAGTTATAATATGACAAAATATTATTTAGAATTTATTCTCATAATATTGTCAGTTTATTCTCGTAATTTTATAATTTTATTTTCCTAACATGGCCCTGTCATAATGCTGGTAAAAGGGGCCTCAAATGAAAATATTCTTGGGGTCCCAAAACAGTTTTGGCCGGCCCTGCTGAATCTGCCTCTATCCATTAATTGATGATTGTTGTGTCTGCAGCTGGACAAATTAAACCAAAATGAAACTTCATCCCTGCAGATGGATCCCAGCCGGACCCGAACACGGCCCCCAAACGAAGCCGTGCTGCAGCGATCCCTTGACCCGGCGGTCCCAGCTCCTCAGTTGGACGACTGCGAGAGGATGGGGACTCTGTTTGGGATGATCAACAAGTGCCTGCGGGGCCTGGGCTTCAACCAGGTCTACTTCGGGGACCGGACAGTGGAGCCAGTGGTGGTGCTGGTCTTCTGGGTCCTGCTCTGGTTCCTGGGTTTCCAGGCTTTGGGATTGGTGGGAACTCTGTGCATCATCATCATCTACATCCAGAAGTGATGATCCGAGCGGAGCTGCTGGGTTCTTTCGGTGCTGACTGGTTTTATGCTGACGGCGGGTCGGAGTCAGATGTTTTGAGGAGCATCGCTGATGGAAGTTTGAAGTTATGTAGGGTGGAAATAAACCCTCATCTGCGAACATTTGGGTTTCCCCCTGGACAATCAAATGGAGCTGTTATTTCCTGCTTTAATTATAATAATAGAAGCTCTGTGCATTAACAGCCAAAGATGATAATTTCCTCCAAACACCCTGATCATTTCTTGTTTCCTATTTAATGACTAAACTCCTTACCTGGTTTGCTTTTAAGGTACTTGCCTTCCCCTTCCGTTTCTGATTTCCAGTGATCATTCCGGTGCATTCCAGAAAATATTCGGTCCAGTTTACGTTTCACCCTGATGCTCCTGCCGCCCTCCATCCAATAGATTCACAGAAAACTGTTTGTGTTCAGGAGCTTCACTGCAAAAACACTAAACCTTACCAGGTATTTTGGGTCTAGTTTTTAGTGCAAATATCAAAATAAGACAAAACCGACTTATAAGTAACTGTTTAGCAAGATATAGGAGATTGTTTTGAGTAAAAAATTCTTCAATATTGATCAAAAAGTTCAATTGGTAGATTATCTCTTTTGAGTGAAATAATCTGTCAGTAGAACTAGTATTTTTTTAATCAATAAGAAATTATTGATTGAAAATAAGCTTCTATTTCTTCCTGAAAAGTTGCTTGTGAGTTAGTTTTCTTAAATCAAGTGCATTAAGACATTTTAACTAGTATTTAGATGAAATTACTTTGTAAGATTTTGTGTTTTTGTTGGAAAGTATGGTGGTGTACGGTGCGTAAACTTCCATTTCGTCTAATCGGTTCTGGTTAAACTCTTCTCCGGTTCTGAATGCAGTTCTGCCTCACATCAGTCCTGGTTTTTCAGGTTCTGTTCGTAACTGGAGAAGCCAACGGAGCAGCTTTGCCTCACTCTGAGTCACTGTTTCTAATTCCCTAACAGTCGATTGCAGATTCTGATGAGGCTCAAACATGGACAAACATGTCCGATTAAAAAATAAGCAGCTTAAACTCAAATGCTGGCGCTAAGTTGCTTCCAGAGGAGGCTTTGTTTGTGTTTATTGCTTCTTAGGAAACTACAAATAGTCAAAACGGAGGCGTCACTGAACATATCTTTATAACGTCTGCAAGCTTTAACTACATTGAATGTGATTAAATGAGGCTTTCTGCTATATTTACTGCAAAAACATAAATCCTTATCAAGTATTTTGTTCTAGTTTTTAGTTCAAGTATGTTAGTACAGTTGAAATAAGACAAAACTAACTTACAAGTAACTATTCAGCAAGAGAGAAGCATGTTTTGAGTCAGTAATTCCTTAATATTTACTAAAAAGTACTTATTCCACTGACAAGATTTTCACCTATAATGAGACATTTTTCCATGTTATTTTAATAAATACCAAGGAATTATTCACTTAAAATAAAGTCCTATAACTTGCTGAAAAGTTTCTTGCAAGATGTTTATTTCAAGTGTACAAAGATATTTGCTCTGCATACCAGACCAAAAATACTTTTGTGTTTTTGCAGTGTTGTAAAAATCAGATTGGAGGAAAAACACTAAAGATACAAACGTCTTTATTCCTCCTACATGAGAACATTGTGTTTCTGACACTGCAATGTTGGTTTAAAATGTGAATTTAATAAAAGGTTTGCTGATTATACACCTCTGGTACGCTCTGTCCGCTGAACTTAACCGTCAGCTGTCTAACCGCAGGGTGAAACCAAAAGCAGATGATTAAATTACTTACTGTGTTCAGCTTTTCCCTCCCTTGTATGAGGGATATAATTAAGCATGTTGGAAAACTTTTTACAATTTCTATTTTAGCATATTTAGGATGATTGTGAATCTTATGAGTTTGATATTTAAACATTTTTACTGACTTGCCTCAAAGTATGTGAACAGTGGAGAGGAAAACCTCCAAATTAGGTCACTTATAAGTAGCCAAATTACAAGAAAGAAGCCTGGAAAATAACTTTAGTTGATGGTTTCTTAGATAAAACATTCAACTTGGAAAATTTCAGTTTTTTTCTACTACATTTCTGAGCTTTTTGACGTGTTTACTCCTTTTTTGACTGAAAATACAAAAAACTAAAACATACAGGTGGGATTTCAAAAACTTATATTGCTGAAAAAGTACTATTGGCAAATTATATGGTTATTTCTATTTGGATATAAACATGCATATATATTCTCTGCAGGGTCGGGACGTAACGCCCGAGTCCAGTGAGTCTGAAATCATGCAATTGGTCCCGGTTTCCGATCACAAGATTGGATCGGAACATCCCTAATCAAAACTGCAACAAAGAGTTTTGTTTTTGTGAAACGTATAATTATAACCAGCAAACATAAATACACTGATATTTACAAATAAACATATTTACAGAAACAGGGAACTTTAGAGAAGAGCAGCAGAATTTGGAGGAACATCAATGAAACTTGTGAGCATTTAATCCCAACAAGGATAAGAAGTCAATATTTACAGATTCGTGTGAGCAGCATTTACACTAAGACGGAGTTTAAACAGTAAACGAGCAGCGAGGATGGAAATCAGTCCCGACGGTGGCGCTCAGTGCCTGCTGCCGCCCTCGGAGAGGATGCGGGTGGGCTCTGTGAACTTGGCCGTAGCGATGTAGAACAATGTGGGTCCTGGAACCAGAGCGAGCAGCGGCAGCGACAGCTCCAGCTTATCCAGGAGGCAGATGGAGATGATCCCGTAACCGTGGAGCAGCCAGTGGCTGAACAGAACCACCAGGCGCTTCTTCTTGGAGATGAGAGACTGGAGGGACTGCAGGGAAAACACGATTATTACCATCAAAACATGTTTTTGATGCTGCTGGGCCAGACTGCAAGAACGTTTATTTATTTACGAGAATATAGTCATAATATCAGCTGAATTAAGATGCGATTTTACCAGAACATCTTAAAATTATGAGAAAAATAGTTGTTTTAATGAGCGTAGTCATTTCAGAGCCTTGCTATATTGATAATAATTTGATGCTAATGTGTTTAAATATTAAGAATTTAATTGTCTGTAAGAATGACACCAAAATATAATTTTACAATGTTTCTTATTTTAATTTTTTGTCATTTTTTGTGTTGGGGTTCTCATAATTTTCTTAATATTATGACTGTATTCTGCTAATATTGACATTATTTTGATTATTTATGTGACCATGACTGTGTTACTGTAACATGATTTTATTCTCACAATGAAAGAAAAACTTAGCCTGGCCCTTATATGTATTCATAGACTAGACATCAATTCAAAGTCCAGATTAATAGAAGCTGTAAAATACGCTTATCGAACAAAATGGAGGCCATATTGATAGAAAAACAAGAATAAAGTAATAAAATTACATGAAGAAAGTTGTGCGTGCAAATAACATTCTGATTTTACTCTCATAATTGTATGTATGTTTTATTTTCTCAGTGAGACTCCAGCAGAGAAACCCAAAGAATGCATTGGTTAAAAAAAAAAAAAAAAGATCGAGATTCTCCAAAGCAAAAATCCATTGATAACCCAGCCCTAACCTGCACAGGTGAGACCTTACCTGGATCTCAGAAGCAGACATGTAAACAGCCAGTGTGACCAGAGACAGGACCAGTATGATGTAGGGAAAGGCGTAATCTGCACCACACAGGAAACTCGTTTAAACCTTCGGATCCTGCCAACGTTGTTGTTGTTGTGTCACAGTAAAACACTCACACAGCAGACCGCCGCCGACCGCCTGCAGCACCGTGACGATTGGGAAGAAGTAGAGAGCGGCGTAGATGCTCCGGAAGCGGTCCGTCTTCCCAAGGCCACACGCAATCTTCTTCACCAGCAGGGGGCGCAGCAGCATCATCATGACCAGGCAGAAGGCGTAGTAGATTAGCACTATGGTGTAGCTGAGCAACAACAGCAACATACACAGATTTAAAACTCAGAATGAGATGATCAATTCAATGTTTTAATAGGACGGATTTTTAAGCTCAAACTAACTTTGCATTAAAACAAAAGAAGAAATTGATCAAGACCAAACCCCTGAGGAACGCCTCAACTGTGGTGAGCTGCTAGGGTTCAGAGCGGCGTCCAAACCTTTTGTCACATTGAACAAAAACCTTCAAATCAACTCTGACCACTCAAACTCTGACCCTGGCTGATCACGTGTTTGAGAAAACTGAACGCTGAATATGAATGAATCTGCCTTTTCTAACCAGCAGTGTGTTTTCATGCGTGTTCTCACAGTGGGTAAACGGCCTCCTGTGTGCAGTGTAACGTGTTGATGTAGTCCGGGCTCGGGTTGTACAGCATAGTGTACCAGTCGGACAGCATCTGGACCCGACAGGACCGGATACTGAGTTTTCCCACAGGTTCAGTGAGCAGCAGAGTGACCACAGCCGACACGCTGCACTCCAACATGGCGGTGACGTGCTGCAGCAGAGCGCTTGAGCTGCAAACACATCAGAAAGACAATCTATTGTAGGGTATTTTCTTACTGCATCATCAGTCTCCAGGTATTGACCATAACAACACTGGTTTAGTTCAACAAGACACAAAAATTTAAACTTGATCTGCAATAATCAGTTTTGGGTTTGTGCTTTGTCCAGTCCCACCTCTTCTTCCCAGAATACCATTCGATGAAGAACCAGTGCAACACCAGCGGCAGCATGGCCATGAAGCCCAGGTAGAGCCAGTCGTAGAGCTCAGGACACTCTGTGCAGCGCTGGCAGACCTTCTCAATGTTGGCCCGCTCTCCTCGAGGGCAAACCTCCCGACAGAAATGATCAGAATTTTAGAAAAAAGCTGTTTGTACCTCATGAAACTAAAGAAAGATCAGAAAATCTAATATATTTTTTTAATCTGTAGGTTTTTCTGCAATTATTTGATTGGTTTTATTAAATACTTTCTTGTTAGGAAATTACTCGGGTAGAATGAGGAGTTTAGGGTGAAACAGGCGTTCAAACTCAAACTCCTACTGGTTTTTCTTTAGGAAGCTCGTCTGTTCATGTTTAGAGTTTTCAATAAAATGAGCCGCCGGGTTTGGACCTTCAGAGACAACAATGAAACTGCTGAGGATGCAGCTCTAATTCGAGTGTAATGAGGCTTCACCACAGGCAGCAAAAACAATTCCCACTCTGTCTGTCTGTTGGGAGTTAGAGGCACATTACCGCGTTTCCCAACAGGACTAATGGGTAAACATTCACACAAACAGATCTGCATGGGAAAATCGTAAAAATAAAACACAAAAACAAAACAAATGTCTCGGAAAACAATGGTGATTATTTGGTTTGTTTATTACTGAGGAAGAACAGACTGTCCCAGCCTCAGAGGTCCAGACCCAGGTCAGACTGGAAACAGGAAAGCTGGTGTTAGGTACTCACTCCACACTCTCCCTCCACCGTCCCATTCACCATGATCCGACCGCAGTACAGACCGGGGCATGTGGAGCTCATAGCCACACCTAGGACACAAACAAGCACAGTCAAACATGCTGCGGTTCCCAAATGAAGCTGGTTACTCTTTTAATTTTTAAATTTCAGCTCATTGTCTCCCCCTACTGGCCAAACTGTGCTGCAAAAAGATACAGCCTACTACTGGATCAGTAAGGCATGGGTGATTTCTTTTCAGCTAGCAAGTTACTCAATCCCAACTGATGCAAAAGAGTAACTTCTCATTTTTCAAACCAATATTTCATAAGACACTTCCTGTGTTAGTCTGTTTAAGAAGGTTCAAATCAAACAGAGAAAACATCTAAGGAGGTTGCAGAAAATACTAAACTCTGTCTTCAAGGAAGAAATGTGACTGACATAAAATCCTGACAGATTGACAAGAACATCTGTTGCAATAAGCAATAAATTAATTAATCACATGGTAAATTAAACTGAGCTCACTAATTTCCATTTTCATGATTTATTGTTGTTCACCAACAACTGGATGATAAATGTTTTCACTCTGGGCTTAACTAGCCCATTTTTTGAAGGACAATTTTTTACAGAGACAAAATTAATTTTATTTGTTGTTTCTGCTGCTTTGTTTATTTGTTTTGGACAAGTCTTCCAGATAATGTCCTCATATTATTATGTAATTGTTATAATATTACATAAAAATGGCCTCAAAACAACAATGTTATCATATATTGCCTGCGTTTAAGGACTACTTAAAGTTAAATAACAATGAAAATCGTTTTAAATTAATTTGTAGCTCGTCAGGGCTGTTTTTATTTGATTTATAAATAAATTTAGGTACAAATCTGCTTTCCTGAAGGCTCTGCTTATGTGTCTCTCTGGCCTATTAATGGCGGGCCATATTTGGCCCCCGGGCCTTGAGTTTTGCGCTACAAAGTTTTGTGCTTTATAAATAAACTTCATTTGGATTCTTTTAAAGTGCATCTCTCCTCTGCAGTGCGTGACGTCACTGCAGTTCATATTTTACCAGTCCTTCGGTTCCTGATCCGGATAAATTAAACAATTTTTTAAAATTTCTTTCTTTATAAATTTAGACCCAAACAGATACAAAGTAGAAAGTCCAGAACCGCATAACGAGGGCTCGTTTGTTCGAATGGCAAATACTGGTTCTGGTTAGCAAGTTTGGATGATGCTAACTGAGTTATGATCCTCAAACGGTCCAAACAGTAGCGCGAGGAGCTCCGGTTCCGTCACTGCTAATCAGAGGAAATGAAACCCAAACTCACCTGAACTCATCGCGCAAACAAGAATCCAACAGGATTTAATAAAGGGGAACAATCCAGGCGAATGTGGTTCTGTTGATACACTTCGACCTGCTTCCGCCTGCTGCTGTGTCCAGCCAACTTGAAGGAGCAGTAGCGCCCCCGTCTGGACAGGAGTAACATCGCATTCTCTCGATTTCCAAAATGCAGTTTGGATGAACTTGGTTTATCAGTATGAATCTATAAAGCCTGAAACTAAAATCGAGATGTTGAAAATTTACTGGGTTTTTTTTTTGTTAACAAATAAGGTATTTGGGTAAAGCAGTGTGAACGTGTGCTTTGTTGTTGTGACACTGAAAACACATTCAGTTCCTCAAAAACAGAATAAATAAAAACGATGATTGGAAACTCTTGTCAGAATTCTTAATTTCATTTTAGTATCAATAAAGTATTTTTGAATTTGACCTGAATTTTGATTTGAACCCTTAAAATAACTAATGTAATCATTATTATTTACAATAGAAATGTATACATAAAAAAACGTTTAGCGTTTCAACCCTTTGCATTTTTTCCTCAAGAAAAGAATACAGGTTTAACTAACAAGGGTAGTTATTCTACATAAAACTGAATTAGCAACATTATTTAGTGGTTAAGTAGAGCAGAGGTAAGGCATGTTTAAGTTCATTTTGAGAACATTTTGGGTCATATCAGTTGTCCTGTCTTTTTTATTTGCAGATACTAAAAGGTTGTTAGTACTAAAATTGACACATATTTTGTACACCAGAAAAACTCAATAAAGTTAGTTTCATGTAAACTTGTGGGTTTTTTTTTTTACTTTAAAAAATCCCTGTCTAAATTGGGGTTTCTGAATCAAATGTGCCACCCACGTTTTGTTTCTGTTAAAAAAAACAGAAGCCATCTCAATTCCGGTCCTCACACCCCCCTTCCCCACTACCCCTGCCACACACCTGGATTGAATCAGTGGGTGATTAGCAGGCTTCTGCAGTACTTTATGGTCATGCAATCATTTGAATCAGCTGTTCTGGAATAGAGGCGCATCTGAAACGTTCAGAGCCTGAGGACTGGAATTGAGAAGCAACATCCAGATCAGAGGATAAAAAGTACCGAGAAGTTCTATCGTTTTATCCAAGTTCATAATTTGCATCGGCGCCATATATTTTTTTAAATGAGCATAATGCGCATGCGCCATGCTGAATACAAATATGGAGCAGCTTACGGGCGAGCGTTTCAATTAAGATCCGACTCGCACCTGGCCGCAAGGAAACCCATCAGATTGCATGGAGTCATTGACTTGCAGCATTCACTCCTGACCAGCAGGGGGCAACAGCAAATGGCTTGTGTTAAGGCTGTTGACTTTACAGTAATTCCTCATACAGACCATGCATGAAGTGACAGGGGAGAAGAGCTCCCCTCTGACAGGAAGAAACGTCCGTCAGAACCAGAACCGGGCTCAGTACAAGCAGCCATCTGCCACGACTGAAAGGAGCTGAGAGAAGACGGAGCAGATGCACAACGGGTCACCTGATCAGGAGGACTTTCTATGTTCATAGAAGTGAGAAGTTACCAGCAGAAGAGGGAGACCGGTTAGGTGATGGCAGCATCATGTCAATCAATGCGCTCCTCCAGGAAGGGACCACAGCCAATCATAACACCAACCAAGTGTAGCTTCTTTGGAAAGAAAAGTAACTGAGAATAAAAAGTTTACCGTTTTGTACAACTACTGTTCATATAGATGGGTTAGATTTTGCTACTCATTGTTCAGTTTGTAAGAAAACTTTGTAACTTATTTTTTCCCCTCCGTGGGCTGCCACCTTATCGTGGTGGAGGGGTTTGTGTGTCCCAGCGATCCTAGAAGCAGTCTAAGGCTTCATGCCTGTGCTTGGGTCGGGTCCACCAGGGCAGACGGCTCCCAGGTGAGGGATCAGACCAAGAGCAGTCCAGAGACCATTTAGAAATACTGACAGAATCAGGGTTTTTCCCTGAGTCATTGGCCTGGTGGGCTGCCAGGCTAAGATCGCTTTATTTTAAATAGGGTTTTTTCTTAAACCCAAAAACGCAGTGAGATGCTGATGAATGACCTTTGTGATCCTTCAGTCATGCTCAGCAGCTTTTTTTGAGTGAGTGTTTCCATGTGAGCAGGTAAGGCACTTATGATTGGTGTATTGCAATAACCAACAAATGAATTGCTTGATAAATTTAAAAAGAGCTTGATAAATTATGCAATTGGAAATTAAGTTGTTTTTTTTCTTTTTCCCTACCAAAAACTGGTTTTAACAAGTCTCTATATAATCTGATCTTGTTTATTTATTTTTTTGACAGTTTTGTTTCGAGATATTATTTATTTCATTTGTGTAGCCGTGACATCTTTCCCGGAAGTGTGGTGCTGCGCATGCTTCCTCTTGCCCATATAAGGAAGACGCTGTGTTGGATTACAGCTGGTTTATTAGGGAGACAGGTAATTGGCATTCACATTTAAAAGCAGGTAGATCGCTGAGGGGATCAGAGCCCAGGCTGATGATTCATCCAGAGGTATGTTTAACGTTAAGCATGAGGCGGGTTAGAATTATTTCTGATGCCTCCACTTGATTGTTGCAGGTAACTTGGTTCTAGAGAGAGACGTACAGAGTGCTGTTAATTGTTTCACTTCAGAGAAAGTAAAGGCAGTTATTATCTGGCTACTTAAGGTGCTTGTCTAACTCTCTTTTTTTGTAGGTTGGCCTGCTACTGCTTCAGTTTTGTTTCAATTTCAGTGTTGTAGTAGTTTAATTTCTTTTCTGGATAGTTATCGATCAAAGCATTTTCTTTCTTTATTTTTTGTCTAGGGAAAGGGAGTTTTATTGTCCAGCCTTCTGGCTTGTTTGTAAAACAAAAGGACCTCTGCTGTCCCTGGGTTCCAAGCTGTTTTATCTAGATTGAGGAGACGAGTGGAAGGGGAGTTTTGCTTTGCTCTGCTTTATTCACCAGGGATTTTTTTTTTGTGTTACTTTGTTTAGCAACATTCGGGTGCATTTAGTTGGATTTTATCATTATTCCTCCCCCAAGCAGTCAAACTTTATTTAATTGGATGTTAAACTGTGGTTTTCAGCTGTAAGGTTTCCAGGGCCATCTGGACTTCGAGACTTCTGGTTTTAGTGTGGTCAATGTTGTACAATAAAATTACCCATTTTATTTTGTGAGCTCAATAAACTATTTAATTTGCAACAGTGCCTCTGCTAATTTTTTTTACAAACTTGTGTGTGATCTGATAAAGAGAATTTACACATAACCAAAGCTGTACTTAAGGTCACCTTTGTTTAGGATATTTCAAATGTTTTCAAGTTGGTTTCTGTTTGTTAGGCCTGTCATGATAAATGTTACTGGATAATAAATTGTCCCAGAAAGCAAACTTGGTCAAAATCTATAAACCTGAAATCCTACCTGTCAACAAAACCCATTTAACTGATAAGTTATTGCAATAAATTGTTTTGAGACAATTTTCAAGTAATGCAAGAAGACTCTTGATCGATTAAAATTTAAGTTCTAGAACATTTAACATGAGAACTGGGGACATTTTAAATATCTAAAATGAATAAAACAGAAGACTGAAGTCTTTCAGATTTTGGTAGAGGGAGAAGAGGAAAAATCATGTACATTATCAAGCTTGTTTTAATTTATCATGCGATGAATTGATTTATTGCTTATTGTGACAAGATAACCTCTGGCTGTAAATACCTTTTGAGTTACTTGGTTATTGGTGTTTTACTTCCTGTTAGGACCTGAAAAGGCATTTCTTCCCTCTTGTCCTCCACTCAGCAGTTTCTTCATCCAGAGTTGGGTTTTTATTTTCAATCTTTGCAACAGTCTACTGAAAATATTGGAATTTTTTTTATTCTGTTCTGTGTGCAGAGGGAGAGTTTTGACATGTTTCCTGCAGCAGCTTGATGCAATCAGACTCCAGAACCATCAATCATGAGCTGGACGGGTCACCGCTGAATTGCTACAACTCGCTCATCTGAGGTGCCACTTCTGGGGGAAGATTTGAGATCAAACGGCATAAAAATGGTTTCGCCTGTTCAGTTTGACTCAATCAGTCACACTGAGCTGATGGAGGCTGGAAGAGCAAGCTTCTCCTACTGGGAAGATCAGAGATGAAAATATGGGGTTAACTCAGGCGCCCTGATGAGAAGCTGCTTTCAGAGTACATCTGAATCGATCCTGGTTCCCTTAATCCGCCCTGGTTTCTGTGGTCAACCTGGCTCCCTTCATTTGTTCCTCCTGGTTGCCCTGCCTTCGTCTGTCATGGTTCACTTCCTTCAACCTGGTTTGCCCTCCTTTTGTCCACCCATCGTCCTGGTTTGCCCTCCTTCAAATGAATGTTCTCACAATCTGAAATAAAACTGAATAACACCATAAAATCGTTGACGTTTAGTTGTGAATGTTGAACTTTGATATAAAGATTCTTTTAAGATGAGACAGAAAAAGGGACATTAAATGTTGGGGTCAATGTTATCCTGAATAGCACTGTTTAATGTTCTCCAGGATATTTAATATTATCCCCTATTTGTAATTTTTATCTCAAATGTTATTAATTAAGGTTATTGCTGAGGTTTATTGCGTCTGGGATGTTTATCTCCAGTGTTTAACGCAACAAAACTTTGTTTGGCAGTTGGACATTAAATATTCCAGATGCGATGAACATTAAAAAATGTGATTCATTGGAGATTAAATAAAAAAAAAAAATTGGGGACAACCTTAAATATTCTGGGTAATATAAGTGTCCTGGACAATGCTGAATGTTAAACATTGAACATGACAATCATTGGTGGATGAAGTTTAACAGTTAAACCTTTGAAGATAAACATTGGGAACAACTTTAATTTTCACATGAAATAATTTCAAGTTTGCAAATCTTGGAACAATAAAAAATGTTTGTAATAAAGTTAATCCATCCTGTTACTGAGTGATTTCTGACCCCTACAAAGCCCAGATTGAAGATCGAGTTAGAGTCGCGCTTCTTTGACTGTTGCATTTATACTCGACGCGCAGTGTTGCAGTATCCTCCACAATGATAGGGGGCAGTAGACTACATTCGGGAAGCTAGAGAAAACGACGAAGAAACGCTTGATGCCGCATATTGTCTGTTGAGCGCTAACAGGTCTCAGTCATTCAAATAGTAGAACTGACATTTCATTTAGGATACAGATGGTGGGATTAACAGTTGCATTTATTTTGGGTTCCAGTACATATTAGGATTAAGAGAATGAAAACGGAAAAAGGAAACAGGACAAGTCACAGTAAGTACAACTAAATCAGAAAGTATAATTGAGCAAATATTGAGGGAAAGTGGCAGAAAGAATGGAATGAAGATAACAGGAATGTGGTATAGGATTCAAAAGAGAAACTATTAGCAATATTTAGATTTGCACTTAACGGCTCATTCAGATCACAGCAACATAATGCAGAAAATTGTTAGTATTGTGGAGAAAATTAAACAATACAACATCTTAGTTTGTAGGAGATGTTTTTAACGATTTTTTTTGACTCCACGTCATTAATTTGTGCGTCAAAGTAACGAGGGATATCTGAAAATTTAAGGAGCGAAAAGTAAAGACGCTTCTCTTAATGCAGGAAGTAAAAAGTCGTCAGAAAGATAAATACTCGGTACAGAAACCTGAAAAAAATCCACTTAAGTTCAGTAACGAAGTACTTTTTACTTTGCAACTCTGATTTTGATGAACGGGTGTGTGATAGGGTTTTATTTTAACAGTATTAGAGATGGGAAGTTTTTCCAAATTAGTTTAGTTTGTTTAGTCAAGTTGTTTCTCAAGACATTCATTGGCGTTTTAAGTTGTGTTACGCTGGCCTTGACGGTTGGTGGTTACCATAGTAACCGACAGTTACCGTAGTAACTGAGAGCTCCTCCCCCTTTTTTCTGTTGCCTTCTGAAACTGGTTTACAACTATTTTAACTTATATTTTAGACAAATTTAGTAATATACAGCGTTTCGTGAGTTCAGTTTTGCTGTGTTTTGTATATGTTTTTAACTGCTGTCATTATTCATTTTATCCATGTTGGCTATGTTTAATTTTACTAATTTTAACTAACTGCTGCCAACTTCTCATTGGGGGCCATTTGCTTTAGAGGACGAAAGTGACTACTTGACTTGGTCTTTTGTAAAAGTAAATACAGAGAACCTAATGTATCTGTCGTGAAGTCAAACTGCTGCAACTGTGATGAACATAAAAGGGTTAAAGATGTTTGGCAAAAGCTTTAACTTGTGTACGAATGAGAATAAAAAAAAAAAAAAAAAATCAAATGAGAAGCTGAGGTAAAGTGCAAAACAAGACCCAAAACACAAATGGTACCATTCAGAATCCTACAGAACACGCCCCCTGCTGGTCCAGATGGTGCAACAGCTGATGTAACCATGGAAACCACAAAGAGAACCAGACCTCATTAAAATTTCACACGACGAAGCGCGGGTCACGTGACCGATGCAGTCACGTGACAGAGTCTGAACTGGTTTGTGGACCAGTAAGCACCGGGGACGAACCAGCAGCCATCTGACTTGCTGCGCAGCCTCTGCATCATCAGCGGTCACCGTGGCAACCGTCACAAAGCCGCGAGCGCGTTCACGAGGGGACCGTGGCTTCAGACGAATCTCAGGGGAGGTTTTAGTTTTTTTTTTAACTTTTCCATTTGTTTATTTATTTTGACCAAAAAGCGTACAGACAGCCGCTGTGTTGATCCAAACTCAACGGAGCCCGCAGCGTAATATCCGGTCCGCGCGCGCTCGACTGGAAGCGAGATGACGGACACAGGAAGTGATCGAGAGCGGATCGATGGAGGTGATTGGAAATGTTAACCCAGAGGGTCGCTTTAACAGCTGAGTGCGGTTCTGATGGGGGTTCTGCTCCAGGATCGAACGCTGTTCTGGCTCGTGCAGATCCTGGTTCTGATCCAGGATCTTTGCTTCAGCTCAATCTGGTTTGGGTCTCATCCAGATCTGTTTCTTTTGTTTTTGTTCTGATTCATTCTGAACTGACTGCACCATCTGCTGAAATATTTGAGCTGCTCTGCAGAGGTTCCAGCACATCTGGACCGAGTCCACACGAAGCCACCAGTTGAATGAGAACCGGTTCTGAGGGATTCTGTGTGATTTGCTTCTAAATGTGGGAACATCTATATTTTATGAGGACTCCTGCGGATCAATCGCAGCGCCAGTCCATGACCTCTCCATCCGGAAGCTGCTGCCAGGAGACGAAGGTCGGCAGCAGCAGGAGGAGGATGATGATGATTGAGCCTGGACCGATGTCAATAATTGATCAGCAGCTGCAGAACTGACTGTGAGCTGATGGGAACCAGTTTGGCTGCAGAAACCCAATGGATTTACCTGTTAGCATGGCTCTACAGTCCAGAACCAACTACACAGCCGACTCTGTGGGTCAGAGTATTACTGCCTCACCTGTGGAACCCAGGTGATCCAACAGAACATCCAACTGATTTTAAAATCTGGTTTTGCAAAATTTAATCACCTAATCCAGATTACTAAACTGTTTTATATTTCACAAACATTACTACCCAGCAAAAGTAATGCATAATTGTACATTTTGCATAAAATGTATTGTTTTTTTTTTTTTCAGTCAATATATGTTCTTTGTGGTCTGTCACTATCAGTTTAGCTCATCTGGAGGATAACGTCTTGCACAGATCAATTCAAAATATTGATCATATCAGTACCAAATCAAAAACTGAATCAGATCAAGTCAAACAAAGTAATATAATATTGGTGCTGTAGTTTCAAATTCCCCTTTGAAATTTTATTTTTATATTGTTGTTTTTCATCTCTACCTAAAACAAAACAGTTTCAATTTTCTATCAGTTGCTAATTTTTTAAATTTTTTTATTTAGAAAAATGCTCACAAACCATATTAATATCTTATTAAAGCATTTAGTAAACAAAACTTGGTCAGAAAAATATAAATCCATAAATATGCAAAATAATAATATACTGCTAAACATATACAATTTAGCATTTTTAGACAGACGTATTTATTGATGTATAGAAATCCAGTGGTGGATCAATATGTTGAAATAGTTCTACTCTTACTTGCTTACAGGTTTTGGGAACTTTACCAACCTCTGGAAGTTAGAGATTAGTATTTGATTAATTTCTCCATCTCTTATGGATGTGTCTCCAGGGTCGTTTCCATAGTAACCGGCCTAACGACAGCCACCACGCAGGCTGTCGTGGGAACGTCGGGAAACCTCTCGGTCCTCCGGGAGCAGAGGGGCACCAACTTCGGCGAGGTCCAGTCGCCGTCGACCGCGGCGGTTCTGAGCGCCGTGGTTGCCGGGAACTCGTCTCTTCAGGGCGTGGGGGTCGTGGCTCAGGCTCTGGTGCTGCTCTTCATCTTCCTCCTGTCCAGTCTGGGTAACTCGGCGGTGGTCGTAGTCATCATCAAACACAGACAGCTGCGAACGGTGACCAACGCCTTCATCATGTCACTGTCACTGTCGGACTTCCTAACAGCCGTGCTGTGCCTCCCCTTCTCCTTCATCATGCTCTTCAGCAAAGATGGTGCCTGGATGTTCGGCGATGCCTTCTGCCTGGCCAACGGCTTCTTCAACACCTGCTTTGGGATTATCTCTACGCTCACCATGACGCTGATCTCCTTTGACAGGTACTACGCCATTGTCCGGCAGCCTCAGGCCAAGATCGGGCGCCAGAAAGCCACCCAGCTGCTGGCGGCCGTGTGGCTAACGGCGGTGGTTTTCTCGCTACCTGGGTACCTGCTTGTTCGAACCACATCAGGAGTCCATAAGAGGGGTTTCTACCACTGCATGTACGTCTTCCACCCTGGGGGTACTAGTGTTGGGACAGCGTATAGCATCTGCCTGATCGTCATGTGCTACCTGTTGCCGTTCTCCCTCATGTGCTTCTGCCACTACAACATTTGTAAAACGGTCCGCCTCTCCGAGATCCGGGTTCGGCCCGTCACCACCTACGCCTACTTGCTGCGCTTCTACAGCGAGATGAGAACAGCCACCACGGTTCTGATCATGATCGTGTTCATCATCTGCTGCTGGGGGCCGTACTGCCTGATGGGCCTGGTTACGGCCATCTGGAACTACAGGTTCAACCCGGCCATGGACACGGTCGCCATCTGGATGGCGTGGGCCAACGGCGCCATCAACCCCCTGATCTACGCCCTGAGGAACCCCAACATCGGCATGCTGTTGGGCCGCAGCCGACAGGAGGGCTACCGAACCAGAAACATTGCCGCCTACCTGTCCAGCCAGAGCCGGAACCGAGAGGTTCGGCTAAACCAGGCGGAGAGGATCAGGGACCGCTACGTGAGTCAAGCTGGGCCCAACAACAACACTCGGCTGTCGAGTTCTAGTCCGGGAAAAACGGGAGTGACCGCAGCAGGGGGTGAGGTGGCCATGTGGGCCTGCAAGAACCCGGTCGTGTTCTTCTGCAGGGACGCCCAACACGACACAACGCCACTGCCGAACGCTGGGGGGGAGATGAAGACAAAGACAGCCGATACCAGCCTGTGACCGGGTTGGAAAGATTCTGACTTAAATTTATTGGATGTAATGTTTATATAAAAACAAAAAAAAAATAATTTTACGAAGTAGTTGAAACTTTTACTGTGTTGTTACAGTGTAGTAGGAGACAGATAATCTGAAATAATCAAGTTCCTCTACTTAATCCAAGTGCTAGCTAGAAACAACCAATCAGAGCCAGGAGGTGGGTCTTAGCGCTGTCAATCATACAAGTGTAGGCTCATTCCCCTTTGCTCTTTATTACAAAACAACTTCTTCTCTGTAGTAAATACTAATCCTAATTAGGATGAATACAGATAAACACTTTTTCTTTAATGGTAAGTTGTTTTTCCAATATCAGCGTGTTCATGAGGTTGATTGACAGTGCTAACACCCACCTCCTGGCTCTGATTGGTTGTTTTTGGTGGTGCATTTAGAATGGAAGGAGGTGGAGGAGATCGATATTTTCACAGGTTATCTGTCTCCAAACAAACTGTCACAGCATGGTGACAGTTTTAACAGATATTTAAAAAAACATATTTCTTTCATAAGAGTTACATACTGCAGCTTTAAGAACAATCTGAGCCGTTCATAACTTGACTTTTGATCTTTTGCAGTGATTTAAGCAGCTTTTATACAACAGTTTTAAGAACATGATTTATCTGGAAAAGGACTCTGGACCTCTCTTCTCTCCAATTTGCCAAACATGCTGACTTTTTTCCATCTTGTTTCTTCAGAAAACTAAACATCTGAAGTTGCTTTGAATGACTTCAGTGGCCATAAACAACACAAACAATCTCATTGGTTAGCCTAAATCAAATCAATCTCATAATTTATCAATACTGTTTTTGTTCATCTGAAGCATGCACTTATAAAGAAAAATAGTTTTATGTTGTTTTATGATTAATGTTTCCTAAACGAATCTAAAGGTTTCATGGTGACTGCGGATTAAAGGAAAAGAACAATGTGATCAAATAAATATTAAACTTGCTTTCTATCTAAAACATGAACAGTAAAAGAGTTAATGAGGGAAAAATGTTTACAGATGTGAAGAGGAAGGTCAGAAAATTGGGGTTAATTTTAATTTAAGGGTTATGGTTCCTTAGCGGACTAAACCAGTTCACTTCCTGGATTTTTACCCTTGACAAATTCATTTTTGGGGAGCTGCATCAAATTATTGAATTATTCATGAGTTGAAGTGGCTGCCTGAAATTAAAGTTACCAGTTTTGCCTCTGTGGTCTTGGAAAGTTTCACAGATTTGGATTCTACCCTCAACGTTTCAGCTGAAACAAGTGTTACTTAGCATAAAGAATGTTAAACATTTCAAAACATATTTTGACACAACATTCAGAATTTAACTATTTGAAAGTATTTTAGTAAAAATGAACTAAGATTAACTTTTATGACACATTGTTTTGTCTCATACAACTAACTTTTGTCATTGATTTATGACTTTAAAATATTTCCAATAAAGATTTTTAAAAGATTGTAAGAGTCTCTACTCTGCAAACATTGAAGGTTTGTAGCAGTTCTTCTTCTCCCTTTTGCTACTACTGGGATGGGTGCAAGAAAAATTTTATGGCATTCAGGATTATTTACTGGGTCAATGACGGCATCATTTGTCCCAATCTGTCATATTTTAGGGATTTTATCAAACACAACACTGATATAGTCCCAAACTTCAAATTATGAGTCTTAGCAAAGTAGGATTTAATCAGAGGGTGATGCTATTGGCCAAATATTGTTAATTTAATAGAACAGATATATTTATCTACCAGAATAAATTAATTAAAAAAAAAAGTCAAATCAGTGGTGAAGTTGCATTTCACAGCAAATATTAGCCCAGCAGGACAACATGCGAACGAAGAACGGTTCTTTCTTTCAATATTTGGCGGTTGAGTTGTATCACTTTGACATGGAAAACTCTGAAAATATGTCCTTTCTCACAGAGTAGCTTCCAAATACCAATCGATTAAAGAGTTTATGTAGTTTACAAGATAAAATGTGTCCTATTTTAACAATAACAAAAACGACCAAAAATAAATTTCAAGTTAGCTTGCTAAAGCTACATATGTAGCAGTAAGGAGTTAGCATATTTAGCTTGCAATAGTTAGCAAGCTAATTTTTTTTGAATGTACCTTTAGACTTGTTTTTCTTGTCATTAGTTCAGAAACTACAGAAATAAAATTGTTTTTTAATGACAACAAATGTTCCATCTTACAGTATTTTTCCAAAATTATTCTTTTTTGCCAGTTATGTAATATTTGCAGCTCATAAAGATTTTTAATATGACCTAAGAGAATTAATTCATAAATCTCCCATCGATATTACTATTTTTTTTTCTCTTGGCTCCACAAAGTGGAAGGTTTAAACTTGGAATTTCAGTCATTAATCAATCTTTCATTTTACATAAGATGGTTCCATTGTTCTTTTGTGTTTTGGATTTAATTTACGAGTCCAGTCAGGTCAGTTTGTGTTTGATGCTTGCTTAGCTCCTGGAAAGCTGCTGGTCGAACTGGTCACCTCTGCCTCTCCCAGTACAGGCCCAGTGTCAGGTTGGTGTTTTCATCCTGGAAAAACTGGCTCTGCTCTGATCCTTAACTGTGAATTTGAGTGACCTTTTTCCTGAAGACAGAGCAACTTTTCCTCCTGCAGGATCAGATAACCGTTGTTGGAATGTCACCAAGCTTCATAACACAACACATTATAAAACTATTTTTAGAAGCAAGAGATCTGATTTTGTTTTAATTAAAAACAATATTTTTTAGTTACGATTGTGATTAAAGAGTTCTTATGAGTGAAGTTTCACCTCAACCAGTTGTTAAGGATGTTCAGCTCAGATGCTGATTTGCAGGTGAATCTTCAGGATCAGGTGAAGAGACGTTATCGCACACCGAGCCTCACCCTCCGCCCCCTGCAGGGGTGAGGCAAGGCTGGGTGTGACTGCAGCTGCAGGAATGCAGTTGTGTGTGTTTCAAACTCCCGCCGCGGCTCTGAGTCAGGTTCTCACACACACAATCACACGTACAGCCTGCGACTGTGACGTCAGGTAAACATGAAGTGACTGTGAGGACGGTGCTGCAGTTCTGCAGGTTTCTGTGAAACTGGACAAACGGCGTGAATCAGCTCAGCGGTGGAGTCAATTTGCCTGCGGAATGAAACAATTTTAACTGTAACTCAGAGTTAAAGCCTTAAAAGCCTGATTCAGATTCGTTTTTAAAAACTTTTTTCAGATAATTTGGAACATGTTGGGAGGTTTTCTTCAGCATGTTGGCTTGGAGACGGCAAGTTGTCAGCAAAGGAAAGATTTGGACCAATTACCGCTGTAGAATGACTTCATACCCTGTGACATAAGTGAGTATCGCACAGGTAGGAGACTCGCACATCATGTCCTCAGTCAAAAACAGAGACCATCCTGAACTGGGGTTTTTATACCATGTCATCAACAAACCAATGCATTTCTAATTAAATGTGACACATCAAAAACAGATGTGTTTTTGATGTGTCACAATGTGCTCACACAGGGTGCAAATTGAGTGTTGGTCTGAAAAACATCAGTCAATGACCGAGGCGAAAGTCAATAGTTTCAAAGTTAGTGAACTTTGGATTCTCAGGGTCTCCATCACAAGAAGGCAGATTGTTCAGCCTCTAAACTCAGTTTTTAGCCAATTAATCAGTTAAATTCATTCAGTTTATTTTGATTTTAAATGTATTTAGCACCAGTTTAACTGCAGGTAAGGTCCTGATAAACCCAGGGTGATTAAATCTCACTCACATGCCTTTTTTTCTATGTCCACTCATGCAGTCAAGGTATTTAGTTGATCCAAATCAACTAAATACTTTCGCTTCACTGAGTGTAGTCCTGTTAAATTAATGAATTCAGTATAGAGTACCCAAAAATTGTACTTTAACTCATGACAGGGTGATTATTATTTAGGATTCAATCAGAAAGATGATCTGCAGACTTAGATTAGCTGGAGACATAACTAGACCAAGACCAGGCGACTCGGAGTCTGACTGAAACTATTTGGTGGTCAGACTGACAACAGATCCAGAACTGAACTGGATCAGCAAGAGAGAGTCCAACTGAGACCAAATGAGCAAAAACTCAAACTGAAAACTAGCAAGTCAGAGACCAGGTCAACCAGAGTCAAACTGAACTGAACGAGAGTCCAGTTTGTTTGGGGAGTGTGAATGTGCAATCGAACTCTGATGTGGACAAAACAAAACTAACTCTACTTCGACCAATAACCTCGGCCTCGGTTTGATTAAAGTGAACTCTGGTGTGGTTCAGATGCATATATGAACAGCAAGATGACCAGAAAACACTCCAAAAGCAAGAAGTGGACTATAGCGCAGGGCATCTGGGTAAAAACAACCAAAGCAAACATGCAAGTGGGAGAAATGGCTTGTGGTCTTTTAACAAAGACAAAATAAATCCTTCAAACTCTAAAATCTAATGGCCCTCCCTCCGTTTTTGTTGACATTTTTTTAAAGAAAGAAGTTGCACTCATGTCGTCTTCTGAGGTTTTTCTGTTGTTTCCTTCAGTGGTTTTTGGTGCAGCGTCAGGGTCAGGTTGAGACGAGGTGTTGATGTTGTCTTCATGTTTTTTTTGTCTCTAGTCTAGACGTGTTGCAACCATGACGTCCGAGGAGAAACCGCAACAATGGTGGAGCTTTGCCACTCTGTTTCCGTGGTGCTACAAAGAACGTGATCATCAATCAACGTTCCGTGAAAATGTCGTGCCGATGCAGGTCTTGAAGCCCATGCCTCCCGCCCAGGAGCTGGACTCCCTGTTTGCTAAACTGGTGGTGCGTTCAGGAGCACAGTTTCTGTCAGAAATCTGATCACAGCTTCAGACATTAATACCAATCTTTTTGTTTCTTCTGCAGAATGAACTGGGCCTCTCAGATCAGAAGAAAGCGGCCATGTTTGCTTTGCCACCAGAAAAGAAGTGGGAGATTTACTGTTTCAATAAAAATGTAAGTGACTTTATTGGAAATCCAATGCAGCTGAAATCTGTCCAACATTTCCTGCAGTAAACTAAGGCATGAGAAAAAGAAACTGTTTGGCAAAAATTTTCATACTTCCAACTCTTCTTCACTTTAGAAATATAGTTTCTTTTATTCAAAGCAGTATCCTAAAATTTTTGTTGAAAAGAAATTGCAATAAAATTCCAAATGTTTCCATCCACAGTTCGTCCTCAGCACTTTTCCGACTTGTGCAAATCTGAGTTTTCCATTTCAGATCTTTGCTGAATTTATATTTTTCTGATTATTGATCAATGCAACAAAAAATATCAGACAAATCCTGTTTTCAACTGGATGCACTCCATCATTACCACTATCCAGATGTTTGCAGGCATTGGTCTTCTCCAGTCAAGACACTTTCTATCACATTTTACCAGCACTTAGTAATATAATTAAATTAATTTATGGATTTGATGTAAAATTATAAGTGATTTGCAAAAAAATCCACATTAAATCTTAACATATTTTTGAAATTAATGAAAATTGTATCTGTATTATTCCACTCTGTAAAAGAACTGCTCCAAAAAAAAAAAAAAAAACACAAAATAAAAATGTACAAACATACAAATAAATAATGCATGGATTTAAATATTTGACCAGAAGCCTAAAGGTAAGAAAAATATTTTCAAATATTTAGAGCCTGATTAAAAACGGCACCACGGCTGGTTTAGTGAGGAAACCACAATAGTCCAGTGTTGTGTTGCATTGTCGTGACTTGGCATGCAGCTGGGTTTGATGTCACACCCGAGATTACATCATTAATTACGAAGATAAAAGTTCACCATGGTGATATCAATGAACGTTGAACACAAAAGCTCTCGTAAACAATTTTAAGCTTTATTTTCTATGAGTAAAATGTAGTTTTTTTTTCAGTTTGAAGTCGCAGGCGTTGCATGTCATATTCAGACGCAGTTTTACAACCATGTTTTGGAAAATAGACATGTTTCCACCAATTAATACCGTTGATGCGAGGAACGGCCATATTGGAACACAAAGTTCCCCTTACAAGTCATAACTGGAGATAGTTGGAGTTGCTCCCAGTTTCCCTGTGGGAAATCTGACTTTGAAGGGTATTTCCAGTTGATTTTTACTCACTGGGAAGTTGGAATTTCCCAGCTCCAAGTACAACTTGAACGCATTAGTAGAGTTTATGCTGATGACTGTGTGGTGTTTTTATAACGTGTGTGTTTTTAGGATGCAGCTGAGGATAAAGGGGCAACCAGCTGGCCTCAGTATTATATCAACCAGCTCTACTCCATGGCTGTTGTGAGTTATTTCTGGACATTTTTCCTACCATCTACCACCAAAAGAAGGATGTAAAACTAACTTTGCTGAACTGTTTGAAACACTGAGAGGTTGTGTTGATGTGAGTCCTGCTTTCTCAGATAAAGCCTGTGGTGGCGTCGGAAGAAGAAGAGCAAGTCAGGCTGAAACAGGTTAATGGTCTGAAAACAGCGCTGCGGACTGAGCCAATAAGGTTCACCTTCTCACTCAAAGGAATCAACGTCTCTCCGACCTCCAGAGAATTTCCGATTAACTAACCTCACTGACCTTCTGCAGTTTTGTGACCGGCTTCCTTGACCAGGATGGCCTCTCCTGCATCCTTAACTTCCTCAAGTCCATGGACTACGATACGGTTGAATCCCAGATCCACACGTCTCTGATCGGCTGCATCAAGGCCCTGATGAACAGCTCTGAGGGCAGAACTCATGTCTTGGAACATCCAGAGAGCATCAACATCATCGCTCAAAGCCTAGCTGCAGAAAACATCAAAACCAAGGTGTGTGGATGCTGCTTTTACAGCCTCTTAAATATAAACATGCTGAAAAGATTAGAAATTAGAGACAAAACAATTAATCGCGATTCATCAGTTCTCAAAATAATCGTCAATTATCAAAATAATTGATTAATTGTGGAGTATACAGATTTTAAAAATGTCATTTGGTGAAAAAACACAATATATCAGTAATATTTGCCATATTTATAGTTTTAGCTTCATCTTGTTAAAATAATAAAGGTATAACACCTACACAGTAAAATGTTTTTTTTATTTAAGAAAAAAAAAAATTTGCTTCTTTTAATATATTTCTAATATTGTATAAAAAAGGCTTTAATGGACAAATGAAAAATCCAGTTTAATCCAGTTTAATCCAATTAATCGATTAATCGTCAGAAAAAAATGAATGATTAATCAGTTACTGAAATAATCGTGAGCTCCTTAGAGATCACAATGCCTGGTGTGGTTCAACATTTGTTCAGGACATTATTTTGTCAATGTGCTTTGGCCTCATTGACATAGTAGACATAATTAGCGTTAAGAGTTCCCTCAGTTCCCTCAGTCTTTTCTCCCAGCTGCTGCTCTGATTACGCAACATTAGACTGAAGCTGGACAGGTAAGGAACTTCCTGCTTTACCTGTATTACGCTGCACTCCACCCACTTTTCACATTTGCTTTTCACCAAGATTCTTGCGACATGTTCAGAAAGTTCGATTTTCTGGAATAAATTCACTGACAAACACCTAAAGCCATGTTGGACAGGATGATGTAAAGTCTACCCCATCGCTGCCTCTGTAGGCATATAGTTTGAACCCTGTAATTTCCTGTTGCTCACTGAATATCTATGCACTAAACATAGACTCAGGACAGCATCTGGCCCCTCCCTTCCTCACCTAAACATCAAACTGACCAAACCTGTAAAATCCTGACTCTGATAGATTTCCAGACCCAAAACCTCTGTGGGAATTTCAGCTATGCTGTCAGTTTGTTTTTAGAATTGATTTGCCAGTATAAACATGAGAGTCAGATGCAAGTTTCACTTCATCAGGCCAGCGGGACGGCGAATGAGAAAAACATGCACGTAAATGGCTAATTACCATTCGTTTTGCACATTTTTCTACTTCTGTTTGTGTTTCTAATGCTTTTTAAAAAACCCAAATCCTTAAAAAAGTACCCAGATATCTTTTTAGGCAATAAGTTAATGTTATTTAATGTCTGGACAATGAGGCATTTAAAAAAAAACCCTTCTAAATGTAATGTCAGAAATCAGCAGTCACCTGCCCATCACCTAGCAACTCCAGAGAAGCAAAGCCCGTTACCTAGCACCCGACTGGAGTTCCATCAATCACCTAGCAACACAAGTGGACCTCCAGCACATTTGGTCAGCTGGTTTTACCTCTGTACAATGGCTGCTGGTTTTGTTGTTGACTTACCATCGAGAAGCCACTTGCTGCTTTCTTACTGGTTGCGTATGAGGTTCTACTTCTGCTTTTCAGAGATGTATGATTGTATAATTGCACATAGATATTTTCACGTATGAGTGTAAATGTTGATTTGCGGCGTGGCCATCAGCAGCTTATTTGGGTTTAAAATGACAAGATGCAGATTCAAATGTAATTGTATAAGAATGATTTTGTGCAAAAAATGTAATGAACATGTTTTGTAAAGTCCATAGACCTATTCTAACTTGTTCCAGGAAGCATAAAGGTTTAAAAAGCTGGTCTCGTGTCTGACGTCTGGCTGTTTTTCTCCGTATCCTCAGGTGGCCGTCTTAGAGATCCTCGGTGCTGTGTGTCTGGTCCCAGGAGGCCATAAGAAGGTTTTGGATGCCATGTTCCACTACCAGACGTTTGCCTCAGAGAGGACTCGCTTCCAGGTCTGCTTTTCCTCCTGGCTTTTAACCAACCCAAACTATACAGAAACCAAAACTCTGTAACCGCATGGGAAGTTTTTATCAGTTTGAGAGATTTTTACTGGTCTAAAGATTTCTACTGCAAATTAATCTGCAGTAGAAGAGAAGTCTTCTACTGCAGAGGAGATTTGGTAACTTTGGTAATTGCCAAATTTACCAAGAAAGTCACTTGATATCCACATATCAGGATATCTAGTGAGGAACCAGATATCCCACCGATATCTGGTTCCCACAGATATCTGGATACCAGGAGACTAGATATCCTGATATCCTGACGATGTCCTGGTATCAGGATATCTAGTTCCTCATATCTCTGGGAACCAGATATGAAAGTCAGATCTACAAAAATATTTAAACAATCTGCAAACTTCAGCTGAAAGTTCAGAGCCCGGATGAACAGTTTCTGTTTGGTCAGTCTGCTGTTGCACGCACAGGAATTCAACCACAGGCATTCACATGATGCAAGCATTGATATAACTAGAAAATAAAAGTTTGGTCCCTGCTAGAAGGTGGAGAAGGAAAAGGAAACCTAATTTTTGATTTTTAAATTTGAAAACCTGAACAGTGACAAGCCTGTGGGTTGACAGAGCGATGATAGAGAGTTAATTTTGGTTCTGGGGAACTGTTTTTGTCTTTTTTTTGGACATGTTTCGGATCAGATTATGACACATTTTAATTTTTAAGCCGAAGTCTATCACATTAAAGTCTCCTAACATTGCGTAACCCGTCTGGAATGATTGTTTCTGAAAACCTCGATCTTTTTGTCTCATTTGAAAAAAGCACCAGATTCCAGGAGAGTTCAGCATAATTTTCCTTTTTTACAAAGTGTTTTTCTTTGCAAGAATTAAACTTATTAATAAACCTCATATTTATTCACTAGTTATTAAATTGAGCAAAAACATACAAATTTGAATGCTAACAAAGACAGAGACTGCTAATTAATCTGCAGAGGACTGACTAAGAGCAAATTTAAACTACGAAATGAAGGTTACAGGAAGTGAATGGTTAACTTTTAAAGGGAAAACATGCAGTTGTGATAATGTTGGTGCCTATCTCTAGAGGTCACTGAAAGAGAGGTGGGTATCCTGGATATGTTGAAATGCAAACACTCAGTCCATTTCAGAGACCAACTCAGACCCAAAGCACATAATTTTGGATTGACAAAACATTCAGAATAAAAACTCTCACGAAACCCAAATGAGTCTTTCAAACAAATAAAAAATAAAAAAAACAGTATTTACACACAAACTTCAGTGTATTTTATTGGGATTTTATGTGAAAGGCCAACACAAAGCAGGTATAAAATAAATAAACGTTTCAAATCAATCGATATTGAAAAATAGTGATTCATTTTTTTGTTTAAAATATCTGTAACCTTTCTTAGCCCATAGTTTCCTTTCCATATCCTTGTTTTTTTTATTCTTAAGCAGTTATGAGGCACATAACTGTGGAAGTTACCTACAGCTTGTTGCTAGGTAACCACAGAGTGAAGGAGTTGCTAGGTAACCAGAGACTGAGTGAGTTAGTTAATGCCACTTGTGTTTTATTGTTGACTTACAATCCAGAAACCACTTGTTGTATTCTTCTTGGTTGCGCAGTAGGCTCCACTTCTGCTTTTCAAAGATGTATGGCTGTATAATTGTGCATCTGTTTGCAGCCATCTTTATGTGTCAGTGTAAAAGTTGAGTTAGGGGGCGTGGCCATGTGGATTTAAAGTGACAACGGCTCATTCTGATGGGAGGCGGAACCGACCAAACTAAATTATTATTTCATAATCTAAGAATGATTTTTGTGCGAAAAAAATTTAATGAGAATGTTTTGTATCACCCATAAAGCTATTTTAACCTGTTCAAGGAAGCACAATGGGTCACCTATAACATATTTCCTGTGTGCAGAACCTGATGATCGACTTGGACCGGTCCACAGGTCGCCACGGTGACGACGTCAGCCTGAAGACGGCCATCATGTTCTTCATCAATGCTGTTCTCAGTCAGGGAGCGGGAGAGGTAAGCAAAGTTTTTCTTCCTCTCTTCTTTGATCGATTCGTCTCCTTCATGTCTTCTGTTAAATCTGATCTCAGACCAGTCTGAACTTCCGGATCCATCTGCGGTACGAGTTCCTGATGTTGGGCATCCAACCAATCCTCGATAAGCTTCGGTCCCGTGAGAACAGCACCCTGGACAGGTAGGTCAGGTGTTCCCCTGCAGACTGAGTCAGTGTTTGCTCTTTGGACTTAATCTGCTTCTTTTCAGGCACATAGACTTTTTTGAGATGTGCAGGGCTGAAGATGAAGCTGAGATTGCTAAACGCTTTAAAACTGTAAGTAACTCACACATTTCGACGGTTCAGATTGGAAACTGTGTTGGTAACCTGATGTTCTCTGCTGCTCCTCAGGCCCACATCGACACTAAGAGTGCGAGCCAGATGTTTGATGTGATCAAGAATAAACTGAGCCACACTGAAGCTTACCCTCATTTACTGTCCGCTCTGCAGCACTGCCTCATCATGCCATGTAAAACTCTTACATTGTTTTTTGTTCTATCTCCTCAGCTAAGAGCAACATTAATTTAAATGTTTTACTCGGTTCTGTGTGCAGATAATAACAGCAGGAAGTCGGTTCAGTACTGGGTGCTGTTGGACCGGATCATTCAGCAGCTGGTTCTGCAGACAGACAAAGGCGAAGATCCAGATGTGGCACCGCTGGGGGATTTCAACATGAAGAATGTTCTGAGCATGTGAGTTCAGACATTCGAGCAGGAAAAAATCTTGAAAAACTAAGAACTTCCTAAGAACTTTAGGTTTGAAATCTCAGGTCGAATATATGAAGAAAATCTTGTAAATTATATGGATTTATGCAGAGATGCTGACAGCACAGTGTATATGAATGTCTTGCATACATTCTGCTATCGCATGTTTATGATCGGGAAATTGTTTCTAGGAATTTGTTTGAAAAATATTTTAAAAATTTTGAAACTCAGAAATCTCAGACGTTTCTTCTATGAAATCTTTTAGATTAATCTCAACATTTCTTTGTTTTCATGCAAATTTTTGACTTTTGGATCTTATTTTCAAGGAAATTTCTAAGATAAAAATAAAAATCTTTTCTGTTTTCATTTACATTGGCCTTAATGTGGTGTTGCCTACAGAGTTCAGTACTGATGACTTTCTGCTAAATACCAGAATTACATCACAGGTGAATTAATAGCCTGAAGTTGTGTTTTTGTGCTTTAACAGGCTGGTGAAAGAAAATGAGATGAAACAGTGGAAAGAAGAAATGGCTGAAATGCGAAAAGGTAAAACAAACATTTCTCCACATTTAACCTGCGAGTCTCAGCGGATGTCAGAAAAATAAACGATGTGTCACCTTCTCAGAGCATCAGAAGCTGCAGCAACGCCTTGAGAAGAAAGAGAGGGAGTGTGAAAGCAAAAATACAGAAAAAGAGGAGTTGTTTGAGATGCTGAACAAGGTGAAAACCAAGCTGGAGCGAGAGAGCGACGAGCACAAACGAACCAAGCTGCAAGTGGAGGAGCTGAACGCTCGACTGCAACAGCTCAGCTCTGTAAGCTCAAGCGTTTAAACTCACATGATTAAAGCCTCTGAACATCCTATTCCGTTTCTTCATATTGTGGCTCTGAAGAGGCTCTTCTCTCGTTCTAGAGCTCAAGCATCCCAGGAGGACCTCCAGTCACCCCTGGTGGGTTAGTTTCACCTGTTTCAATCCCCACATCTCCTGGTTCTGCTCCTCCTCCACCACCGCCTCCTCCTGGAGCTCCTCCACCTCCTCCTCCTCCTCCTCCTCCTCCTGCCCCAGGACTTACTTTAGGGTTTCCAGAGAAGAAGAAGAACATCCCTCAACCGTCCAGCCCACTGAAGTCCTTCAACTGGAGCAAATTACCGGAGGTAAATTTAACTTCCTTCTGGATTTATTTTTTAGTTCATTGTGCGAAGCAGCTGCTGATTTGACTTTTCAGACCAAATAAGGCACTGAGGGTTCATGGGTTCAGCCTCCTCTTCAAGCTGCAACTGTGGATGGATAAATCATCCATCCACTTATTGTTTTGCATTTATCCAAGATTGGGATGGGGGGTTAGTATATCCAAGAGGGAATCCGAGAAAATTCCTCCAGTTCCTTCTTGGTGATCCCAAAGCGTTCCCAGCTCATAAGTGACTTGTAATCCATGTACATCCAGAAACGACTGGAACTGTTCATATGCTGCACGTTTTCATATTTCCATTTTGGTTTCAACTGCTTCTAGAAACAACCCAAGCACTTAAAAAAAATCACCCAGACATTTATCTGGTTATAAATTTATGTTTTTTAATCAAAAACGTGTCGAATGTTGAGTTTTTATTGACATAAACTGTGCTGTTACCTAGCAACCAAAGCTGAGCTGCCGCACATTTGGTCAGCCGGTTTTTTTGTTGTTGTCTTACTATCCAGAAACCACTTCCTGCATCCTTGTTGGTTGTGAAGGAGGCTCAACGTCTGCTCTTCAGAGATGTTGAGCATCCATTTTCAAGTGCGAGTGTAAACATTGAGCTGGGGGGCGTGGCCAGCGGCAGCTTATTTGGATTTTAAGTGACAAGAGCCACCATCTCTGCACTGATTTCACTGATGTCAAAGAGCTCAGATTGCTTTTAAATTAAACTATACTGATGGTGATGACATTTATTAAGGTAATTGTTTGTTTGTTTCAGGCGAAGATAACAGGAACCATCTGGAAAGAAATCGACGATAAAGATGTGTTCAAAGTTCTGGATCTGCAGGAGTTTCAGAAGACGTTCTCAGCTTACCAGCGACCAGCGGTAACACAGCATACTCACTATAAACTCAGTTTACATGCACTGACTTTGTCTCTTTGTAAACAGAACTGCTGGCCTTTGTTGGAGCTTTTTGTCTGTTTTTACAGAAAGTAACTGGTGAAGCTGAGTCTGTTAAAAAAGTCAAGGAGCTGTCGGTGATCGACGGCCGTCGAGCGCAGAATTGCAACATCCTGTTGTCAAAGTCAGTATGGGTTTCTGGATGTGGGTGTGGGCAACTTTGGGTCAGTCTAAGTTCCTGTTTCTGGGTCAGAGTAACAATCTATTTGTCTCCTTTTGAGAATATGTTGTCAGTCCGAGATGCCGTTTCTTGAACTGGGTCAAGTTTTAAGTTTGGGGGTTCAGTCTGAGAACTTTCTTCTGGTTCTGGTCTAGTTCAAGTCCTGTTGGTTGGTCAGAACCAGTTTCAGGTTTGTGGACCCGTCTCGTGACCTTGTTTTGGATCTTGGTCAGTTCCCCTGATGGTTTTTCAGTCTGATAAGCTGCAGCTTGTGGGTCTGGGTCAGTTCTCAAAGTCTTGCTCAGTTTTGGACTCAAACATTGGGTAAATGTTTGAGTTTGTGTGTGACAGATTGAAGATGACCAACGAGGAGATCTGCCAGGCCATCATGAGCATGGATGACCAGGAGGAGTTGCCCAAAGACATGTTGGATCAGGTACGAAACCAACAGCCTTCCAGACTTTGAGTGACTCAGACGATGAACTAAACAGATTTTCTTGCTGTGTGTCTCAGCTGTTGAAGTTTGTCCCTGAGAAGAGTGATGTTGATCTTTTAGAGGAACACAAACACGAACTGGAGCGCATGGCCCGACCCGACCGCTTCCTGTATGACATGAGCAGGTGTGTAACAGCACCAACACCCGGTCGGGCTGTGAGTTTACTAACTGCCTCTGGGGCAGGAAAAGAGTCATTTTGTAGTCTCAAAGGAACTATGAACTCCATAATAGTGGCAAAAGACGGTGGGATCTGACTAGAGGCCCAAACAATGGTGGAAGAAAGGGAACTGAGACCTTTAAGAAGGTCAAAGGTGACATATTATGCTTCCTTAAATAGCTTAGGATAACTTGTAGGAAATATAAAACATGATCATTACATCTTTTACACAAAATCATCTTTAGATAATGCTATTTTAGTCTGATCAGTTCTGCCTGTTTTAAGCTCAATGTGCTGGAGCTCAGCTTGGGTTGCTAAGTAACGGGCTGGGTTGAGGTTGCTAGGAAACGGTGCACTGTCAATGGAATGTGACGTAACAATTTTGAAACGGCTCAATTTCCAGACACCAAAAAACAATAACTCATTACCAAAACACATCTGGGTGTTTTTTTTAAGCTTTTGGAACAAAAATGTCCAAAATGTGAATTTTGAATAATAGGTCTTCTTTAAGCTTAGTTGGGTTTTTCTTAGTGGAGTTAACATTTTATTTATAGGCACTCCAGCCTCCTTGTCACTGCGTGAACCTTAAACCTGCCAATATTAAGACAGATTCAAAAGTGAACTAGTCTCAATTTATTGGCGTATTCTAATAAAAATGAACAAGAATTACTTTAATCCATCCCTCCGTCCAATTCTTACCAGCAGATCTTTTTTGCTGAAACTTGCTCAAAGGTATCAGTATTGAAAATATCACTTATTTTGTGGGAACTAGTTGGATCTCCCCCAGTTAGCGCAGCTAAATATTTTCTTCTGCTCAACCAGAATCAACCACTACCAGCAGAGACTCCAGACTCTTCACTTCAAGAAGAAGTTCAATGACCGAATAGCCGAAGTCAAGCCTAAGATTGAAGGTAGGAGTTCAGAGGTCAGGGCACCTTCCTCGCTGTCCTCTTCCTCATGCTCTTTCCTCTTCCAGCTCTCAAGCTTGCCTCCACGGAGGTGATCCACAGCCAGGCGCTCCGCCAGCTGCTGCAGGTGGTTCTGGCCTTCGGGAACTACATGAACAAAGGACAACGAGGAAACGCCTACGGGTTCAAAGTTTCTAGCCTCAACAAGATGGTTGACACCAAGTCCAGCATTGACAGGTTTGACTCCAAACTCCTTCAGATCCCTGCAGACCTGCAGCTTGATGGTGTGAAGGTCTGACTGACGTTGTGTTTGCAGGAACATCACTCTGCTGCACTACATGATCACTGTGCTGGAGGAAAAGTTTCCTAGAGCCGCGTCTTTCAGCAAAGAGCTGCAGAACGTTCCAGAAGCTTCTAAAGTCAAGTAAATAGAAAACACACCCAAATACACGTGTTGGAGAACTTTTATGTTCCTACTTTAACTGTGATTATTAATATCACCTCCTTCCTGAATGTCTCTGCAGCATGACGGAGTTGGAGAAGGAAATAAACACTCTGAAGTCTGGTCTGAAGAGCATTGAAGCAGTAAGATCAACAGAAGCATAAAATACCTGCTGAACTTTGCAGGATTTACATTTACATGCATGTTTGTGTGCAGGAGCTGCAGTACCAGCAGAAACAGTCTCCCCAGCGTCCGGTGGATAAGTTTGTGTCTGTGGTCAGTCAGTTCATCACCGTTGCTTCCCTCAACTTCTTAGATGTAGAAGATGCTTTGCAAGAAGCTAAAGATCTGGTGAGTTATTGTCAAATATTGTCCATCAGGTTCCTCATATTGTTGCGTCAGCACAGTTTCCTTCACCTTTTACCGTTTGTGATCCAGACTGAATATTTATAAACAGATGCTGTGATGTTTTAGTTTTATTTTATTCTGATTTTATATTTGTCATTTGTCCCTATTTCAAGCTGTTTTTAAATAAATGCAACACTGACTTTGAAAACAGCAACTCTCTGAACTTCAGGAAGTTAGCATGCTGTCAACTAACTCTTGAATTCGTGTTTTTCTGCTGAAGTTTGTAAAAGCACTGACGCACTTTGGAGAGGACTCGTCCAAACAGCAGCCGGACGACTTCTTTGGGATCTTCAACACTTTCCTCTCGGCGTGCTCTGAAGCCCGGCAGGATAACGAGGACATGGCCCGACGGCAGGAGGAGGAGGAGAAACGGGCCCTGGCGGAGGCTCAGGTCAGTGGAGATCCTGCCTGAGGTTCTTCAGCAGCTTCATTGCCTCAGTGGCTCTTTGTGTTTGTCCCTGCAGAAGAAGAAGGACCGGGAGCAGAGGATGAGGAAGGCCACGTCAGTCGAGAAAGAGGAAGGAGGAGAGTTCGATGACCTGGTGTCCGCGCTGCGATCTGGAGAGGTCTTTGAGAAAAACTTGACCAAAGACAAAAAACAAAGACAAAGACCGGCGTCGTCCATCAGCCAGTACCAGGACAGCTAGTAACTGGGTCAACTGGAACTGAGGCGGAACCAGCGTCATGACTGTAATCACCAGTAACTGACTTGACTGGGACTGGAGCTGAAGCAGAAACAGGACAGATTCACTGGAACTGGACTAAACCAGTGGCTAATCACCAGCACCTTACTGGGACTGGACCATAATGTTCATCAGAACCAGCTGACTGGTGAGACGATGGTTTCACCCTGAAGAAATGGTTTTGCTTGGTAAGCAAAACATTTCAATGGAAAATATATAAACTCAAGCAAACAAAACATTCTGGGTCATTTTAATGAAACTTAATTTCTTCACATTTCACCTTCAAACGGACCCAGAAAGAGCTGAACCATTCCCACCACATCTGATATGTTTCTGAGACCAGTTAAAGCTGCAGTACGTAACTTTTATATAAAAATATATGTTTTTTTTTTTTTTTTACATATGTGTTAAAACTAATGTAAAACAGATAACCTGTGAAAAGATCCATCTCCTCCTGATCCTCCCTGAGCTGCTACTGCTGTCTGAAGAAATGCTCTGCTGCCAACCAAAACAACCTCAGAGCCAGGAGGAGGAGCTTAGCGCTGCCAATCACCCTCATGTAGGTGCAGATGGTGATTGACAGCGGTAAGACCCGCCTCCTGATTCTGATAGGTTGTTTCTAGTTTGCACTGGGGAAAAAGAGGAGCTTGAATTTTTTTTCCACATATCATCTCTCAAATCAAACTGACACCATAGTGACAGTGTCAATAAAAAAAAAAAGATATATATACATAAACGTTACATACCGCACTTTTAAGTTTTTCATCACATCAAAGAATAAGTTGAAATATTTAGAAGAAAACTACAAAGTAACTGTCACCAATCCACCTGATAGTGAAAACACAGCATCTGTTCATTATAATTATTTATTGTTTGTTAAAATACTTCATCATTATTTTCATGATTCTAAAAGGGATGTGCAATAACAGAACCATCAGTTGATTATAAATGTGTATTTGTCTTATTAATTATCAAACAAGTTTAATTATGTTTTATAATCAGTTGATATAATGAACAAAATATTACAAGATGATGGTTTTACATATATTAATTTAATTTAATTTTAAAATTGTTTATTTAAATAATCAGTGCTGTACAGATGTGCCTGTTCTTGGCCTGATTTATGTTTATTTCTGTTGTTAAACTGTAAAAATGAGTAAAATGTATCCTGTTTCTCTATGACTCTCTTTCATAATAAACTGAGTGTTGAATAAAAATGTTCCTGAGCTGGAAGAGAGTAAACACGGCTGACTTTTGATGGGTTATCAATCAGATCCTTATTTTTTGATGCACACTTCAATAAACCTGAATGTAACTGAAAGGTTAATTATTTCCAAAACTTCATTCCAAAGTAATGAAAAAGGCACGCATCAGCAGGTTTTGTGTATTTTATGCATAAGAATAAAAACTAACAGCACAAAAGAAGTGTTTGTTGTTTCGTGTTATTGTCAAGTTACAAGCTATAAAATGTATTAATCTTCTTCCATAAATAGAGAACAATGTATTCAGGAAAATCTATCCATTGTCTCTTTGTAAAAGTTTAATATTTTCTTTTTATGAAACTGAAATAGCTTGTTTAAACATAAAGAAAATATATATATTTAAGATTTGAAACTTAATAAATGATCGATGTAATAAGGAACTGTGACTTTATATAAATTATCACCTTCCTAAAAAATAATGGCCTCAGTCAAAGTGATTATCTTCTTTATTTTTTTATTTTATTTTACTTTTGCCTGACTCATCTTTTCTCAAGAAAGAGGTGTTTATTATTATTATTATTAATATATTATTATTATTATTATTATTATTATTATCAAAATCCCTGTTGGAATGGAGAGCTTGTACAAGTAAACGGAAATTTGATGCGTGTTGTCGCCCCCTAGTGGATGCTTTTGTCTTTAAGTAAAGCTGCGTTTAGGAACCCGAATTAAATCACGTAAATTCCATAAATCTACTCAGATCACAGAGACGTAGCGCGAATATAAGCGTGTGTGGAATGGATGTGATGTTTGAACGTCACGACCTGGAGTACTGTTCTCTTCCGCCTCCGTGAGGCGTTCAGGAACACCAGGACTTCAATCAGCCAGGCTGCTAAAGTGCTCCACTTCCTCAAACTGCAGATAGTTTGTTTTGGTGCTTTGGATCTGCGACGGAGCAGCGGCTTGGTTCCGATTCGGGGGAGGGGGGGGGAACCATGGTGTTTGAGGACATCCAGTACGATGATATCGTGTTCGAGGCGGTAAGTTCTGGTTCTGCAGTCGAGAAGAGGTTCGAGGCGAGGTTCAGGGCCGAGCTTGTGAAGTTCCAGCGTTACGGTGAACGGTTCGGATCGGCGGGTCCATCACCAGGTTCCGTGTGTGTGGCTACAGGCTGTGGGCAGAGGGACCTTCGGTGTGGTCTTCAAGGCTGTTTGGAGGGGGAAAGATGTGGCCATCAAGACCATCGAGAGCGACGCAGAGAGGAACGCCTTCCTGGTGGAGGTACGGATCCAGGATTTCTGGGTCAGAACCGACCCTGACCCGGGCGGGATCCAGGTTAAGTCCAGTTTAACCAACGCTGATGTCTGAAGGGGAGCCAGTTCGGATCCTTTTACTCACCAAAAAGGCCTTTTTTGGTTTATTTTTACTAAATAATATCTGCACAGCGCAGCAAAACTGTGAAAATATCAATTATTTAAAATATAGTTTATTATAAAGGGAGTTTAAAGACACGTTTATTTATTTACCAGCATTCATACAAAAAGCATGAAGAAAATAACAAGAAACCAAAGTTAAAATGTTGATATTAAAGCTTAAAAGAAAGAAATGTTCAAAGGTGACTGTAAACAACGAGAATGTTTTCATTTATCTAAAGGAACTATTTGTTCCAGAGCTGAAAAATAATAAAAACAATTAACTTTTTAAAAATTATTCTAATAAAATCTTAAAATGTTCTCATTAATCTGAATCAATAAATTTGATTCAAAGATTTAATTATTACTAAATGTCTCGTTTGGGTTCTGAACAGAAGCTTAGAAAACCCAGATTATTCTGTGTCTTTGTTTCTGCTGATGTGAATTGTTTTTTCCTTTTATTTGGACCTGGTTCTGTTTGCAGCTCCGGCAGCTTTCCCGGGTCAGTCATCCCAACATCGTGAAGCTGTACGGCTCCTGTGACGACCCGGTGAGAACCCGGTTCTGCTGGTTCTGTTTATGAATTAAATGCTTCAATCATTTAGATTTGAGTCACAATCTGCCGTATTTCTTTGGATAACAGAGTCAAATGCAGGTCAGATTTGAGCATTTAATGATTATTTCTCTGCACGTTTCAGAAAAATGTTGAGCAAATACAGAATTAAATAGTTACACAGTGCTTCAAGTTTCTTTCTTTTCTTTTCTTGCGTGTCGTCAGGTTTGTCTGGTGATGGAATACGCAGAATGTGGCTCTTTATACAACCGTGAGTCTCATCGTCTCATTCACAGAGTAACTAGTTACATTTACCTCAGTAACTTTTTGTTAAAAAAATAACTTGCTGTATTTTGAGTAAAATTTCTGGAATTAAAAAAAACATGTTTTAAACAAAAATTCACCAGACAGACACACACCTGCAGTTTTTTTATTCAAAGAAACTGATTTTGAAAAAAATATTTTGTCGGATTTTGTTATTTTTTGTTACTTATATCAATTATTCTCCCTAAAATACCAACGATTCTCCAGTAACTTTATATTTTGGTTCAGCTGATGTCATTTTCTAATATTAAATTATTAACTTTTTACCAGATACTTTCTCACTCTTACTTGAATAATTTCTTTGATGCCTACTTTTTACTAAAAACATGTTAAAGTATTATTTCCATAGACTTCAGATTTATTCTAGTTTTGTCACATTTACTGTCACTTTTCCACACTTGGCCGAATTGGAAAACTTTTTTTCACTCAGTAAAAAACATTTAAACATTTAAAATTAATGTTACCATTGTCTGGTATAAAAGTTGGTTTTATTTATCATTGAGGAAAAGTTTAGTTTGGTTGTGGTGTCCCAGTCCTGCACAGCGCCGACCCGCTGCCTCACTACACGGCCGCCCACGCCATGAGCTGGTGCCTGCAGTGCGCGGACGGCGTGGCCTACCTGCACAACATGAAGCCCAAAGCTCTGATCCACAGAGACCTCAAACCGCCAAAGTAAAGCACCGGCGGACCATGATGCATCAGGAGCCTGTGGTTTCTGTTGGTTTTCTTCTGACTCTGTCTCTGTTTCAGTCTGCTGCTTGTTGCTCGGGGAACTGTGCTGAAGATCTGTGACTTCGGGACGGCGTGCGACATCCAGACCTGCATGACCAACAACAAGGGCAGCGCCGCCTGGATGGCTCCCGAGGTGTTTGAAGGTCCGAGGCGCTTCGGCTGCATTTCTGCCGTCAGCAACGGTTCCACTGACCAGATAATCGCACAAAGTGGAATTACAAAAAACTATTTGCTTCATGGAAACTCACCAATTTCAAAGAAAGCTCATTTTTTTGCACTCAGTTGAGATATTGAAATAAGTATAATTTACGGACAAGGATTAGCGCCACTGAAAAAATGTTGTTTTCTGACTTTAGAATTTCAACTTTTTCCCGAGGATTCTGACATTTTTCTCAAAATTCCGACGTTTTTTCAGAATTCCAATGTTTCTTTATAATTCCTTTTTTCTTAGAATTGCGACTTTTTCTCAGAATTCAGATTTTTTTTTTCTTAATTTTGACTTTAATCTCTGAATTTCTACTTTTTCCTCAGGAATCTCACATTTTTCTCAGGATTCTGATGTTTTTTTTTCAGAATTTGAACAGTTCTTCAGAATTCCTTTTTTCTTAGAGTTGCGACTTTTTTCTCAGAATTCTCACTTTAATCTTCTGAGATCAAGTCAGACATATAATATTTAGCAAAAAACAGCCATGGAATTATTATTTTTTTGCATCAGATAAGTGATCAGCAGCCGGATGCTACAACTGGCGGAGAAGACGGCAGGAAGTTGTTGGAGGCGATGATTTTAACGGCTTATCCTGTGAACAAGCATATTCACATGTGATTTTGATTGCATTTCATGTCAAAGTTTATTTTTTTCGACATTAGCGGAAAATCATCAAAGTTTTGATCGTAGTTGTGAAGGAAGCACAGCTTTACCGTTACCTGAGCTCCAGCTTCTCCTCTGTCTTCAGGGAGTAACTACAGCGAGAAATGTGACGTGTTCAGCTGGAGCATCATCCTCTGGGAGGTCATCACCCGCAGGAAGCCCTTCGAGGAGATCGGCGGATCGGCGTTCTGCATCATGTGGGCGGTGCACAGAGGTGGGTTACTATGGCAACTTCACACAGCACGTCTTCATGCTCAGTTCAGATTTTTTGTTTTTCCTGAAGTCCAATCTTTTTACTGTGTTGCAGGAACTCGTCCTCCTCTCATCAAGGATCTCCCTGAACCCATCGAGACGCTAATGACCCGCTGCTGGGACAAAGAGCCTAGTCAAAGGCCGTCTATGAGCGAGGTCCGGGACACCATGAGCAGCTTGATGAAGGTAAATCAGAGATGTGCGAACATTTGGTCACATTTAAGGTCAGAAAACATCATTTTTAAAAGCTAAAATCACCGTAAACGTTTTTTTTTTTTTTTTTTTTTAATTTTTAATTTTTTTAACTTTTCCAAGAATAAAATTAGCATAAACTATTTTAATCAAAGAAATAATCAGATTTTTTTTTGTATTTTTGCATGCTTTTCTTGGCTCTATTGAAGAAAACTGAAAAGAAGCAATAAAAAGCAGATTTGGGTGCACAAAAATGCAATGAGCAGACATGGTCCGAGTTACCATGACAACAGAACACCAGAAAGCTTAGAAAAGATGATTACATGTTTAAACTACTTACATTTTGTACCTAGATTTTGATTTAAAAGTCGTAGTTTGTCAGAAGTTATTGTTGAGTTGTGGTTGGACGGCCGCAAAACATCAGTCCAAGGGCCGCAAATGGCCCGCGGGCCCCAGTTTGAACACCCTCGCCTTAAATCATATGAATAAGACTTATTCAGTTACCACTCTAATAACATGCAGAGGTGGGCATTCATGTAGCAAAACTTCAACATGTTTTAAGTAAAAGGTATTTGATAAAAAAGTTACTCAAGTACAGAGTAACCGATCAAAACATAAATCAATTTGGATTTAAAAATTATGTCATCAGACTGACTAACATATAAAGTATCGAGTGTCTAGACATTTTAAGTAAAAGTAGTGGTACTTCATAATAAAGTTACTCAAGTAAAAGTAAAAATACTCTTTAAAGTAAATTTTTGCCCTTAAAGTGACTCCGGTAAATGTAACTGGTTCCATGTTTGTGCGCTCCAGTACTTCCCAGGTTCTGATGAACCCCTCAATCTTCCTCACCAGTCTTCATCATCCAACAGAAGCGGCTCCTCATCTGCAACAAGCACAGGTAACGATCGGTGCGGTTCGGTCCGTTTCTACTGCTGTAATGTTCTGCTGTAAGTCCATAACACTGCGGTACGGTACTGTTAGCGTGGAGCTACTGAGTGGGAAAAACGCCACTGCTTACCGGCCCACGTACGGAGTCACTTTAGTGTCCAAAGTTTTTGTCCCATGAGACAAAATTGTTGACTCAAAAAACCCAACTAAAACTTTCCAAGTAAAAAAGTAGCCTGATATTTATAGTAGATCCCAGACTTTAAAGGGATTTTTATGACCATGTATTAGAACGAAAGGTGGAAATTTCTGCCAAAAACTCATAAATGTTGTGATTAATCAAGTTTATACTAAATTGTCTTTGTTTTTTTCAAGGAAGAACAAATAAAACATACCTTTAGTGTTGCTTTAATTACTATAACTCCTTCAATCCCTCTGGTTGCTGAAAAGCTTCATCTCAAAAAGCTGTTTCCGTTTGACTCCTGTAGACTAGCGGCAGCAGCAATTAACGAACACCTGGTGTAACGGCACGTCTGCAGAACTTTTCATACAAACTACTTCTCAGTTGTAAGAATGATTGTAAATGGCTTCATGGAGGAGCATTGTGATGATGAGCAGAAAGAGTAGGAACTTCTTAAAGAGACAGAGCCCCAATTTCAAGGCGTTACATTGTAAAGTCAAATTTCTTTTAAGTTATGTTTGATGTGGCATTTTTATAACAACTGAAAGGTAAAATCATGATTTAATTGTGATATAAAATGGCTCCAGGAATCTGGTAAATATGTGATGCTGGCCCTTTAAATCTATGACAGCTTGTCCAAAGAATGTTCAGTTGTTTTTGGTGATAAATATTTACGTATTTGAGCAGAAATGTTCATGTTTTCACTCTGATTAAACTAAAAACAGATGTTTCATTGAAACTCCAGGGTCTCTGGTTCTGACTGAAACCCAATCGGACCTCCAGCCGGAGGAACGGCTCAAACAACGGAGAGTTTTTATTCTGAGAAAACTGAGCTGAAATTTGAAGTTTAAAGTTTGTACGGATGAAGTGTATGAAGGAAAACTGTCTGTTTGTGTTTGTGAGGCTCAGCAGAACCTGGTTCTGTTTCGTGGTAATAATCAGCGATTCTGTGGGTTTTGTGTCCCGTCTTCAGGCTCGTGTGCCGATGGAACCATTTACAGCAAACACAGATCTGCATCTGGTGGCGAGGAAACGCTGCAGAGCTCTGAGAACAGAATCCCGCTGCAGGTCAGAACTGCAAAGGTAACAGGAAATAAACAGTTTAACGTAAACGCCACAATCGCAAAGCTGTGTTTTTTCGACATTAGCAGAGTATAGCCAGAGATTTGTGAATATTAGTGACTGATGTTCTGATTCTGTCCTCCAGACTGCGTCACGGTGGGCCACCGTCTCCAGAACCTCCAGCTTGGAGAATCAAAGCCCCGCCCACTTCAGCAGCTCTGTCAACGCCTCCAGCCAATCAGAGCTGAGGATGACCATTACCCCAGGTGAGGTCCACTTAGAGCGCCTCCTGCAGGTGCATCGGGTCAGATGGAGGTTTATAGAAGCAAAGACTAATGAACTAAGTTTGTGTTTTTGTAACACAAATGCAGTTTTACTGTAACTGTAATGTTACTTTGTTGCTTCTTCACAGCTTCTGTTTATTGTTACTATTAATAACTTTACTGTTGTTCTTATTACTGATGCTTTTATTTTGCTGTAGTTTTATTAAGTTGTTTTAATTTACTGATATTTTGTTTTTTTTCAGTAGTTGTTACATTGTGACTAGATAACATGACTGCTCCTCTGTTACTTCTTTGTTACTGTTACTTTACTCTTGTTATTTTGCCTTTATTTTACATTTACAATTATGTTACTTTACTGTTACTTTTATTGATACAGTTACTGCTACATATCTTCACTTCTGCTTTTACATTAACTTTAATGATTAATTTAATGTTACTGTTAATTTACAGTGACTGTTACATTAATTTAATGTCATTTTGTGGCTGTTTCTTCAAGGTTACCGCTACTAATATTTGCTGTTACATAAATGTGTTCAGGTACCGAGGGATCAGAAAGCCCGGTTCCCTCCGTCTACCTGAAACTGGACCATCAGTTACAGGTACGTTCACATCACTGGGTTTTTCCTCAACTGTAGAGTCCTTCCCATGTGAACTCACTATTGTACACTTTGTTTTAAATGTAACCAAATGTCCCATCTACTGGTGCATCAATGTCTGATTAACTAACAAAAACTCTTCTTGGATTCTCAGTCTTCACTTCTTCTTGTGGTTTTTCTCTGTTGTTTCTGTCTTCAGCCTTTGGCTCCTTGTCCAAACTCCCGGGAGTCCATGACTGTGTTTGAGCAGCACATACGAATGGCTCAGGAGTATCTGAGAGTCCAATCCGAGATCGCACACCTTTTGAACAGGAAGTACGTTTTCTTCCACCTATTGGAGCTTTTTATATCTTCCTGCGATGTTAAGAGTTTAGAAAAGTGTCATTAAGTCCATCTGAATTATCACTGTCGCAGTAAACTCATTTTTCAAGATGGCCGCCGTCTTTGAATCTTTTAAACCAATAATTTCCTTAAAATATTCCCAAATTTCATGATTTGGCTGAACTTTATGTCATGTTATCTCACTCGTACAATTTAAAGTAATAATATGTTGCAAAATCAGAAGCTGAGGACTTTGCCGTTTGCAAGTTTCACACCGGGTGAAAATATCTGACATAAACTGAGACAGTCATCTTAATAGTTAGCGATAGCTTCTGCTAATTTTTCATTGTGTTTATGGGTTTAGCTTTAATTTCTGCAAATTATTTTAAATATGTTTACGGCTTAGTGTTAGCTTTGGCTAATAGTTTTATGTGCTTCTTGGTTTAGCGTTAGCTTCTGCTAGTTTTCTATAATATTTAACATTAGCTTATGCTATTTTTTTTATGAATGTAGCAGTTTAGGATTAGCTTTAGCTGATTGTTTTCTGTGTTTAGTGGTTTATAATTAGCCTCTGCTACTTTTTTAATATATTTAATGATAGCTTTTGCTAATTTTTTTTATGGACTTAGCAGTTTAGCTTTGGCTAATATCTTTATGTTCTTAGTGGTTTAGAAATAGCTTATGGTATTTTTTTATATGTTTAACTTTAGCTTCTGATCATTTTTATGTGGTTAGTGGTTTAGCATTACCAGAGCTAACATTGTTGTTTAGCAAAGTGATTACTGATGCTAACTTTTTGGTTAGCTGTGGAAAACTGCTGCCAGCTTCAGTGCAAACATGTATTCTCCATTACAAACAATTTTGTTTCTATGAGAACTTTAGTGGCTATCTTGAAAAATCACGGCGGCCATCTTGAATTTTTTAGTGGCTAACATAGTTTCTTTTCAAAAAGGCGAGATCTTTGCTTGTATGTGCATGTGAGAAATTTTTGCTGAAACACTTTATCTGCTGCACTAACTGTTTTTCCTACCAACCCGGTTCTGCTGGTTTCTGCTCAGAGAGGAGCTCATAGCGGAGCTGGAGCAGGAGCAGAAGGAGCAGCAGACTTCTTCACGCCTCATACAGGAACACAACAAGCTGCTGGAGGACAACAGCAGCCTGTCAGCCGTCTGCCAGGACCTGAGGAGCAGACTGAGTCTGATCCAGAGTCAGAACCAGTCCTACGGCTGAGACCCAGCATGTTCCTGCCTCTGATTCTGCTCAGATGTAATGTATTAGGTCCAAATCTGCATCACCCTGGACCTGTTTCTTCAGCAGCTCACCAGCAGTTTGTAACTGATCCTGAGGTGAACAGATGAACTTCACAATTAGATCTGAAAGAACTGATCATCCTCAGATCAGCTAAAGAACTACAGATCTAAAAGCTGGAGAAATGTGAGCACTGATTTTACTAAGGTTCCCCCACTGAACTTCTTAAATTATCTCCTTATACTTTTGTATTTTTATACTTTTTATTTTTTATTTTTACCCATTCAAACTGACTGCAAAAGAGGAAAAGACTTTCCTTTACAAAGTGTTGAGTAATTGCTGTAACAGAATAAATTTTACACCAAACTTTATTTACCTCGTGTAATTCTGTTCTGGACCAGCAGGTGTCACTCTTTTGTGTGGAACATTTTAAAATTGAATCTGTCTCCAGTTCTCTCTTGGAGAAACAGTAAGATTTCAGTTTTCAGTGTGAAACAGTTAAAATGTTCTTCTTCATGGGATCTTGGAGAAGTTTTTTAGAGACAAGTTTTGAGTCTGACGTGCGCAGTAACATTTACTCGAGTAACTTTTTGGACAACTTTTTGTTCTGCAAGTTGTTATGCAACATTTTTTTTTTTTTTTTACTTTTACTTGAGTAATGTTTTTATAAAGTATGCCTAATCTTACTAATTAATGGATACTTTATCCACCACAAGTAAGTTCACTAAATGAAGAACAAACATGTTTTAATAAAAACGGCAGATGCAGCAACAAACTGATGGTACGTTAAAGTGGTTTGTACACAATTTTTGTTTTAATGTTCCATTTTGAGATCAAAATGATGCAGTAAACAGTTCATGTCACTATAGTACTACTTTACTCAGTTGTAATATAATAAATAAAAAACAACCACTTGTAAGTTTTGGTTTCAGACATTTTATATAGGAAAAACAGATCTGGAGAAGTGTTTTGTCTAAATTTGTATTTTAAGGATACTCCACTTTGCACATACATTTTCTGTATTTGTCTAAAGATATTAAATTAGACGGTCTGACAAGTTACTCTCTTTATAAAATGCATCTTTAATTTTACTTTATTGGAACGCTACTTTTTACTTTTACCTGTTGAAGTAGAGCAGGTTCTGCCTGCTTGTCTTTATATTAAATGAACCTAAATTTTAATATAACAACCATTTACATCACTTCATACTAGAAAGATGTAACTTTCAGAATCAGATTTTGCATTTTACACATGCAGAGCAGGCAGCACACCACCAGGGGGCCCCCAAGGGCACCAGGTTAGCATGATGAAAATATATACATTTAAAATAACATTGAATAAAAATGTTTTTTTCATATTGTTTTTATGGTTGGTACACAAATGATGGGTTAATTTGTCCCTAATTAATGTAAATAATTGTTTTTAGTTTGCTAATTAAAATCAATAGCCTTAATATCGGTGCTAAGCTAATTACAAATGATAGCAGGTATGTTGCACACAATCTGGTGTAGCAGCTTAGGAATCATAAAGCATTTGCTGCTGACTTGTTCCTATATGGGGGGCTGCAAATGAAAATATACTCAGGGTCCCAGAAAGGCGCTGCACACATGCTTTCATCTTGCAGGTTGTGAAACAAGAAGTTAAATTGGGACTTAATTTGTAATTTAAGTTAGAAATTAAGATCAAATACAATTATAGTGCTGTTTTTCAGGGACTTATGTGAATAAATACCTCAGATTTAAAGTCCTAAATGCAAGTTAAACGCTTAGAAAAATAAAACTGAGCAACGCTCTGTTTAGCCTTCCTGTTATCTGCTGAAAGTCTTGCTCTTTCTCACTATTATGAAGCACGTGTCGGTCTTTTAAAATATTAAATATTGCGGATATTTTGATTTTATCCTTAAAATACAAAAATGTCCACATAAGTTAATAGTTTTCGCCTTCTGATGATATAATCTTTCAATATTAGTTTGTTGATCAGTTATAGTGTTTTTACTATTTTATTTATTTGACTCTTTTTTGTACTTTTACTTGATTAAAAGTATATTGAAGTAGTGCTGCTCTTACTTGAATACAATTTGCGGGTAATTAATATTATTATACATTTTGATATTAATATCACTGAGATTTACTTGTAAAAAAATTTAAAATAAGCTTTTTATTTCCTCTGGTGTCATATTGCTGCTATAGATCCTGAGATGCTGAGTGTGTGTGTGTGTGTGTGTGCGTGTGTAGGTGTGTGTGTGTGTGTGTGTAGTGCTGAGTGAGGAGCGGGTGGGGGGGGGGTTGTTATTGTGAATGGGGGAAACCATGACGTCACCGAACCGATGTCAACAAAGCAGCTCCTGAATCACGGAACGCGCTCCATGTCCACAGTCAGACCCGGGTTCGGATCCATGCGGACCCGCAGCGCTCGGTGACGGTCCAGCTCAGACCCCGGTTCGGCACCATGCGGACCCGCTGTGACCTGTGACGGGCCGTGGACGCGCAGGAGGAGCCGGTGAGTTTCCAGAAGCGGCCGCTGCGGCTGCATGCGTCCCACTGAGGGTGTCTCCTCGGCGGTTCGGAGCCGCTGGGTGAGTCCGGTTGGAACTTGCGACCCAGCCGTGCGTGGGTGTGATTTACCAGCCTGACACGAGGCTGTGCACGCGCCCCCAGCCACAGTGCACGGGAGCTGCGGGTCTTTGTGTTGGCGGGTTCACACGGTTGTTTTACTCCGCGGGGAGCAGGACAAAGGAAGCGGCCGCCGCTCCGCCCTCAGCCGGGGGAACAAAGCACTGAGGGCCGGTGCAGCAGCCGCGGCGAGCCGCTGGAACCAGAACCAGCAGCTGCAGCTCTCAGAACCGCATCAGAACCGTAAAGCGTCTAATTTAAAGTCTGAGCGCCTGACAGCGTGCATGTGCCGCGCACACGCCTGGTTGTGCAGGATGAGCTCTTTGTTTTCCAGCTTCTCCTCGGAGCTGCGGGTGATTCTGCTGGGCAGCCAGGACGGATCCAGATCAGCGACCAGGTGCTGGTCCAGATCCGGAAGGGCTGGTTCTGGATCCGAGCTGCTCGTGCGCTGAGTTTGGATCCGTCAGAGCTGTAAAAAGATAATTACAGTGCGGTTGTTGTTCAGGATCGCTCTGTTCTTTTGCAGACCATAAATTCCTTCAGAATGAAACTTGGAAAGTTTAAATAATGATCGACCAAACACTTATTTGTGAAGTAGATGGTAGAGTATTAATAAAATCTAAAAAGTGTGGCTTGCAGATATATTTACTTGTCCTGAGTAGATGTTTTATTTAACCACCTTTGGGTCCAATTAGAGCTGCTGTCAGTTTTGTACGTTTAGACCCGCCCCCCACCACCCATTTTTGTCTGAAAAAACAACCAGATTGGATGAAAATTGTCTTAAGAAATTAATTCTCTATAATTCTCAGTTGGATTCTGGTCTGAACTTTGATTAGGACGTTCTAATATATGGGCATATTTTGATTCAAACCAGCTCTCGTGGCGTGTTTAGGGTAGCAGTTTTTCCTGGAAAGTGAAACTCATCCACAGTCTCAAATCTTCTGTCCATAACAATCTGAAAAGTGTGGCTTGCAGATGCATTCTCCTACCTGAGTCGATGCTTTGTAGAACCATTTTTTTGCCCCAATTACAGCTGCAAGTCTTTTGTCTCCACCAGCCTTTCAAATTTAGATATAAAGCTTTATTTTTTGTTCTTCTTTCGTTGGAAAAACAGCGATGCAACTCAGACAGATCGATGCAGGTTGCCTGTAGAAATTAATGTAAAGATATGCACATTTATTACAAGTGATTCAACCACAATAATGTTTTTACTGTGGATACTGTGTTTTGTTTTTGTTGTTGTTTTTATTGAGCTACTATTTTATAGACTAGCCTTTCAGCGCTGCAGTAGTAGTAATCAATTACTACTATAAGCGTAGTAATCACTATACTATGCTACAACTGGTACAATTGGTACATTCTGCAGATTTATATTAACACTTTAGCCGTTTTTATTTTTTACAATATAAGAAACATTAAAAGATGCACTTTTTGAACCAAATACAGCTAAAACTATGATACCAGATGAGTTTTGGGTAGAATATATTTACAAAAAGAGATTTTTTAAAAACGTAAATCCAAAATATATATAATTTTTGCAACATTTTTTGGCTTAAATATGCACTGACTTTGTTATTTCAGCAAATAGTCTTATTATTAAATCAACTACTTAATTAGTTGATGAATCAATTAATCAAATTAATCAAATTAATCGTTCCAGTCCAAAACCTTTCTGTAAACTTCCCCTCATCTTAATTCCTGTAATAAATATAAAAAAAAGTTTTCTTTTCTTTACATGTTGTAACTAAAGCAGCTCTGAAAGTTACTGTTCCAGACAGTCTGGTCCTTCCTGGATGTTAGCGAAGCAGATGGAGAAGTTAATTGCATTTATTAAAGTGAAACTAGTGGAACTGCAGGAATATCCAGGTTTTATTCACAAATCTTGATAATCTGTTACTTTTTCTGCCTTGAAAACGCCACCAACCACAAACACGGCGGACAGTTTGTGTTTGGATTCTCCAGGTTTTGTTTGGATCCAGCGTCTCGCTCCTGTCCGACTGCTATTAGGGTTTTAATGTGTGACTCATGTCACTTTGCTTTCCCTGAAACCTGAGGTGTCTGATCCAGTTTCTACTTCCTCAGCCGCCTGCAGGCCGGGTTTTCTGATCCGAGTCCATCCAACACCAAGGCGAAACTGAACCCAAGGGTTCACTGCAAAAGCACAAAATCTTACCAAGTAATTTTAGTTTAGCTTCTAGTGCAAATGTCTTAGTACACTTAAAATAAGACAAAACAAATTTACAAGTAATTTTTCAGAAAGATATATGGAATTGTTTAAATAAATAATTCCTTAATACTGATGAAAAACGTTCGGTTCAGTTGGTGATTATTTCACTTAAACACAGAAAAGCTCCTATATCTTGCTAAAAAGCTGCTTGTTTTAAGTGTACAAAGATATTTTCACTGGAAACCAGTTAGTCAATTTTGTATTTTCACAGTTTTTTGGCATTGAACTGATGGTTTCCAGTCTGGACAGGCTGGTTCTTTCCATCTGAGCTGAAGAGAAATATTAGAAACAAAATCTTCTCGTCCTTCATCTGAATCAGCCGTTGATGATTTGTGCCATCAGATCCATACAGGAGAGGATGAGGAGGGATCGGCAGCCCTCAGGATGAAGGCTGCGCGTGACCTCAGAGTTCAGGTTTCCGGATCCCGGCGAGAAGCGTGTCTGCGAACAGAAAAGGAGATGATGATGTCACAGCAGGATGTTTATCAGGGTCTCCTCTGGGATGTCTGCCGGTCATTTCTGGATCAGATTTGCCAGCATCTTTCCCCGTTAATCTGCTTCTCTGCAGCATTTCTGCTGGTTAAATAATCTGAGGATTTCATTGCTGCAAATGTGAGAAAAATACAGTAACCTGTCCTATGTTTACTGCAGGTTACCGTAGTTACCTGCAGGATAAGATATGAGCTTAGAGATTTATCACAACATTTTGTGCTAAAAGTGATAATCTGACAGCAAGCTTAGCTCTGCAAACACAAATACTGCTTTTGAAAAACATTCCCATTTGTAAAGAAGTGAGATTTACATCACACTGTAACTGCATTACGTCATATTTATTGATCTCTATTGACAGTTTCATAGGAAAGAAAATAGTAAAGCCAGCAATCCTGACAATATGGACATTTTTAGATAAATATGGTTGTCCCAGTAAATTTCTATTAATGTCAATTAAAAAAAAACAACTAACAATGTAGCTACAAAATGTGGTTTTACTTTTTTCTCCATCATTTGTATTAAGAAATTATCAATAAGTATCAGCAAATTATAAAATGTAGTTAAATCCAGTGCAGTTTAGCGATATAAATTTAGCTTTTTTAAGTACAGTCTATGAACACGTGTTGAAAATTCCATACAGTACTGCAAAAAGTACAATCAGACCAAAAATAAGTACAAGTAATTTTGGTCTTATTTGTATTGCAAATGGCTTAGTAATCTTGAAATACGACAAAGTAACTTAGAAGTAACTTTTTAACAAGATAAAAGAATTTGTTTTTAGTTAAAAGTTCCTCAAATTGAAAAAGTTTTAGTTCTACTGGTTGATTATTTTGTTTATAATGAGACATTTTCCATGTTATAAGTGAAACAATCTGCCAGTGGAACTAGAACATTGTTGCTAGGTGATGGGCGGGGCTTGGCTTGGGTTGCTTGGTAACAGCTCTATGACTGTTGGTAGTGATAAGTGAAATAATCTGCCAGTGGAATTAGTATTTTTTTCATCAATAATAAGGAGTATTTATATATTTATATTTATTTATAAGTTAGCTTTGTCTTATTGACATTTGCACCAGAAAGTACTTTTGTGTTTTTTCACTGAGTTACTTAAAATGTTTTTACTCGTCATAATTTTTTTTTATTGATTTCCCAATAGAACCACAAAATATTATCACAAAATTTTAAATACATTTCGCCCAGTCATGGCGGTCTTAAACAGACTGTAATTTATTTTACCCACTACAGGAACAGTGCATGTTGTTAACATTTCTGTCAATATGCCAGATTTAGCTAGAAGCATAATGAAGCAAGTTTCAGCCGGTTGTAGCAGAATATTGCTGGATGTGTCTGGATGTAGAAAGTAGATCTTAATGGACTAGAATGTATCAGGGGTGGGAAGGAACAGGATGCAGCACATTAGAGCAACATAGAGCTGGATGGAGGCAGAAGATGTGAAGAGCAATACGGGAGGATGTTTTAAAAAGCGGCATTATTTATTTTCCAGGCAAATAGTACCAATTTATCGCACAATCAAGTAACTATGTTAACTCAGTTCTTTTAACACTGGTATAAATATGAAGAAATTTAGATTTTGTAATTGGGGCTCTGTCTCTTTAAGAAAGTCCGGCTCTTTCCAACACTCCATCTTTTCCCATTCGCGATTATTTCACTTATAACTCAAGTGAAATGTTTCGCTTTAAGTGAAATAATTTGCCGGTGGAACTGGTACTTTTTCCATCAATATTAAGGACTTATTGACTTAAAACTAGCTCCAATTTTTGCTGAAAAGGTACTTGTGACTTATTTTTATCTTATTTCAAATGTACTAAAATTTTTTGTCTATAAATTAGATCAAAAATACTTGGTAATATTTTATGATTTTGCAATGTTGCACCGAGAAGCAGCTTGTGTAATGAGCTCAGCTGATGTGCATTTGGAACAGATGTCTGCTAATTGCTGCTGGCTAGTCTGAAGGAGCTGATTTTGGGAAGGTTGAACGTGGGGCTGGGTCCATCCAGGCGTTCTCCAGAGCTGAATGGTTGCCATGGCGATTAAAGGACTTCTCTTTCACATGTGTGAAAGAATTTGATGATGATGGAATAAGAAGGTTGATTTTACGTTATGCTTCCATTTTAAATGAAAAGAACATCCTGAATGGAAACTGAACAGAAACAATAGCAGTCAGTCCTGAGAGGTCACTCCTCCTCTAACCCGTCGTGTGATTGGATGAAAAGGAGCGGAGACAGATTGCAAAAAACAAGAGCAGGATGGAAACGTGACGCGTGGCTGTTCTGGTGATCCTCACGGACGCAGCAGATAATGATGATGATGATGATCAGTATGTGGATTCACAGTGAGCCTTCAGAGGTGGGCTGCTTCAGCAGGTCTGACTCAGCACAAAGCTCCCCCTACACATACACACACATGCACGCACGCACACACACACACAGACTGCACACTCAGCTGTCTGCAGGGAGGATTTATGAACGGCTGAATCACAAAGAAGCAGCTCTGCCTGCAGTCTCTGTGCATGGCTGCTGCTCTCTTTAAAGCTCAACTCTGGATCTACAACTGCTTGCTTTGGGGTTAAAACGATTAATAAATTTTTAAAAATAATCGTCAACTAATTTAGAATTGAATTGATCTCTAAATGGAGACTCAAAAAAGGAAATTTGCTGAGAGAGCAACACGATCAGAGCAGAAATGAAACCAAAACTGTGCAAAATATTGAAACATTTTATAATCAAGATAAAAAAATATTTTCATCTGAAAATGTTTTCACCAGAACTCCTCAAGTTTTAGCTGCGCCTGGTTCAAATTCTGTAAACAAATCTTTTATTCAGCACCTTTTGTTGTCGTATTATTAAATAGTTAATCCAAAAATTGATCAGATCAGTTGAACAGGAAGACCTGAGCTTTTCACATGTTGATCCTTTGCTACAAATGATCAATAACACACAGTAGTATTGTGTTGTTGCATTTAATAGGCAGTACATGCTTATGTTCTTATTTAAAAAGGAACTAAACTATTTATTGCATCTTTTAACGTGTTTGTAATAAAAAAAAAAAAACCTTAAGTGGACAAATGAAAAATCAGCAGGATGTTTATCCGATTGATTAATCGTCAAAATAATCGATAGAATTACTAAAATAATTGTTAAAGATAAATCACGCAAATGTGAATTATTTTAATTCGTCATTTAATGAATTGATTTATTGATTATTGTATTGGGCTCAGTAGCAAGACACAGAGGAATGCAGCAGGATTTTCACAATGGAGAATAATGTAGCAGCAAGCAGCACACTGCAAAAACACAAAGTCATACCAAGTATTTCTATTTTAGTGCAAATATCCTGGTACATTTGAAATAAGACAAAACTAACTCTGCATCAAGATAAACTTGTGTTCAGTAAATAATTCTTTAATATAGGTAATAAAAGTACCAATTCAGGGAAAGAAATTTGCCAGTTTATTTTTTATTGTTTTGTTTAATTATATTTGGATATTCAAACATCTTTCAGTTGTAAAAAGTCAGTGGTAAAAATATCTTACTACACTTTAAATAGGACAAAACTAACTTAAAAGTAACTTTTCAGCAAGATATAGAGGCTTGTTTTATGTCGATAATTGCTTAATATTTAAGAAAAAGTAATTGTTCCATTTGCAAGCAAATTAACTTAAAACATGAGAAACAAATTCTTGCTGTAAGTGAAATAAGCTCATTATGTTTTCATCAATATTAAGGAATTATTTATGCAAAACAAGCCTCTATATCTTGCTAAAGTTATATTATTTTTGTTTTATTTCAAATACGAAAATATTTGCACTAGAAACGAAACCAAAAATATTTGGTGTTTTTGCAGTGCGGCGTTAAAATGTAGAGGGTGTACCTGCATTGTTATCCCATTATTATTGCTTGAAAATGATCTAAAAAACAACAATATTATTGTTCATTGCAATAATTTCTGGGACAGTTTGTCATCCTTTGTGACAGACCAACTTTAGCATGTGATTTTCACACCACAGATGTGGTTTGGCTGTTTGTATATGATGGTTTTCTGGACGGAGAACAAAACATTTAGATATGCTTCAACCTGAACAGAGTTTTATCTGAATTGATTTATAGTAAATCAATTCAGATAAAGACTCCTGTGTCTTCATTCTGCATGTAGTTTGTGCAGGGTGTCAGAGGAAGTGATGTCGGAGCAGCAGCATGACAGCGAGGCGTCAGCGCCGGTGTACGTGTATGAATCCAAGGTGCACTGTGCCAACGTGCTGCTGAGCCTGGAGGAGCAGCGCCGGCGGGGGCTCCTCTGTGATGTCACGGTGCTGGTGGAGGGCAGGGAGGTCCGGGCCCACCGGGCCGTCCTGGCTGCCAGCAGCAGCTACTTCCTGCAGGTCCTGCTGGGACACAGCGAGTCGACAGGCAGCGCTGAACCCATCATCAGCCTGCCAGACAAGGTAAAGGGCAAAATGACAGGATGGAGAGATAGTGCTTTTCTTCCTTTTGTGAAGTTTTTAGCAAGCAGAGCTAAACCAAAGCAACAGACAGTCTGAACTCCATCTGTCCAGTCGTGTTAAAACGGAGCTCTCTTCAGTGTTTCGTGATCTTATTGTTCTGCTGTGAAGCCTGAAGGGATGCTGATGTGAGCACAAAACCTCACAGATGGACAAAGATGATGCTGACGGCAGTGAAGGAGGAGGAAGCAGAGGATGATGAAGGTTGAAAGAGACCAAATCATTCAGGACACAAAAGATAAACACAGCAGGAAGACTATTTATATCTCACAGTGCCTTTTTACATTCGTATACAACATGAAACAGGAGGACAATTAGCAGGATTTTAATTAATAGACCAGTTTAGAGACACACGTTATCAATTAAGGTTATCTGAAGTTAATTGAACTTGTGATTCATTGATAAGTAACCGTTTTCTTAAAGAGTTTTCTCTTGTATCAAGAGACTCAACCGTTTTTCCTTAACATACATGGCGAAATTTGTCATATGTTGAATTTAAGGAAAACATTACATTTTAACTTTGAGTCAATCAAATAGTGGAATAAATAGAAAATTGTGTTTCCCATCCAGATTATTAAACATATATTTTTAAAATAAAACAAAACAGGAACTTCTTAAATTGCTTAGTAGAAAAATAAAAGATGAAAAGCATGAAAATATATCCTTAATCTCCCATGAACAGACATTAATAGGAGTGCATCACTCAAAATCAGCCCATCTTGTTGGGATTGTGTCTTTTTCTGTTATATTACGATTTTTATGCCTAATTTCCTCCGCTTTCTGCCATAACATCCACGCAAATCTAAGTTTTAGTTGAGAAGTTGCCTCTGCTCCTCCATCATGCAGCGCCATTAAGGTAAAATAGTTGCATGTTTATTTCCAAATAGAAACACACAAAGTGCATTTTGCAGGCTCTGCTTTCACCGTTTCCATTCTGGTATGGCCGCCATCTTTCTGTCAATCCGCTTATTGATGACTAGCGGCGCCCTCTGCTGGATGGCGTCCAAACTACAACACTAAAGGAATGTCTAATCAGGCGTTATTAGTTAATTGGCTCTATTAATTTTAATCTAATAAACCATTAATCGACAGTTAAGTTGCTTACTTTTTTGCATCCCTGGACCAATATATGCCTTACAGATAAACTGTGTTTATTGTTCTGCAGGTGACAGCTAATGGTTTTGCTCCACTGCTCCAGTTCGCTTACACTGCCAAGCTGGTGTTAAGTCAAGAAAACATCCAGGAAGTCATTCTGTGTGCCGACCTCCTTGGTGTGCACAACTTGGAGGATTCCTGTTTCCAGTTTCTTCAGGCTCAGTTGGAGAGTGACGGACAGCACTCCAGAAATTGCAAGGTGCAATACGATGAAGAGGATACCGTCTTTTCCCAAGACCTTTCCTTTGATAGCGGATCAGAGACAAAGAAGGAAAGCTCTCTAACAGCTGATGCTGCTTCCCCTCATGAAGATCTTCCACAAAGTCCGAAATCCTGGAAGTACCAGCACCAGGTTTGTGACGACAAGCACAATGGAATAGGTCAACAGACCATTCCCACTGAAACCAGTTCAGAGTCAACAGACTCCTGTGCTGGTCCCCAGACCCTTCTCAACCCCTCCAGGATTAAAGTGGAGCCCTTTGATGAATCGGGACACGAGAGGAACGGCTTCAACGCAGAGTTTGGTACTGAAGAGGTTCTGGAGATGGAGTTGGAGGTGGAGGGAGTTCCAGTCGCAGATAAGCCGTCTGCGGACGGGGAATTAGCCTCGTCCTGCCTGCGTTCATACCTCCAGCGAGGCGGCCTGGATCTCGGCACCATGACTGGCAGCACCATTCAGCAGCTTCTCTCCAACCATCTGTCCATCAGCCACTACAGGGAGCTGCTCAAAGACAGGCAGAGGAGTAAGATGGACTCTCTAAGCCAATCCAACCTCAGCAGCGTCAATGATGGAGACATGCAGCAATCCAAGACGTCTTCTTCTCAGTATGAAGGAGAGCCAGACAGACGTACCGTCATTTTCTCCTCTGCTGCTGGTGAGCAACCTTCGTTGTCCAACAGAGAAAAAACCTCAACTATGGAGCAAGAGGAGACTTCCTCACTTCACCTGACATGCCTCACCAGCTCTCCTGTCTCCATCAAGACATTAGCTGCCTCTCCTGTTCCATCCGAACCCCAAGCTCAGACTCCCAGCTCCCACTCTTATCCAGATGACATAGCCACTGGTAGCTCCCCGTCCAGCCTGGCCTTTGACCTCTCCTCCGCCCCACATGTTGGCTCAGTCTCGGCTCTTCCGCGATGTCTGGTCGGCGTGGTGGAAGCCCGGACGCCACTGAGAAGTGAGGTTGTCTTCAGCCAGGGCCACATCAAGATCAAAAGTGAGCAGGAGTTTGGTACCAGTGGAGGAAACTCCAGCGATGAGTCTGAATCGTTCTCAGAAGGAGACAGCGAAGGTGGATCCAGAGTCTCTGGCCCTGAGGTTAGTAGTTAGTTTCTTTCTGTTTGCTCATTAAGATCACACTTCAGAAGACGGACCACGTTGCGTTCATCGTGCGTGACGGAGCCTAAAAAGCTGCCAAAAGATGGCGCTGCTGTTATTCTTAGTATTCGCAGTTTTTGTTTTTTTCAGAAAAAAAAAACTCAACAAAGTCCATATTTTTAGAATCCAGAAACTTCAATGTATGTAAATGTCTTTAATATTGTGTTTTTGAAAAACTGCTCAAAAATAAGGTTTTTCTAATGAGACATAGACTGACTTATTAGAGTCCATGTCTAATGCTCAGATATCCTAGCTTTTCCTCTGCCTTGAACGCAGCATTGACAATATTAATTCTTGGATATCCTTGCTTATATTTATTGACGTATGCATTTATGAGTTGTGTTATACACATTCATGAATTATGTTGTGCGCTTACAAATCTTATTGTACGCCTTGGGAATCTTTCTGAGACCAATTTAGCTCCAGAATGGTTGAAGAATGTAGAATATGATCCGCAGATGCAAACAGGATTTGATTAGTCTGATACTGACACCTGCAGGCTGTTACAGAGCATTACACAAGTATAAATAATACAAGAATAAAATATTTTGAGTATAAAGTAGAAATATTAGAACTTTAATCCAATACAATATGAGTAATATGTTAATATTAATACCTACTCTTATAATATTTGAACTTTATTCTCGTAATTATATATATTTTTTATTATACACTTGTAGTTCACACCCTTCTCTGCTATAAGTTCTTGTTGAACTGAAGCAGAAGAGGTAATTTAATAACATTGATTTCTGTCATACTTTTGGTGCAGCAACACGTCAAAACTTTTTGGTCAGTGCATCCTGAGATAGTTGTCAGTAAAGATGTTAATGTGGTTTAAATCTGCAGTTTTTACCATGAATTTAAACCTTAATGCCATCAGATCGGACCTGATCAGATTGAACTCCTTGGTTCTTTCAGGTGAAGCTGCCGTTCCCGGTGGATCAGATCTCCAATCTGCCTCGCAACGACTTCCAGGTCCTCATCAAGATGCACAAACTGACCTCAGAACAGCTGGAGTTCATCCATGACATCCGGAGGCGCAGCAAGAACCGCATCGCTGCTCAGCGCTGCCGTAAGAGGAAGCTGGACTGCATTCAGAACCTGGAGACAGAGATCCGAAAACTGGTACGGGCTTAAAAAACACACCGAGCATAAAATTACCCCAACAACCCAGAATCTACATCGTAAAGATTCTGAATCTCTGAGTTACTTCTAACTAAAAACGATTAATCATGAAGAAACAGTTATCAAAATAACTGTCAACTAATTTAGTTAACAGTTAACTAGAGACTAAATGAAAGATCATTTGCTGAAAGTGTACAAAAAAATACATATTTAATGTTTAAGATAAACAAAAACAATCCTCAAGTGGTATAGTTTTAGCTTTACCTGATTCAGATTTTCTAAAATAAAACTCCTATTTGCTATCCGCTTATTAATTATTAAATGCAGATTAACTCTACATTGTTCTGATGTTAAGAAGAAAAGGCTGAACTTAGAAGTGTTTTTAGAAGCGTTTATAGCTGCAGATGCATCCTTTGCTACAAATAATCAAAAATCACGAAATGAATACTATGTTATTGCATTTTAGGCAATAAAATATATATCTTCTTTTATAAGAAAAAAAAAGGAATTTATTTATTTTTATTTGCATTTTTAATGTTTTTCAAATTTTGTGTGAAAAAACAGGCTTAACTGTAGCAATTGCAGAATGTGCCAAGTTTCTTTTATCCGATTTATTGTTAGAATAATCAGTAGATTAAGTGATAAAATAATTGTTTCAGCCCTATTAAGCACCTTTTGCTATCAATTTATTGATCCTATCAGATTAATGTGGGTTTTATATACTGTATTAATATATATGAAATGGCCGAGCTTAGAAGTATGCTTTTAGTTGCAGGTGTTTCCTTTGCTACAAATATTTATAATTTTATGCAATAAAATGTTTTATTTTCTTATTTGAATTGAGTCCTTTTGCTTTTTTGGATATTTTAATGTTAAGAGTTAAATAAAAAATGCAGAATTTGTCACTTTATTTTATCTGATTAATCGCCAAAATAACTGATGGATTATTCTGTAACTAAAGTAATCGTTAGTTGCAGTTGAACTCTCAGTTTGTTTCTTTGTGCTGATTTTGAGATTTGACCCAGTTGTGTGTTTTCTGGATGCAGGTGTCTGAGAAGGAGAAGCTGCTGAGTGAGAGGAACCAGTTGCAGGTCTGCATGTCCGAGCTCTGGCAGAACCTCTCCTTCCTCTCGCAGCAGGTGTGCAGAGAGGTCCAAACCAACCAGACTCCGCCCGCCTCCGCCACCATCGACCTCACCTCAGATTCTCCGGACCAGGACCCCGTGAAACCCAGATCCGGCATGGTTGGCGAGAACTCTGAGGAGCTGGAGAGCAGACGGAAAGTCCAGGACGTGTTCGGTCGGAAGGAGCAGAACTCAGAGGGTCCAGTGGTTCTGGTATCCAGGGAGGAATTGTGTAGCCCCACAGTGACAGTGGACTTCTGTCAGGAGATGACGGTGAAGTGCACAACGGAAGAGCCGGACACGCAGGACTCGTCTTGAGCAGAACCGGTTTGTTTACCTGTCTGACACACCTATGATCTCATCAGTACTAACAAAGGTGGGCATTTTTTTATTTGGACAGGTGAGAACGAGCAAGTCGGCAGCTTGTTTCCTCTTTTTAAACGATCCATTCTCCCGTTTATCACGTTTTTTTCTCAGGAAATGTACAAACTGTTCAGTTTTCTCCTTCTTAACTTCTCTTTAAGTATAACAAAATAAGTGTAACTGGTTTAACCTGAGGACCAAACCAGATTCTCTAAAGGTGAGGAAGCCTCAGAGCTGCATGTAGGTCTAAAAAAGAAAACCAGTTTGAAACCAGTGAGAGCTGCTGTTTACAAAATGATTCAACTTTGACCTGCTGATGTCTGGCAAAGAGGTTTCAGAGTTTGGTGGAGCTGTTTTCTTGGAAAACATGGAAGTACTGACATTTACACTGCAAAAACACAACATTTTACCAGGTATTTTGGTCTAGTTTTTAGTACAAATACTTTAGTACAAGTAAGATAAAACTAACTTACAAGTATATTTTCTGCGGGAAAAAGGTCAGTAATTCATTGAAGTTGAAGTTTAAGTAGATTATTTCACTTATAACAATACATTTCCCCCATGTTATAAATTAAATAATCTGCCAGTGGAAATAGTACTTTTTCCATCAACATTAAGGAATTATTTACCTAAACAAGCTCCTGTTCTTGATGAAAAGTTACTTGTAAGTTAGTTTTGTCTTGCATAACGAGGTAGACAAAAAATCTTGGTAAGGTTTTGTTTTTGTAGTGATATTTGCACAATAGATGAAGTCAAATTCTACCTACTTCCATTTTGTATTTGTAAACAGACCAATTTAAACTGATCAAAAATCAGTTTACTTTTCATTACTGTTAAATATTTTCATGAATTATAGAGTTTGAAAATGCGAATTTGGTCTGTAACTTCATCCCAATTTGGACCAAAAGGTTCTTATAAAATATGACTCTTTAAACTTTTGGGTGACCTTCTGATGGCAGATATCATTATTATTAAGGTGATATTTAAAAGATCTCTACAGTAGACTATGTATAATATAAAAAAATCTGTATGTACTGAGAATTTGTCCCTTGAGCAGCATACAAACAACTGAGACGACCATCACCTATGAAAACAATAATCATCTCATCAAACTTAAGTGTAAATTATTAAAAAAACAAACAATAAAAACAATAAATCTGTAAAAACAAAACACTAATGTGAAAGTATATCGCAAAAGCAAAACTCCCAAATTAAAAGATTCAACAACAGAACAACATGGAGTCGTCTTGAAGATTGTTAGCCAAAATGGCTACTTTGGCCATTATGGCGAAAGTAGCCATGTTTGGCAGTAACGGACGCCACTATGTTTGAAAGTAACGGGAAAAAAAATCAACAAAACCATCACAATTCTTCTCACACCAGCTGCTTAGCACGGTGGTGGAGCGCGGATGACACCTAAATATTGGTTTAAGCTAGATTTTAGGCGTTAACACAGTCGGCTAAGCTACAAAAAAAAACAAAAAACAACGGCTGAAACGGAGGGACGACAGCGTTGCCACGGCAACATCTGCGGGTCGCCCCTAGCAACTGACCCCAACTCAGTCGGTTTACATTCCGGCTCGGCGTTTTCAGTGTTTCTCACTTCAGTTCACTCTCGTCTGTTCAGTCCGAAAATCAATGTGTGTATCACGGCGGTCAAACTGTTTTACAAACTGCCGCGGTTTATTGGGACTTCCTGGAAAATGGCGGTTACCTAGAAAACGGCCAGGGTGGCGTTTCAACAACACAAAGGACTGAGGTGGGAAATCACGTTTTTTTTTTCTTTTTCTGCTTAGTGAAGCAGTTGTTGTCGTAGCTTGACCGGAAGCATGAAAATCAATTCTCTAAACGAAATCATTTGATTCCTGATCGCTCTGATCATCAAGCACATCCTGTTTTTAGTAGACTCTCACTGCTGCCCCCTACTGGAAACAGCATTACACATATTGTCATGTCGCCAACTTCCTAATAAAAAACAGTCATCTTTTGCCAAGTGATTTATATCTAAAAAATCAAAATCATCTTTTGTGATTTTTTAAAAAATGTATTTATTTTTTAAATCACTTCTGGCAAAAAATGACTTAGGCCATATATTTTGGGAAGGTGACACAATTCACTCTAATTTATAAGGAAATATCAATGCAGAATAAGATTCAACCAGACCCAAAATGCATGGATGGATTTGTGTTTTTACTTGTTTCATTTTAATGTGTCTATTAGGGTTTTGCTAATGTATTTTTAAGATTTGATAGTTAAGCTGCAGTTTAACATTCTGATTAAAAAAAATTTTTCCCATCAGGCTTAAGAAACACAACTAATACCTTCATGATGAGCTTAGATATTTGAGTTTTGCAGGAACTCCCCTTGTTTTCACAGCCAGAATTTATGTAAATATCTGTAGAAAGAAGATTTGCGTAATTAGTGCAAGTTGGATTTGTTAGGATTAGGATTAACTCATTCAGGAATTCAGGTATATTCTTTCACCAGAGTAGATGTTTCCGTTCCTGCTCCCAGTTTCTGCAGCAGCTGCTAAAATAAAACCCAAACGCCCAGCTCTCCATGTCGGTGCAACTTCAAAATTCACATATCATGTAAATTTGTCAAGCCGCTGATCAATTTGTCCTTACACACCAGTTTGTTCTCTAAATAAACACTGTGGTACAGTATTGATCGATGGGATGCCAAATTCATGTGTTGAAAAGTCGATGCAGGATCACGTGGCTGCACAGAGTGCTGCTGCTGTTTGATTCAGCCTCCAACGTGTGGCAGCGATGCAGTTGGCCTCCTGTTGTCCACAGTAGGGTCACAGGGTCACTGTGGACACCCACCCACAGCTGGAGATGTTTACCACGGTGGGGGATGTTATAAATTTGAAGCTGCTGTATTCACCCCGATTTATTTATTTGGGTTCTTTGCAGATCAAATTCTTGGTAATCTGGACTTATTTATTTGTTCAGTCGTAATATTTGACCTCCTCCTACCCTGACAACGACGTATTAGGGGCTTAGCAAATAGAAAAAAGAAAGAAGTAAAAATTTCTGCCAAAAACTTCCGAAAAATTTTAATTAATATTAGAAATGTTCTGGAAAAAAGCTTGGAAACGCCTGATGTTGAAAAGTTGAAAGTTTACTAGGAGAAACATTGAGAGATGTTAAGGTGAATCTGGGAAATTTTCCAGAAAAATCCAGAAAATTACTTTGGTTCCAAATTTTTTAGATTTTTCCAGAACAACTCAACTTTTTAGATTAAAAAACCGTGGAAATGTTTGAGCTCCAAAGGTTTAAAATTTGTACGAAAAAAAAGGAGAAATATTTTAGATTAATCTAGAAAATTTTCTATAAATACTTGGAAATTCCAGAGTTTCAGAAAAAAAAATTCTTTGACTATTTAAAATAATTGAAAAAAATCAGAGTTTTTCTAGCGAATGTTCAACTTTTGAAACTCAAAAATTTTCATGCTTCTTTCTAGAAAATTTCCAATATTTATTTTTTAGTAGTAATTTACTTCTCCTTTTTTCTGTCTATTATGGCCCTAATACACAGCCTCTCTATTCTTTTTTTCTTCTGTAACATATAATTCAGACTAAATTTTGTTTATTCCAAAATACACAATGTTTTGGTAACTTTTTGAGAAAAAAATACTAAAGTCATCTGATCAAAAACTTTGCATGTAGGTGGTTGAAAATGGGATAAAAATTGGTCCAAAAGCCATTATTGGCAAGTTAAATAATAACCCTGAGGTAGCAGCCTAAACAGGTTTGGTTCTGAGCAGCTCTGGGTAAAAAGCAGAACCAATATGAGTCCTAAATATGTTTTGCAATTTGAACTAATTTCCATAATGTCTATTGAAGACCAAGGGTATCTTGTATAGATATTGTTGATACAAAATAAGCATACACTGAACCCACATGGATTCTCAGCAAATTCCACTTACATCCCACATCAACATGTTGGCTAGTTATTTTTCTTGCTTCAGGAGGAGTTCCTAAAATAAAATTATACCAATTTACATTTTGACTTTAGTCCATAGACATTGGATTTCTGGATTGAGATGCAGTTCGGTTATTGAGTTGAACATTCTGCAGCAGAATCGACCGTCAGGAGAACTTTTGGGACATTTGGACTTGATGCCAGATAAAAAAACAAAACAAGAAGAATCCATGTTTGGATTTTCAGCATTCCTCCTTTGCGACAGACTCTGTGTTTCTAACTTTTTACTCTGCGTACTTCTTTGTAGGTTTTGTGGACCATTTTTACCTGTTTTGTGTAACTGTTAACCGATGACTGTTATTTGCAACTTTTCTTTTTAAGTCTCTGAATGAGGTTTCTCTGGCTTTTTGTAAAAACTGAACAACATGTCACATCCCATTTATTTGATAAGAAAAAAAAGGTCTGACAGGAACAAAAAAAAATTGTTTTTGTAGAGAAATAAAAGCATGAGGACTGTTGATGGTGTGTTCTGGTTAAATATGTTCAAGTGGTTCTGTTCTTGTTTTAAATCTGAATGAACTGAAGGGGTTTTCATATAAATGACTTTACACAGACTGAATCTGTCCTTGACGTAAAAACTCAGAGTTACAGAATCAAGCAGATCCTCTTTAAGCCCGATCCTGTTGGCAGTGAAACGCTCCGGCAGACTTTGTGAGGTGCTTTGAATCATCCGCTGCCTCATCATGGCCGATCCTGGCCGCATGTGACTCGCTCTGAGAATCGATGGATCGCTGATACAGTTTGTCTCCGGCTGCTGTAACTCAGCCTCGTCTCTTCACTTCTTCATGATTGAGGAAATGTCCAGAAACATGCTCTGAAAGAGGCAGACACATTGGATGTTACACCACGCCAGCAAACTTATCAGATCACTTCCTGGTAAACATGTTACGGGACTAATTAATGCATGTAGTAGATCGTCTGTTTGGCAGCAGGATAATGATTTTTCCAATAAAGAGTCACATATACAACAGGGAGACGAGCAGGGGTAACTTAAAATGCTCATTCAACAATTGGACCTTTTCAATAAGTTTTGTTTACAACCATCTGTTTCATTGTTCGTCAACAAGGAAACCAAGATTTCCCTTTTTTCAGCTTGTCTTAGAAGATCCTAATAGTATTTGATTCGTGCAAAGAAATAAACAGAAAAAGTTTGTTTCATCCACTAAGCCTGTCAAGAAACACCTAATGTCGCTTTTATTTAGTATATTTGGTCACAGGATGCTGCACGGTCAGATGCACAAAAAGACAAGGATTCAAACCAAACTTCGCATTTTATTGCGTAACTTTTAATGAGGAAAAATGGCGGCGATGAATAGCAGCCGTCAGTCATAATGACAGGCAGCCTTTGGTGTATCCATGGATTTGCAGCGAACACTTTTAACAAGGTGAGAAATTTAACGTTCATGTACTTCGTAAATATGAAGGATATCAAATATTGCATTATGGCGAAGATACGCATCTAACCATTGGTAACCATGATTAGTTGCAAAGAGTCAGTAGTCTAGTAGTTCTTCCAGGCAGTATCTGTAGGGGAAGGGTAGAACATAGATGGATGAGCGGTAATTGAGTGTATGAAGCCCCACTCGGACTATGTGCTTCTTCTGCTCCATCCCATCATCACTAAGTCACAAGAGACCAAGACATTTGAACTCTTCTGATTGAAGCAGAGACTAATCTCTGATTTTTATCTCAATGCTCCCAGTTTTTAACTTTTTCTGTTTGAGAACTGACAGCTTAGACCAGTGTTTCCCTCCTCTATTCCCAGAGGCATGCTCTTAATCTGGTGTCTTATGTAAAGGGAATATCTAAAACATGCAGGGCAGTGTCTCTTGGGGACCAGGATTGGGAAACTTGGGCTATAAGGTGGTTAGCCTCCCGTCCTAAGCTGTTACAGTTATTAGTAAATGAAATCAATCAAGAGGCAAAAGAAAAATGTAGTAATTACTCCTTGTTAGTTTTTGCATCACAGATTACAAATCTATACCAGAGACTCTTTGAGACCAGATTCTATCAAAATGTTGGATCGGTACTATCTTGAAGGAAGCAGATAATTCTCATACAAGAGAACAATATTTGACTCAGTACAGCTTTATGCTGAACTGTCAGGCTGAGAGCCACTGTCTTTCCTTAATTGGTTGTTCTCTGTGTGAATGAAATGCTCTTACAAAACCCTAACTTGTTCTCTTAAAAAGCAAGATTGTCTTTTCTCTCGTCTTTTTTGACTTACAAAAGAAGATCATTTCTGTACCTTTACTCACTACCATCAGAGTTAGTCACTGGTTGAACCATGGTATATCTGGATGAATGATTTAAGAAGCTCTTAAACGTCAACAGAACAGCTGTTAAAGTAAAAACACTCTGTCCTCTACAGTGGACAGTATTCATGGAGGTTAGGGACCACAAACACCCTGAATAGCTAAAATGTGATTATAGCTGCCTGTTTTTGAGTGTAAAACATGAAATATGCCTTGATTGACTTTAATGCACACCATGGAAACGACAAAAGCTAGTATATTTGCTTTTGTTGGGGCTCTTGGCGGTACAGTCAATCAGTTCAAAGGAAGATGCCAATCTTTAGCAAAGATTGGCTTCTTTGCTAAAGCTAGCTGTTAGCCTGCCAAATAGCATCGCGTCTTTATATTTCAACTTCTGAAACTGCATTTTCAGAGCATATTTTTGATATGCTTCTCAGAAAAACCAGCCAGTAGGCAAGGCTCCACTAATCTCAGAGATTGAGCAGTATCTGAACCTTTTGCATCTCTGCTTACCATTGACATTCGCCGGCCTCCTGCTGGCGGCATCATCGGCATGTCTCCCTGGAGAGATCCCAGTTCATCGGACTCCTCCGAGCTGTGCAACGATTGGCTGGTGGAGGCGCTCATGGAGGACAGGCTTTCGGACGGAGGCCTGATCATGAAACTGGTCCTTCTGGGGTTTGGAATCAGGAAGTCGCTGACCGTAGACTGTCGTCTTTCTTCCTCATTGATGGTTCTGATGGCTGCAGGCCTTATGGTGCTCCCAGACAGCACAGGGTCCAAATGGCTGGGCTGAGGATGCTGCTCCTCCTGGATTTCTGCTTGGCTGGTTGTGTCCTCCTCCACTGTGGACATGGCAGAGTTCCATGCTGGATGGTGGTCCAGGGTCACTGTGTGGACCTCTGGACTTTCAGTGGTTTGTGGAGTTGCACAGATCTCTACAGACCTGGGTGTCATCCTTGTTGGAGGGCAGCAGTAACCGGTTTGACCCAGATGAACCAAGCTGTTGTGTCTTGGCGGATCGTGGATCGTGTAATGAAGAGGCTTCATGTCAGCCTCCTGAATCACCTTGAAGGTCTGAGTCAGAGGCCCATTGTGAGGGGAAACGTTGCTCATGACACAGAGCTGTTGTAAGGATGCTTTCTTCTTGGACCTGTAGATCAGACTGTCGTCCTCAGTGTACCTCTCTCCATACAGAGTCTGTTTGATTTTACGGACGCCTAAGTGGAGAATCTCCAAAATGTTCAAGAAGAGTGAAACTCCAGCAATGATGGTCATAAAAAACATGAAGATGGACTTTTCTGTGGGCCTGGAAATGTAGCAGTCCACACTGTTGGGGCATGGTAGCCTCTCACACCTATACAGAGGCTCCAGATGGATTCCATACAGGATATACTGACCCAGGATGAAGCAAACCTCCACCAGAGAGCGAGTAAGGATATGGATGATGTAGGTTCTCAGCAGAGAGCCTCTAAGAGGAGCCTTCTTCACCTTCTTTTGCTCCTCCAGCTTCCTCAGCTCCTTCTCTATGCGTTTGTGATCCTCCAGTCCAAGTTCTGCCTCGTCCATCTCCCCCTTCAGTTGGATCCGCCGCCGGTGGCGCTCCTTCTCCAGCGACCTGATGCAATACAGAGCATGGCCCATGTAGACCAGAGAGGGCGCAGACACAAAGATGACCTGCAGCACCCAGTAGCGAATGAGGGAAATGGGGAAGGCCCGGTCGTAGCAGACCGCCTTGCAGCCTGGTTGGTCCGTGTTGCAGACGAACTCCGACTGCTCGTCATCCCAGACGTCCTCAGCCGCAGCTCCCAGGATCAGCATGCGGAAGATGAAGAGGATGGTGAGCCAGATCTTCCCTACGATGGTGGAATGAATGTGGACCTCTTCTAGGATGCTGCCCAGCAGGTTCCAGTCACCCATGGTCAGATTTTCACCACTTTAAAGCCACATAGTCAAACTGAGGACACACAAACGCAGCTCGTTAGATTCCAATAGAGGCCCAGGCTCATTTTAGTAAAACAAATTAAAGCTGTAATATGTAACTTTAATTAAAAATATTTTTTGCATACTTCTCCCAGTGATCCCAGTGTCAACTAGAAACAACTAATCAGATCCAAAAGCAGATCTTAGTGCTGTCAATCACCTCTCCCTCCTCTGCCCTGGGTCTCTGCTTTGCTGTCTATTGTGAATGCTATTAGTTAGCGTAGCCACTGAGATAATGGCGAATAAATGGTTGGTAAGTTGTTTTTCTACCACTAACACACTGAGAAGCACACAGGAGGGTGATTGACAGCGCTAATACACGCCGTCCGTCTCTGGTTGGTTGTTTTTGGCCTTCAGTGCTGCATTTTTGTTGTAGCTCAGGGAAAAGATGGAGAAGCTCGATTTATCTCTCGTATTACAGTGTCACAACGTGGTGTCAATTTTGATAAAAATAAATATATATTTTTGTAAAAGTTACATATTGCAGTTTTAAATCAATGATTCCCTGGTATTGAAAAAAAGAGTCCCAGTTCCATTGATTATTTCACATTTAACGTCTTATAAATGATCAGTTCTAAAGAATTAAAACACACGTTTTCTTTTTTCATGGTTACATATTTAGAAATCCTGCAGAATTTCAGCACTCTTCAGAGCGTTTGTAGTTTTATTTCCAAGTCAAAGACAATTATGCTTTTTATTTTTCGCATACATTTAAGCCCAACCTTATTTATGCAGATTTAGATTCTGGGTTATCTTGTTTCCTCTGACTGGAAATAAAATGAACATATTGGAGTAACCTTGCAAAAGTCCTGCCTTAAATCTGTGGTATGACTCATGAAAATACCTGTGGACCTTTGCAAAAAGCAAATCAGCAATTATAAGAAGCCTTAATGTCAGTAAAGAATTTCCATTGATTACTGAAAAAAATAATTTTCAACAGATAAAAACTTATTTTTCCAGATATTTTTTTTTAAATATATTGTTTACAAAATACTTTTACATTGTCTGATATGAAAAGTCGGACCAATATGTTGCTGTTGTGGTGGATACCTGATATTTAGCAATATTAAATATATTTTCATACCTTTCTGACAGCATTAAAAATACCACACCAATGACTTTTGCCTCTCTGCTTCAGTGAAACATCCCACAATCCTTTGCTGCATCATTATTACTGTAACATGAGCAAACAAATACTATGTGATTAACTGATATTGATAATAATTTGAATATATTAGGGATTCCCACATTGTTTTGTCTTGTCAGAAAAAACTATTTGATTGAATCAACTTAAATAAGTCTTAACTGTATTTCTCAGAACTGGATAAAAATAAAGTTTACCAACATGATTAGAGGTAAACGCTGAGGTGTTGTTGGTATATTTGATCTGCTGAAGGGGCAAAACAACCTTCTTTTTAATAGATTTTGTCAAAAATCAGATAAAATGACTGCTGGTGAATAAATATCCCATCATCTGTTGTGTTGATGGCTGGTTTGGCACCACATAGGAAAGCACTGCCATCACAGGATAAAGGCGATCACTTTGAACAGCACTGTATTGATCTGCAGTGACCTTCCCTTTAAGGCCACAGCTGGATACAAACCATGTCGGTCAAATTTCCCCTCTGAGTCCCTCCCTGGCTGCTGCAGTGGTCCAGGACTTTCCTATCGGGTCTCCTCAGTTCACAGCTTCTAAACAAATTATTTTACCAGATCATATCAGAAATAACGCTTCAAAAATGATCACATGTGTTGTACTTAACATTTTTGTCATGTTTCAAGGATGTTATTTTACAGACAATAGTATTTTATATAATTTTGATGTACAAGGAAAATAGTTCAAAATGTGGATGCATGTTGAGCCTATCTGAGTCGGGACCTCAGAAGCAGAATTTTTGTCCATTCCTCTTTGTAAAGCAGCTCACATCCAGTCAGATAAGTGAGTAAAATACATAATTTATTGTTTTATACATCCACCGCTCTCAGACATAAATTACAAATAGAGAGTTAACAGAAAATAAGCAATATTGTTTAGATAAATCTCAAAGAAAAGCATGCTTGGCTACAGATATCAGGACAGCAATTATTCTGATGATTAATCGATTAATCTGAAAAAAATGGTTTAACCGTTAACCATTTAATACCTTTTATGCAATATTGGGAATACATTAAAAGATACAAATAAAGAAATAATCCAGTTCCATTTTTTGAATAAGAAAATAAGTATTTTATTAACTAAAATGCAGTAGCATAGCATTTCTTTGGGGAATTTGGACTAGGACACTTGAGGCGCATTGGCTGAAACCTGTTTACGTGTTTTTTAAAAAAAAAAAAGTTTCTAATATACACCTTAAAAACATGATGCAAATATATATATATTTTTATCTTGTCTAATTACTGCTCTGAATATTTAATATATTTTTTGTTTGAATACACAGTTAACAATTAATCGATTAATAAATGATGATTTCATCATGATTAATCCAGTTAATCGTCTCAGGCCTAATTCTGACCATGCAGATGTTTTCTACACCTACTTTCCTGTTTTGGAAATATTTGGAAACAATAAAAATGTGTTTTGGACCGGTTGTTTTGGGTGATAGTGATAGAAGAGTTATAGGTTCGTTGAAAACAACAAGATATTTCTAAATTTAATAGTCCAACTTGTCCAGTTGAAGAGAGTTTTGTTTCTTAACCAGTTTGTAAGAAACAAAATTACATTATATTATTCTAACACATAAATACGCTTTGATTCCCAATGGATTTTCGCCCAGGATTGTTGTTTATTTAGTCTGTTTAGGTGAACGGTCATTTGCAGTTGTGTCACATTCTTTCAGTTTTTGCTTGGAATATTGTTTTTTTTTTAAACAAACCTGCTCCAAGCATCTCCAAAACATTCTCTTAGAAAAGCTCTGAGACACACAACAGCTGGAGTCTGATGACTTCTACGTGTTGAACAAAATAAAAACATGCATCCAAAATGTGGGGAAGCTTCAGAAAGCATGAGTATCTGTAGCCTTCAGTGGAGCATCTTAGACCTCTGGTAACATTTCAATTAAACACTTTTTAAGAAAATAACTTTCTAATTGTAACATGGATAGGATTAATGACACTTGAAGGAAAATATTTCTAATCTATTAAACCATACTTGATTATGTCAATCTACAATTAGCAGGTGAAAATTAGCATTTTTTTTACTGTTACCTGGTACAATTGGTTTTTAAAAGGTCAATGAAATGCTGTTTATTGTCTCTTTGTAAATAAATAAATGGCATGAAATTTCTTTCTGTAGTATAGATACCCTGAAATATTTAAAATACTTTTCTAGATGAGTGTTTTAAAAAAGAGTCATGAGTCTAAAAGACCAAATCTTGATTAAAAGCATCACATCTGAAGGCTTTTGGTTTGAGATAAAGGTGAGGGGAAGCCGTCCAGGTGAAGCTCTGCTGGGGAAACCATTGACAGATCACTTGTTGGACAGTTTGGGGGGGTCGACCTTCATCGTTGAGCTGCCAGCTGGATGTTATATAACCTGCTGCTGCTCAGTTTCACCAGCAGGAGCTTCAGTTCGGCTCAGTTTATTTTACTTTCATTGGAAAATGCTGCAGCTTTTGGTTCAGCTTCAAAGATCCAAAAAACAAACCAAACCAAAACCTGAAAGTAAATTCAGAAGAATTATTGTTTCTAAATCCCAACGCAATGGAAAATGCTTTCTCAAAACTCTTTATTTAAATGTTTGTCTTAAGTTTTCTCAAATGATATAAAAGGAATTTGCTGCAGTGTTTTGTCCCTCAGGGCCACCGTAGTATGAGCTTTGTTTGGGCAGTGGATGGTCAGTGGTTGAACTAAGATGCTGCAACAGTTGGAAGAAAATATCAAAATCTTTTTAAAAAAAAGCAGGAATCGGCGCCTCAGTGTTCATTTTGTCTTCTCTGCTTCCTCTAAACATCTAACATCACAACATGACACAAACATGCAAACAGCAGCTTACATCTCACAGGTCCTCTGTCCCTCTGGGCCTCCATGTGAATGGCATCGTGTTGGTAATTCCTGGGAAAACGCCGATTAGGGATGCTTCTACCCCATGGGGCTGCTCGGTTCTCCCTGGGTTCTAATCCCGAGCGGCCGTGCCGTTCCCTCTGCCGTGCAGCTGTGTGTCTGTGTGTGTTGGGAACGCTCTGCCGTGTTACATGCAGGGTTCACAGGATGTGAGCATTGATCAGCTGCTGCCGGGACACTGCCCCCACCCTGCACCCTGCTCCCATGGCAGGGGTGCCAACTCCCGGCCGGACCGTCGATACGGGCCTCAGAGACACAGGTACGTTTTTCACTCGCGTCCTGGAGATTCGCCTCAGCCAGGTGAAGTTCTGAGCTCAGATTTAATCTCAATGACAAGAAATATGAAAAAACTGCAAAAACACAAAATCTTACCAAGTATTTTTGTACTACAAAAATCTTGAAACAATTTAAATAAGAGAAAATTAACTCGCAGTGAGTTATTTAGCAAGATAGATACTGGCAGATTATTTCACTTGTAGCAAGACATTTTCAACTCATTTTCATTTTGGGTCATATCAAAAATCTGAATGTTCTTAAAGGGCCGGTTGTGCCAGAATGTATTTACTGATATTTTAAACCGATAGAATATCAAATAAACAAATAGCTGTTTATGGACAATTATATGATTGTTTTAGTGATTTTGAGGTGCAAATTTAGAAATGTTTGTAAGGAATTTTTTATGATATTTTCTCTAATGTATGATGTGAAATGTGATTTTAATTATGGACTATAACTTGACATCAAGTAAGGTCTACTGAAGCCCAGTGTTTTTGTCAATAAATGTGCAGTAAAATCAGAATAAAATGTAGAGATTTGTCGATTTTGTGTGAATTTTGCAGATTTGTGAAAACCTCTAGCAACTTATTGATGTAATTTGGAGTTTGCAGGGCCACGTAAAAATCTACGGCGGGCCAGATTTGGCCCCCGGGCCTTGAGTTTGACACATGTGCTGCAAGTGAAATAATTGGCTAGTGAACTATTATTTCATTTGAATTAAAATTTGATCTGAGAAACAAAAGCAAGAAAAGAAACAGCAGATGATAAAATCTGAGAGATTAGAGCGTTAAATGGCCTCTTCTGAGAAGAAATAATCATATAACATTTACGGCAAAAACATAAAATCATACCAAGTATTTCTGTCTAGTTTCTTGTGCAAATATTGCCATAAACTTGAAATGAGACCAAACTAACAATTAATCTTTCAGCAAGATATAAGAGCTTGTTTAAAGTGAAAAGCTCCTTAACATGGATGAAAAAGTGCTATTTAGACTGGCAGATTAATAATAAATGTAAATGTCCCATGAAATAATTAGAAAATTTTCAATTATTTTCAAAGAAAAAATTTAATTGTGATATTATACTCTATATTTATACTTTTTTTTTTTTTTTTTTATAAATAAAGGAAAATAATAGTTTTTTTGGGTGTCAGGGTGAAAAGTTTGGGAACCCAGATGTAAGGAAAGATGCATTTTCGTCAAAAGTGAAAACTCATTGAGGTTTTAAACGACACTGCATGAAATGCTCAGACAGGAAGTGATTCATTATTGCATCTCTCGCTGCAGCTGACCACGGAGATGATCAACGTGTTCCTGAAATCCCGTGATGAGCTCAGACTAAACCTTGCGTCCTGCTGTGCGCTGAGCCCTCCATCACTGTACAGCCGCATGTTTCAGCTCGGTCTGCATGAAAACGACCAGCTGTGCCTGCAGGGCCTTTAATTAGGTTTCCATCGCGCCCCCATGCGGTCGATGCAGCATTGATTTGATTTTCCCTTCAGAAGCTGCGGTGTGGTCGCGGAGGCCCGACGCCAGATGTCACACCAGGATCATTGGGTTACACAACCAGAGCCCCGCCCACTGCACGGAAGCCCCGCCCACTCATTCTCTGCCCTGTAACCTCAGATCATAAAAAAACAAACAAACTGCATTTGGATCATGTTGTCATACTGTGGCGCATTAGGGAAAAGGAGAAAAACGCAGACATTTCTGAATTTGAAAAGTCAAACAGTTGCTAGAAAAAATATCTGAAATTTTTAGACATTTTCAAAAAGTCAGAAATTAAAAAGGCAAAACCATAGTAGATATAATTGATATGGACTTCAACTTTTTGTATTAGAGTTAAAAATGATCATTTTACATAATTGACTGAAATATATAAAGAGAATAATTAGTCAAAATTCTTATGAATACAATAGTTGATAAACGACACAATAAATTCCCAGCTTTGACCCACAGAATGATGAGGTCCAGAGGACATCTTTAAAGAAAATTACACCGTGTGTGTTTTATTTCAGCAATATGTTTTCTTATCGCCTTAAAAGGTCATATTTTGGTAAATAGTTTTAGTTTTGAGAGGTTGTTGGCCCATCAGTTTGGGCGGGCGGCCATGTTTTGGTGTGTTCTAATTATTTTCAGGAGTTGGATTGAAAATTGGTTATTTCTCGTTCCTTCTCCTGCAGGCCACACGGTGGCGCAGTTCGTACTGTTGTCTTGCAGCAAGAAGGATCCAGGTCTCAATCACAACCTGTGATCTTTCTGAATGGACTTTGGTTTTTTCTCCCAGTGTGTGGGCAGATTTTCTCCAGGTACTCTGGCACCAGCATGGAGATGATTTTCCTGCCGCACACCAGGGGGCGCATGTGAGCAAGGCTCTTCAGCAGCTGGAGATCCCAGACTCACCTGCTCAGGTCTGACACTGTTTTTTCCCCGGTCTGCAAAAAAGCAATGACAGATAGTGGCCAGTTTTGATCCAACCCAATGGGACAAAAAAAAAAGAAAGGAAAAAATAATTAAACAAAACAACATAAAAACGTAGCGATCAATCAGACTAGATTTATGGAGTTTTTAAATAAAAAATGTGATGACGGCGGTTCAGATTAAACTTTAACTATCCCTGAATAAATCACAGAGGACAAATATTTAGCTACTTTATTTTGTGCAGATTTTATTTATGCATTGAGCAAAGCTGTTTTGTTCCGCTCAAAATACAGAAACAAGGTTACGAGGAAAAACAAATCTTTTCTGCTTCGTGTTTCTACAGAGATAACAAGCAAATAATCAACATAAAATACGGTTCAACATTACTCTGCACTTGTCTTGGCTCATTAGCACAAGGAGAAGAGCATGCATCAGGCTGTGATGAAAGAAAAACAGTGATCACACAACCTGAAAAATTCACAACTTTTCTTCCTTTTTATTTTTTACATCAACCGACACTCAGAGGTTTTATTTATTTTTCTTAAGGTTCCTGTTTTGGCGCTTGATGGAATGGATTATAATGAACCTTCTGAGATTTTACAAAAGCTGTTTATCACAATTATAAAGCAAAACAATAACACAAAATTCACATTTTGCATGTTTTTATGCTTCTATTTGGGTCTAAACTAATTTTAAGTGCAAGGTTTTCTCTCAGAAAACTTTCTAAGCTCGGTTGGGTGCAAGGGCAGTCATTCATTCAGCGGCTCGTTGTGTTTTTGAGTTAAAAATATTTAAAGGTGACAGGAAATTGGAAAATATCATTTGATAATTATGTGCTATTGAAAGATTGTAAGATTAATACCTGAACACCAAGTATAAAGTCTTAAAAATGCAGACATTAAACAAAAAATTAAATACATAAGAAATACGTAGCCTGTTGGGGGCACAAGGAAAGCCTGGTAGCCTGCCAGGCTTATAATACACTGGGGGAAACACCGTTTCTCCCAGTGGTTAATAAACTACTTGGCAGTGGTTAAAGAAAGGGAAAAACTAATCAAACAAAACAACATAAAAACATGGCAATCAATCAGACTAGATTTATGGAGTTTTTAAATCAAAAATGTGATGGCGGTGGTTCAGATGAAACTTTAACTATCCCTGAATAAATAAACTTGGCAGTGGTTTATTAACTTATTGCTGTTCTTTGGCAATAAGTTAATGTTTTAAGGTGTCTAGAAAATGAGCCGTTCCAAAAAACCTCCCAATTGTTCAGTCATATTCAACAGGCAACTGCATGTTACCTGGCAACCCCAGCCAGTCACCTACAGAAAAAGCTCCAGCACATTTGGTCAGCTGGTTTTATCGCTGTACAATGGCTGCAGCAAGAGCTAAGTGTTTTATTGTTGATTTACCATCCAGAAAATACTGCATTTTTTGGTTGTGCAGGAGGCTCCACTTCTGCTTTTCAAAGCTACATGGTTGTATAACTGCACATCTATTTGTTCTAAAAGGAGCTCAAAACAGGCAGAATTATTTAATACTGATTTTGTGCAACAAATGTGATGAACATCCCCTTTGAACCCTCATCTACTGGAGACAAAGACAGAGTCTTTTAGACTCTCCTGATGATAAAATCTTACAAACATGAAGATCTCCAAGAAATGTGAAGCTAACGTCTGCTGGGAGACCATTTTGTATCAATACTCAGTTAAAATCTGATTTCTTCGGTCTCAGGAAGCTCTCTTTCTCCTCATTGGTCTGCAGCCGGTGAAGCTCCTCCTCCAGCTCTCCGATTCGCTGCAGCATCTCCTTCCTCTCCGTCCGGGCCCTGAGCTCCGACTGGAACTCCACCTCCAGGATCTTCCTGGAGCACCAGCGCTCCAGCTGAGCCGTCACGGCGTCAAAGAACTGCTGAGTCACCTAAAGTAAGAACACAGCTTCAGTTAGTCAGCAGAATTTCACTAGTTGGTCCTTAAGGTCCGCTGTGCTTCATGTCTTCGCTGCTCCAGCAGATATGATTCTGCTTTAGCTGCTTCGCTAAAGTACTACAAAAAATATGTTAATTATAATTTATTTAAGTGAGATGAGGTATCAATAAAGTACTGAAAACATGCAGAACATTGGGACCAGAACAAAGACCTGCTGGGTTAGATCAACCATATCTATGTGTTAGAATGGCCTAGTCAAAGTCCTCATATGAGTACCAAAATTGCAACATGTTATGTTATTAGCCGTTGTGGTTCACGTTCTCACCCAAACTAATTAAAAAAACCTATTCCCCCCCTCGCCTGTGGTGGCGCTGCAACAAGAACTACTGAGGAAAAGAAGAAGCAGAAAACATGCATGTAGCTTCTACCTTTGCTAAATGTAGTCAAAAATGGAGTACCGTCAGATTTTATTGTTGGTAGGATTTCACTTTTGTCTTTGATAAAAGACCATGAACAAATTCTCCAGCTGGCGCTAGACTTTTTACCCAGAATGCCTTGTGCTATAGTCCACTTCCTGCTTTTGCTGTGGTTCACACATGTATTTGAACTGCAAGAGATTTCACTTCTATACATGGTTTGGTTCTCATACAAACCAAGGTTTGGTTCAGTTGAAGTGAACTCTGGAGGCCCATGGAGATCAGGAGTCAGGAAGTGGACGACGGCGCAAGGCATTCTGGGTAAATACCACCAAAACAAATGTGCAAGTCTGGAACTGCAGGGAAAAGTGGCTCATTGTCTTTTGCCAAAGAAAAATCATACAAACGGTAAAATCTGACACCACTCATTTTGTACAGAAGGAAGTAGCGTTCATGTTTTCTTCTTCTTGTTTCCTTCGGTGGTTCTTGTTGCAGGTGAGGAGGGGAACAGGATTTTTAATTAGTTTGGGTCGTTTGACAGCGTGGTGAGAAAATAAACCGCACCAACTGAAAATGTAACAAATGTTGTAACTTTGGTCCTTTAATCGAACTGAATTCCCAATCTAAAATCAAATGGGAGTCTCACCTCCATGGCGTGCAGGTGTTTCCTCTCCTGAATGAATGTGGGCTCAGCAGGTCGGTCCATGAGGAACTCCAGAACCATGGTGTCGTCTTCCTGTGGGCCGGTGCTGGTGCTGCTGGAGCGTTTCTCGGCGTAATCTACAGAGAGAGGAAGGTTCTGCAGTACTGCTGGGAGCCAGGAGGGGGCAGAAGAGACTGTGGAGAGGTCCATTGAGCTTTCTGGGTTCTGGTTCTGATCTGTCATTGAGGAAAAGTAATTTATAGTTTTGTTGTTTTAAGTTTGTGCTCGTTTATGTGGTGCCGTTTGTAAAGTCACACAGTCAAAAATGTGTAACAACAATAATTTGGCCTGACATGCAAAAAAGGAGGATTATTTTCCAAGATAGTATTTTCACCTTGGTATTTATTAATTTATAAATGTCACACGTACCTGCACGTCTGTCCACCTTCATCTCGAAGTAGGTTCTGCTCCCGGTCGGTTCGGCCAGCCTCAAACGCTCAGATCCTCTGGGTCTCAGGGTGCTGGTGGACACACAAGGGCTGCTGTCTCCGGAAAACAGCAGCGGCACCGACTCCAGGTCCGTTTCTGCTGCGGATGGAGACAGCAGCAGGTTCTGGTAAACGGTCTCAGCTGAAACTGAGATGTCCAAGTCCTCCAGCAGAGACAGACACCAGCTCTTCAGCTCATATCTCAGAGCGTCCTAGAGACGGAGCAAAGAGCTGCTAAACGCCGTCACATCCAGGGGATCAGGTGCTGAACTGGGTCAGGCGATGGTACCTGGTTCCTCAGAGCTTCTGCTCGGTCCTGTGCTGCTCTCTGCTCCATCCTGGACGTAAGGCTCCTCCTCTCATTCGCTGCTTTCTCCTGGATCAACATCTCCAACTTCCTGAGCTTTTCAAAGAAACAAAGCAGACGAAGGCCTGACAGCCTCGCAATCTTTTGATTCCTCAGATTTTCGTGGATTTGGTCAATCAGATTGACGCTGTGTTCCAGTTTACTCAGAACTGGAAAATTCAACTGGGTTACGACTTGTAAGTGGACTTTGCGTTTCAATATGGCCGCTCATCGCATCAACAGCTTTAAGATGTGGTGGAAACGTATTTAATTACAAGACACAAATGTGAAATGTTTCTAAAATTAATGTTTTAATACTTTGTTATTGTAATTATATTTTTGCATTTTATTAGCATGATGCTAACTCTAATATAAAGTAAAATGATCTTCCTAAGAGAGAAAGAAAACAACGTTTATGGACGCAGCCATGTTGACATTCTGACTTCTTAACGTGAACGTTGTTCCGTCGGTTCTGACGTCAAACCCAAATCCGAGTTCCCAATTCCCACGTCACTGAAACGCATCATTAGAGGCTAACCTGGTGTTTGTTGCGGCGCTCCATCCTGTCCATCTGGCCGTGCAGCTCCTCCTGGACATGCAGGATCTGCAGCCTCAGCTCCTGCTTCGTGGTCGTCAGATCGCCCTGCAGCTTCTTTATGAGAGACTCGCAGATGCAGCCGCTGGCAGGAGCCTAACAGGAAACGGAGATTCACTCAATCTCCTCCTGAGGAACCTATAAGTTCTGAGCTGGACTGAACCAACCTGCCGAACTCTGCCCTCCCTGTCTCTGTACAGAGTGTACAGCTGAAACGTTTTTCCACCCTCATCCCAGAACTCGTCCTTCTGCGATTTAATGTGTTTCCGTCCTGAGGCGAGATCTTCTGCATCCAGTTCCTGCAGAGACGTCAAAGTCTCACTGCTTGCAGGATTGTGTCACAGTTAGGATTAGGAAGGGAGTTTACTCTCTGGGTTTTGGAAATTATTCCAGAGTCTCAAGTCAATTAAAGGAATGCAAGTCCGAAGTCGAGTCTAAAGTGAAGAAACGCTTTGAACCAAGTCTCAGGTTGTAAAATTTTTAGCCATAAACATGTAAATTGTTATTTGGCTGAACTTCAAAATGATCCTTTTTTTTATTGTATTTCAGTCCTTGTTTACCTTTTACTATAAATAACCCAAGTTTCTGCACAATGTTAGAAAAACTGAGATTGTCATTTTTTTCAAACCTTGAGATATTTTGTTACAATATAGAAAAAAAAACATTTTGACTTGAATATTAACTTTAGTTTATCATCTTGTTGACTGATCTTCCATATTTTTGTGACTTTTACAAGTATAGTTTTTGGGTGAATTTGAGTTATTCCTATTCAGGCTACATTTTAAAATCTGAAGATTTTCTAGGGTTTGTCTTGTAATTTGAGTTTTTCAATTGGTTTAAAGGGGCACTGTTATGTAAAATCAACTTTTTTAGGTTTGCATCATGTTGTAATATTATTTCTTAATCAAAAATATACCTGAATTATTAGATTTAATTCTTTCATTCATGTTTGAGGAGTCATTTAATCGCCATGGTAACCATTCAGCTGTGCAAAACGACTCGGGGGACCAAGTCGTTTTGCTGCAGAGCTGCAGTTTCCAATCTTCTGAGCTTCCCTATTTCAGAACACCCTTCTCCATTAACTCTTGGACTCAGCTCCTTCAGACTAGCCAGCAGCAATTAGCAAACACCTGGTAGAATTGCTGAGCTCATGAAAGAAGCTATTTCTCAGTGAAACGCTGGTAATAAACGTTGTTAAAGGGTTAATAGAGGAGCCACGCTGTGGTGATTTTCAGAAAGAGCAGGAATTTTTGAAGAGGCAAAAGCCCAATTTCAAGGTGTTTAAATTACAAAGTCAAATGCACTTTTAAGTCATATTTTTTACATATAGCATTTTTATAACTACTAAAAGTAGTGTGGTTACTTGATTGTGTTGTAAAATGACACACTGTGTCTGGAAAATACGCAATGCTGCCAATTTAAAACTGAAACAATGAAATAGGCCTCGAGTGCAAGAGGTGAAACTGCTTTTTGTTCGTCATTTTTCTCCTGCGTGTCTGATTTCTAAGTCATTTGGCTCCAGCCTGATCGAAGTCATGTGACTGTAATCTGACTCGAGTCCAAGATTCTGATTTAACCGGATTCAGCTCATGACTCACCTTACCGTCTGATCTGGGTTCTGTTTGCTCCATCTTCAAGGCGCCGACCTGGAAACCAGAGAAAAAAAAAAAAAAACACTGCAAAACTCCTCAAATGATTCTGAACCTGATCTTCAACTTTCTGTTTCTTACTTTGGCGGGTCGAGTCGGCGCTCTCAGTCTGGGCTTCCTCATCGTCTTTCTCCTCATGTAACGTACCTGAAGGGAGGAACACTCGTTCTGGTGACATGTTTTGATTTAATATTGATTAATAAGTGAGTTAATGAACCTGAGGAACTTTGGAGAGCAGCAGAGCCACCTGTCTGCTCTGGTGCTCTCTGGCTTTATCCAGCGCTGTTTTCCCTGCCTGAAGGAGGAAAACATGTCAGCCAGGAAACACTTCAACTCTGATATGAGTTAATCTAATCACCTGGATCAGCGCTAGAGGTTCCAATATTCTTCAGTTTAAGTTACCAAGTCGACTAAAGCTAACAAAATAACAAAAACCGAAGCTGAAAATAACATTTTCATTAACTGAAACAAATAAAAATGGTAAATAATGGGAGAAAACTATAAGTAACTGGAATTATGTTTATAAAACTAACTAAAACTGCGACTGTAGGTCGTAAATACTAAACTAAAACTAAATTATATTTAACTAATAATCACTCATAAATACAAGCGAACTATAATATAAAAGTCTTACGTTGTTCCGGACTCTCACATCCAGACCGGCTGACAGTAAAAGCTGAACAGCTTTCCTATGGTTCAGAGCTGCTGCGACGTGAAGAGCTGTGTCTCCAACCTGCAGTCCAACAGAACCAGAATAAAAGCATTTTATTGCCTAAAACTAAATTGCATGGCATTCATTTAATGTAATGTTGATTATTAATGCAATATATTTACAAAAAAAAGGGTTTTCTACTTTTTAAATACAAATATATGTATTTTTTGTACAATTTTAACTTAATTATTGCTCTGAATATGTTGTTCTTTCAGCAAATTGCCCGTTTGAGACTGCTCAAAAAAGGCCACTTAAAAATTAATCGATTACTAAATTAGCTGAGGATGATTCCAATAATCGATTAATGTTGAATTGTCCGTAGGTCTCAGGAAGAAGGCATGCTGTCACCTGGTTGGTCTCATTCAAGCGGCACCGCGACCTCAGCAGGATCTTCAGCAGGTTCAGGTTGTTGTAGCGAGCAGCCACATGCAGACAGGTATCGCCCACCTGAAGCAGGAGCACTGGTTTTATTTGACTGGGACGACTGGAAACAAAAATGCTTCTTTTTGTTGTCCTGAATAATTTTATTTTTTATTTATATGTATACTTTTTTCAAAATGGGGCATTAGCCTCAGACTACTTCACAAACAAACTCATCATCAGGGACTAGCATATTTAACAGCACTGAGACTAAGTTGTCTTTTCCCACCTTGTTCTTGGCGTCGGGATTCGAACCTCCGAGCAGCAGCAGCTGAGCAGTGGCAGCGTGTGCGTTCTGGCAGGCCAGGTGAAGCGCCGAGTTTCCTGCCTGAAACACTCAGAACAAACCGAGACCTGAACCCTGGGCGGTCAGTTCAGTTCCTGCTGCAGGCAGAGATCAGAAATCACTTCACAGTCGGCCTGAGAGGCTCTGCAGGAATAAGTGAGGATGATTGGTGGGTGTATTTCGGTCAGAACAAACCCCCGCTGATTGGCAGGTTAATTTAAGAACAACTGGATCAAATTGGTGTTCTGCTGGTCCAATCAGAGGCTCAAGTAACAGAAATGTCAGATTATAAAAGTCTTGACTTTATTCAGTGAAAACATTACACAGTCATGGAATTATAATCTCTGCAAATTGGAAACAAGATGGATGTTTACTGAACTCTGAAACTTCAGACTCAGGAGCTGATCTGATACATTTTCCAGCTTTTTTCCCCCTTCAACAATAGAGGCTTTATTGTTCTTTGTTGTGGAAATCTCAGAGTTGAAAATTCAGTCTCTCTGTCTCTGCTGAGACGAGTTTTCCTCTAATTACCTTGTTCTTGACGCGCACGTCAGCGCCAGCCTTAACGAGCAGTTTGACGCACTGTGTGAATCCGTGCCAGGACGCCTCATGGAGCGCCGTGTTTCCAAGCTCAAACAAACAGAACACGGCAGTCAGAGTGGAGGAACGTGATCTGTAGCACTAAACACTGATGATCAGAACTTACCGGGTCCTGCAGGTCCACAGCGCAGCCCCCGGCGATCAGAGCGGCCATGGTCTCGCTGTTCCCCACCATGGCGCTGCGGTGCAGAGCCGTCTGACACCTGGACATCTGAAACCAAAACCGCCACACTATTAAACCTGATGCACGTCAAAGATTTCACAGTAAATTACATTTACAGATGATAACCAGATGCACACATGAGTTTATGCACCTGGAAGACAAAAACGTGTCAAAATGTTTGTGGCTTTAAAGGGGATCTATTACTTAAAATTCATATTTTGCACATTTTTCTTTACTTCAATAGGGTCTGAACTGCTTTTTATAATAAAATATTAGGGCTATACTAAGAAATAATAAAATAAAATGAATAAAATCCTAATAATATGAGAATGTTGTTATATTTATGTATTCCTGCACACATTCACAACTGGACACCTTCGCGTTTCTTGACAGCACGTCTTAACCTCTGCACATCTTCACAGCTGTGCACTTGTCCTCTGCCAACACCGGCATTTATATTTCAGAGAACCTGAACACGAGGGTTGAATTTAGTCTCCTGATGCAGCATAGATATTTGCTTTGGTCATACTTTTCCTCTGATGTTTTATTTTAACAATTATGTTACAGAATTTGCTGCAAATTGCTAAAAGAAGGTCATGACCTTCTGGCTAACAGTTTTAAAAATCCAAGTAGTCCAAGTTCAAAGATGTCAAAGCAGGTGGATAAGTGTAAAATCGATTCACCACCCAGTCCTTAGATGTTTCCTGTCGATTCAAACAACAGTTAGTATGAAATATTCAATCTGCAGAAACTCATAAGTGTCCTCCATACCTTTGAATGGACCTCTTCATCGTCTCCAGGTCTGCAGTGGACCTTCATGCCAGGAGAGTTTTCTACTCCCTGTTGTCACAGAAACATACAGCACATTATTATGGCCACTGGAAAAAAACTAAAATAATCCAGACACTTGATTTTCCAGGAAAGAAAAAGACAGGAATCTGAGAAAAAAGTCAGAATTCTGAGCGTGAAGTAAAATTTTTTAGATTAAAGTCAAAGTTCCGTGAAAATAAAAATCTGAATTCTGAGGAATTAAAATCAGAATCTACAGCTTAAAGTCAGAATTCTGAGAAAAATGTCAGAATACAGAGATTAAAGTCATAATTCTAAGAAAGAAAATCAGATTTCAGAGAAATAAGTCAGAAGTTTGAGGAGAAAGTCAGAATGCTCAGAAAACAAAATTCTGGGAAATAAAAGTTAGAATTTTGAATAAAATGTGAGAATTCTGAGATTAAACTCATAATTCTGAGGAAGAAAATCAGGATTTTCAGAAAAATCTCAGAATTTAACGTCAGAATTTTGAGGAAGAAAATCTAAATTTTGAGGTTAAAGTCAGAATTCTGAGAGAAATGTCAGAAATCAGAAATTAAAGTCATAATTATAAGAAAGAAAATCAGAATTCAGAGAAATAAGTCATAATTCTGAGAAAAAAACAAAATTATGGGAAATTAAAATCAGAATTCTGAGATTAACTTCAGAATTTTGAGGAAGAAAATCACAATTCTGAGATTTAAAACAAAATTCTAAGGAAAAAAAAATCAGAATGTTGAGAAAAATTCCAGAATTATTTTTTTCCCTGTACAAACAAAGTGAAGTGAAATTGCAAATTAGACTGAAGCAGACTTTTTGTATTAATATTTTAGTAGATGTGTGGAATCCATCTCAATGAAGGCGTCACCTCAGATGAACTCAGCGTGCAAACCAACTTCTCCACGTCTGAAGATCTGACAGAGTCTCTGCTGCAGAACGCCGCCATTCAGCCGCTGCACCTGCAGGAGAAAGAGAAAAACTAGAAATAATCTCTGAGCAAACCAAGAAACAGTGGAAAGAGAAGAGGAAAACTCTGCAAAAGCCTGATGCTGTAAATGTTCTGCAAGAGGCTGAGATTCTGCTGGTCAGACCCTTTAATCTTCCTCTTCACATCAGAAATATAAAGGATTTCAGAGCTGATGGTCAGAATGAGCCTTTAATCCTGGACATGTCTCCAAACAGAACGGAGTAGCGAGTAATCCCTCTGTTGTCTCTGTTGTTCTCTCTCTCTGGGTGAGTCCATTTTATTGGACGTTTTCTTTTTATTTACCTTTATGTTGATGTAAACAATACAAACAAGACCAGAACAACAGGTGAAAAGTGCAGAAATATAATCAAACTAACCCCAGTGTGGTGCATTAATTATGTAAAGAACAGTATGTATATTGATTGATATGGTAAATACAACAATAAGATATTTTATTTCTGAGGTTTTTATTGTACTTTTCAAATAAGTGAGGCTCACATTTTTTGTTTAAGCTCTTTCTGCTTTTTCTAAAAGTCTCCGGTCATAAAATCAGCGAGTTGAGAGTGAAATTGAACAAATGTTAAGCTGGAGAGGAAACGACTTAAAATTCAAACGAAATCATTCCTGTTTCCGTAATGTCAGTGAACGCCTCATCCCTTAACGGCGGCCAAAACTTTAAGGCGAAGTTAAAAGTCATTATATTTCATACTTCAGCTCGTGTTAAAGAAGAAATTCACGAAACTTTTGCATAATTACACCCTAAACGACGTGTCTAAGAGTTAGGATTGAGAATGTTGGCTTCAATTCCTGGAAACCGCTCAGGATTTGCAGAAGAATCAGAAACTGTTGAACAAAATAAGTCAGAGGAAGCTGGTTTACCTGATCCTGCACAGAGACGGCCGATTCCTCAGCAGGTTAAAAGGAGCATCAGTTTTTATTTTAGAAGAAACTTTTTCTGCCGGTTGTGTTGAGGATCAGCATCAGTTGCAGCATCAGTTGCAGCTGGAGCAGCAGCAGCAGCGGATCATTCACTGAGAGGAAGACGCGCAGAGACGGGGACAGATGTCACAGCGCAGGGCAGATTAAAGGAGGAGGGGGGACTTGCACCGGTTTTAATGGGAGGAGAAACCTTTAAAAGACTCAACCCAGGTTTAATCTGCTCAATCTGAGCCTCCACACATGCAGGGAAAGATTTATACGCTAACAATTAGCGGAGGGAAAGTTTGATTGGTTCCGGACGTGACGTCAGCGAAAAGTCACAGAAGAAACTGAAATGAATGAAGTCTGAAACCACGACGGCTGATGAAGGGAGCCAGCTTCTCATTGGCTGATCATCATCATGGTCATCATCATCATCATCATCATCATCATCATCATCATCATCATCATC
>VMRN01000003.1:10575185-10588104 GCA_010277015.1 Poeciliopsis turrubarensis | reverse complement strand
CATCATCATCATCATCATCATCATCATCATCATCATCATCATCATCACACAGCTCAGTGTTGATGTTATCTGTGCAGAAACTGCTAAATTCCCGTTCTCTCTCATGCCTGAGTTTTTTTCTTAGTAAAGCTGTGACTAAATTAAACATGTCTCCCAACAGAAACAACATAAAACGCGTCCATGGATGCCAGCTGGGTGAGCGAGGTTCGTGCTGCTGTTACTATTTTCCAGAGATGTTCTCTGTCAGATGTAATCTGCCGCACAGCTCCCTGTGAAACTCCTCTGACAGCTGAGTTTTCTTTCAACAGAAACTAATCCCTTGTTATTCTGCAGACTGTGGCTGAAAATGCTTCGGACTGAACGTTCTTTAACAAACCAAAGCTCCCGCGAGTTGCTGTTTGTAAAGTTACACAACAAAAAATTAACAGCAGTATTTTGATTCTTTTTAGTTTGTCGTAAAGAAAAATGTGTGGATTTTCATTTTTCAGTTATACTTTTAGCATCTTCTTCCTACATTTATAAATGTCAAAGTTCCAAACTAAATATTAAGTTAAATATTTAGCTTTCAAAATGAATATTAAGCTAGAAAGCTAATTTTCCTAAAGATATTTTGTTCCAAATTAAATATTTAAGTCTGAGCCAAATATTTAGTTTTAAAACTAGATATTTATCTCCAAATTAAATGTAAATTTTGCAAACTAAATGCAAAAAAAATAAGTAAAAACATGACCGTTCACTAACAAAATGACCATGGACTTAATTTTTAGTTATAAGTTAAATATTTAGCTGGCAACATGAATATTTATTTTAGCAAATATTTATCAAACTAAAGTCTGGGCCAAGTATTTAGCTCAGAAAATAAATATTTGGGTTGGAACTAAATAATTAGTTATCAAAACAATATTTAATTTGGAGTTAATTAGCTCTGACTTCAACATTTAGTTGGGAACTAAATATTTAGCTTCCTAACTAAGCTAAACATTTAGCTCTCAACTAAATCCTCAGAAAACTAAAACATTTTCTGAGGAAGAAGGAATTCTTTTCAGCTTCATAATCAGGTTCTGGTATTTTGCCGGACTTTCTGCCTGCAGAGTTCTGATCCGATCATGAATCCACACCTACACACTGAGTTTTAGTTCCTGGAATCTCTGCAGCTACACATTCACATCAGTTTTGATGGAAAACTGTCCCCGACTGCAGTCCAGAGTGCATCGGGTCACATGATGGCGGTTTGATCTCCCAGAGTGAGCGTGCACGCCCACGTGCATGCCGTCTCCTCCTTTCCAGGTCAGATTATGTAATCGCCGCTGCTGCTGTCAGCATTACAATGTGTTACATAAGACAATTTGATGTTCGGGGCTATAATCCGGCTGTGCTGCCTGAGCGCTCCCACATCTGGGATTTCCAGCTCATCCTGAGCTCTGCACTCGCCTTACTCCCTCGGAGATTTTCCCCGGGTCACAGAGGGGGACCTAATGGCAGGAAGGATGGACATAACCAATTCTTGCCTCTGTTAGAATGTTTGTCTCTTTGTCCTGAGATAAATTACATGCAGATTTTTAAAAATCTGCATGTAATTTATCAGAGCAATTCTTCCTGCTGGTTTAGTTAGACATAATAAGGTGTTGTTTACATTACCTTCAAACCCAAAGAGCTCACAAAACAGACAAGAGAGGATGCATAAAATAATTAAAATTATATGACGTGCATTGCTAAGTGACTTTCTGTTTAAATAAATCAAAAGAAGTATGAAACGTTATGCAACATTTTTCACCGCAAGCAAAGATTTGCTCTCATTCAAATTCAACCAGGGGCTCATTTTGGATCAGAAACTTTCATTATTTAGTTTGTCACACTTTAAAACACGTTTGTCTCTAAACTAACACCGTTTGTGACCCTGAGATCAACATCCTCACTGTGAAACAGAGTAAAGGCAGTGTGATGCTGTGGGTTGGATGAACGTTTTTTTTCCTAAAAAATGTTCATCCAAAATTTACTTTAAAGTTGTATTCAGTTTGACAAAGAGCAAACCTGGCTGTTTGGATTGGAGAGGTGTCATGTTTTTGATTTACGGGTATCAGACTAATGGGGATGAATACAAAATATATGCCACATTTTTCAGGTCTTATGTGCAAAAGAGCTTGACATCAATGGATTCTTTCCTTTGATTTCACAGTTATGCCTTACTTTGTGTCGGTCTATCTTACATAATACCAAACAAACACATCAAAGCTGGAAAAAAATAATGTGATATAAATATAGAAAATAATCAACAATTCCAGCCTTTGAATTGTAACAGTTAAATTTCTGGAACGTAAGTTTACATTTTCAAAAATCCTCCCAAAAAACGATTCAGTCTAAAAAAAAATTTACATTTCAATTAACAAATCATAGAGATTTAATTTATCTTTCAGTCTTAATTGAGTTTAGTTGCTGATTAAATCCTGATGCATTTATGAGCCATACATTAACGCCTTATCATTTCTACATTTCTCGTCAATCATGTCAGAGAGCAAAACTTGTGTATGGAGTAGAAATATCTTTATTTTTGTCATTATTATGATTATAGCTTACAAATAATGAAAACCTCAATTTGGAATATTGTGGAAAAAGATCTAGAATACTAATAGAAAGTTGAGTGGAAGGAAAAAGTGTGTTAGGAAAATGTTAATGAAACTCTGTTAAATAATTTGAGGGATTTTTATGAAGAGTGAACTGAGACTGAGGGGAATCAGGTCTGAAAACTTAAATATGAAGATGAAGTTTTGATGTTTTTAGGAGAAACATTCCAGACAGGAAGTGGTGTTCGAGTGCTTTTTCCATCACTGATTATAGAAACAAGAACATTTTTGACTCAATGTAACTCTTTTCTACTTGTTCTGTTTGGTTCTGACCAACGTGACAAAACAGTGTCAGTAATTGAAACATGTTCTGTTTGCTTTCCTCTGCAGGGTTGTTGGTGCCATGTGGACCCAAATCACCTCCAACTGTCCTGAAACTGTCACACCAGCTTCTCCTTTGTTCTCTGAACTCAGGGAAAAACTCTGTTTGAGGGATTTCCGAGACAGACACGGCACATGTTGGCGCCACGGGTCCCGTGTCGTTCAGCCTCACATCTGTTGCCGCTGTTAAAGATGCAGAGGAGGAGGGAGTGGGGTTGGGGGAAGGAGGTCTGTTGACTCTGATTCTTTATTTTTTAGACTTAACGGTCATTTTACTCTGATCCCAGATGGAGTTAAGCATCATCTACAATAGAAAAGTATGATCTGAACTTTGTGGAGTGATATTAAACTAATCTGCAGAGGTTATTGTCACTTTGTGTCTCAACACGTTTAAATTAATCAACAACCATAAACCCACAGGGAAGAGGTGTTTAATTACTGTTGAGAATATAAGTCTGGTTAGCATAACTGCAGAGACAGTCAACTTTTAGGCATATGAAATAGTAGATGTAGCATGAATATTTGGAGTAGACTTTACGTTTAGGTAAGCTTAGATAAAGATCCAAACTAAAACAACTGGTGACTCTGAACTTACATAAATTTCTAAGGAGGGTTTTCAGACAGGCAGTGTTGTACTCCCGTAAGTGGTTTGTAGACAGGGAGTGTATCCGCTATCAGGATCAATTAATTCTTTGGTGGTGGTTCAAGAGTTCAGTGAAACATTAAAACCTTTAAGAAAAGTCTTCTACAAAGTATAATCATTAAACAGCATGTTTTGAATTAGTTAGTTTTTAACCATATTATTTGCATGCAATTTACATTACTGAAATACAATAGGATTAGGAAACTATTTTTACTTCTAAAAAAATATTTCAGGTATTTCAAAAGAGCTTTTTTTAAAATAGACAACCCTGCAGTTTTAGATCCAAGCTGATATTTGGCATTAAACTTTGTGCCAGTTTGTTGAAAATAGAAATCAGTTTCTTGTTGAATCACTGAGGCACAATACCAACGGGCCTCCCTGCAGGTCATAAATTCAGACTTAATTTCAGCTTAAGTCTGAAATTAAGCTCTGAGCTTTTTCTTCTGATGGTCTGATCTCAAGGTCAGAAGACTCCTGGGAAGATTGGCAGCTGTCTTATTGTTTTATGTTTGAGAAGGGATTGAAGTGTGGAGCTTTGACGTCTTTAACACCCTTTAAGAAGTGACATGATGTAAGACGACTGCAAAGAATCATCCAGATGATTCAGAAATTATTTATACTGTTACGTAACAAATTTCTCTAAAAGAATCCAAAAAGTTACTGACAAATCTTTAAGCTCTTCTGCAGGTTTTCTTTTCTGTCTATTGGAGATCAAACTTTTGATTACCGTCAAACTGGGCTGCAGGGTTTAATTTAAAGTTGTGTTCATTAGGTGAGCTGGACCTTTAAATATTTAAGTACATCTATAAATACTCTGAAAATTGATGAGCTTATAGCATTTTAAAGATGTTCAGGCAAATGTAAAAGCAATTGTTTTACATTTTTCTTTGAAGCTGAGTGAAATCCTGGTTGAATTTAAAGCTATTTGACCTCCAGTGAGGTGAGTTTGTCATTCCACCGTCATCTGCTGGGTCAGCTGAGAGCAAAGTGTGTTTTTGTTCACCTTTTATTCTCACGTTGAGCATCAGAGGGGTTAAAGCTCCACAGTTGGGCTGCAGATCTCAGCTTGACTCTGATTTTCTGTCTGACACATTTTTAGAGGAAACACTCACCTTGAATTTATATGTAATAATTTTAAACATTATGCTAATCAGAAAACGTTCAAGCTTTGGAATAACATACATTTTATTAATGAGATAAACTCATCTAAGCTGAGAGTCAATATTTGGATCATATTCAGATCATGAAATTTATTCACCAACAGCAGACGCAGCTGAATAAAACATGTTTATGACAGTTCCCTCATTGTGTGACTACATGATCCCCACCATCTAAACCTGACATTTTTTTGATCTTCATCCATAAACCCTGTGAGAACATGTGTAAAATAAACGTATTCTATAGGAATTTATTCTGTTTGAACCTCTGAACACAATAAACTCGCTGACAAGAACAAGCAGCTGGTTTCTGTTTGCGAGGAGAAAAACATTTCGTTTTAAAATCCAACTTCAGTTAATTCGACAGGACATTCCTTTGAAGGGTCTCCAATAAGGTTGTTTTTCTAACTGAAGCCATTCAGGACCACAGTTCGTCCGTCAAGCTGTATAGATGTTGTTCTGATGTATGCATGACGTTCACATCAAAGCAGTTTAATCTGGCTGAAGCCTGAGGGCTGAAATGATGAGTAGAAACTGGAACAAATGCACAACTGGACCTTTTTCAGTGTTTTATCTGTTTCCAGAGATCCGCCTAACATCCTCTCTGCACTGCACTTCTTTTTCTTTCTTTCTGTTTTTTCCAAAATGATGCTGACCCGTCAAGGGAAAAGCATCCAGGTTACTCTGGGAAGTCTGCAGTCTGCAGGAGATCTGAAGGAGGCCTGAGGAGTTTTGCAAGAGATCTGAGGAATTTATCACTTTATCAGCACTGAACAAATGCTTAAAACAAATGTGGAGGTGCCATGACTTTCCCTCTGAACAGAAACAAAACTGAAATTATCATCTTTGTTTCAAAAGAGGAACAATCTAGAGTCAACGCACAGCTTGGAAACTAGAAATCAGACCCGAAACATGGATGTAGTGACCTGTTTGCGCTGTACAATGGCTGCTGGAAAAGATAATTGTTTGGTTGTTGACTTTACAATCCAGAAATTATTTGCTGCATTCTTGTTGGTTGTGCAGGAGGCTCTAATTATGCTTTTAAACAGGAACTTTTATGTTTCCGCATCTCTTTGCAGCCATTTTCATGTGTAAACTTTGAGTTTGGGGGAGCAGCGTTTATGGATACAAAGTGACAAGATGCTCTAACAAATGTTATTCTGAAATGAGATCAAATAGGCAGAACTGAGCAGACTAAAATTTCATTATCTGAGAATAATTTTGTGCAATAAGTGTAATGAGCGTGTTTTGTGAAGCCCACAGAATGTCACTTTTAATACATTATCATTCACAAATGGTGCAATACTACACTGTAAAAAAGGAACCAAGGGGGTTGTTACATTAACAAAAGAATATCATGTACTTTTAACTAAATAATTCCATGTTTCAGACAAAAACGTGATACAATCATGTTGGATAAACAAGATATTCAACAACTTTACGTTTATAAAATTGAATCATGTTGAGTTAACATGATTCATTATAGTCAGACCGATCCTGTGCTGAAGACCATGAGTGAGATCACGGGATATCACGCGAGACCACGCGAGCCAATCGTTTTTTTCTCTCAACTGGAATGAAATGTATTCAAGGTGAGACAACGTGATTCAATTACGTCGGACAGATCTTCCGACGAAAAAAAAAAACCTTCGGGGCATGTCACATGAACAAAGGAATATCATGTACATTTCACACAATAATTTTGGGTTTGAAACGAAAACGTGATAAAATCATGTTGGATAAACAAGAAATTTAACAACTTAACGTTCATGAAATCAAATCATGTTGAGGTGACGTGATTCATTATAGTCAGACTGATATTGTGCTGAAGACAACGAGTGAGATCACGGGAGATCACGCGAGATTATGGGAAATAACCGTTTAGCGTTATGAGAAGACAACAATTTCCTCGGAGCACTGTGCATAAAGTTGAGAGAACGTGATTGAATCACGTTATCTCAACTTGAATACATTTAATTAACGCTAGGTTGTTGAACCTATGTTTATCTGACATGATGTTATCACATTTGCCTTTGAAACATGAAATGATATATATATATATATAGCTGACACCCCACCTACGTAAAAAAATCCAACAAATAGTCTGATTGGTTAGTGCTCCGTTTGTGCAGATATTTAAAAAAATCATAATTTTGGGGCGTGCTGTGGTGGCACAGGGGTTAGCACGCCCCACCTTTGGAGGCCTCAGTCCTCGACGCGGACGTCGTGAGTTCGACTCCCGGCCCGGCGACCTTTGCTGCTTGTCTTTCCCCCTCTCCTTGCCCTCCTTCCTGTCAGTCTACTGTCTAGAATGTGAGCCACTAGCGCCACAAAAACTCTTCTGAGGAAAAAAAAAAAAAATTATAATTTTGGCCGATGACGTCACCATCCTCCCATATTGCTCCAAAAAAAAACAAAACAAAGTAGGCTGGTTCGTTAGTGCTCCGTTTGTGCCGTTAAAACAAACGCAGCAAAGTTGTTTTCAATTTGGATTTTGGCTATTCCAATATCCGGTGTGAGCGGCGCCTAGCTCGAGGTTGATCCGATTTATGAGCTATTGAAGAAAAAAAATATATACTTTTTAAGATTACAATTACTGAAAATATTGAGTATGACTAAAAATTCACTGGAGAACAGCGTGTCTCGTGTAACAGCATGAATTTTGTGTCAGTTGGTCACAAGGCAAGAAATCTATTTCCATTAGTTTCTCAGGAGAGTTTGGATGTAAAATTTGTTGACACTCCCTGAGTGAAACTCCGACACCTTGAGGAAGGGGGATACCGAGAGAACGGCTGGCCGAAATTAGCGGTCATAAATCGGATCAACCTCGAGCTAGGCGCCGCTCACACCGGATATTGGAAGAGCCAAAATCCAAATTGAAAACAACTTTGCTGCGTTTGTTTTAACGGCACAAACGAAGCACTAACGAACCAGCCCACTTTGGTTTGTTTTGGAACAAACCAAAGTGGGATGGTGACGTCATCGGCCAAAATTATAATTTTTAATCTCTCGAAAACCAAAGCTGCACAAACGAAAATTTTAACGGCACAAACGGAGCACTAACCAATCAGACTATTTGTTGGATTTTTTGACGTAGGTGGGGTGTCAGCCTCTTGATGTAGGTGGACCACCTACGTGGATAGGTGGACCACCTACATCAAGAGATTACGGAAAATCACGCGAGATAACTGGCTTGCACCTTGTTGGGGCTTTTTTCAAGAGAAGCGGGGAGATTCCTAGCGTGCATCTACTTAATTTGAAGAAGGTAAGATTCGATCTATTTTCATCTGTCTAAAAACAAATAGAAATATGTAACTTAAAATCATCAGACTTTAGAAAAATAATATTTTGCTATGTTTTGTCACGTGTCTATGTAATTCATAAACTCAAGTCAGTGACTAACATGTGCTAACATCACATGGAGTGATTTTTAGCTGGCAATTATCTAGCGTTTCCCAACCATTTGCACCATTTTCTAGTTGTTCCATACTTGTGTCACATTATTTCATGTTTTGTAGATTAAGTCGGTTAGGTTAAGGCAGATAGCTTTTTGTGATATCATTGGTAAGTTTACATTTGTCGCCGCACTATGTTGGGTACATTCTGTGCGAAAAAGGTCTGCAGAGAGCCACATGTAGTGTAAGCATCACAAAGCTGATTTCAAAATGAGATGGCCAGCTCTCTTCCATCCGCGTGACGTAAGTGGACGAATGTATATTAGGAAATGCATGCAGTTTGTCACAATATGTATTGATAAGCTCCTGACAAGTTCCTCAAACATGTCAGTATAATGAAGGCCAACAAAGATGATGCTGCCATGCCAACTGAGTTTTGTCTGTCTGTTTTTGTAGGTGAGTGCAGAGTTTAAAAGGATCACAACGATCCATTTGGAGTCCACATTCTTCTCTGTGCTTGATGGTGTTTCTGGAAACCTAATGAGGGAATATGCAAAGAAAGGTGGAGTTCAGGGGAAAAAAATCAAGACCATCATGGCACCCATAACCCATAACTACTTTATTATAGAAATGACTTTGAGCATCACATACTTCATTTAACTGGAAGCATATAGACTGAATTGAAAATTCTCTACTTTTCACATATTTCTTTGGTGATATATTTATGTCTTTATTTAAACATCTAACAGCTTCAGTTAGATGTTTAAATAAAATGTTAAACTCCATTTTAGTCATGGCATGATGAAGGAATAATAACAATTTTAAATATCTTTCAAATAGACTGCAAGCCACTGATCACTTTTGTTGTGACTTCCTTTGAATGTAGCTATGTTTTCAAGTGTGTGAACCTGTACTGCTGGAGTTTTGAGATTGTTCTCATTGTTTTTTGATCTGCATATTTAGGAAGGCACTGCTGAAGTCAGACGAGAGTGCATCCTCAAAGGTCTGTGTGTACCTAAATGAAGATCCAAAGAAGCTGGTGAGGGAGTACATGGTATGTTAAATTTTCTTTGTGTTTACAATAGAGATCATAAGAGTTGTTAAAATACTTTCAACAACTAAGGTCCATGAGTGACTCAATCAATGTCAGTCTAAATTATTTATTTAATTACATGTGAATTCTCTCTCCCCCCCCAATACCCTTCCCTATCTCCCTTAGGACGGTGATGAATGTGCAGAAATGGCCATAGCCGAGACTGTCCTCGGAATCGTTGTCATTCGAGCAGAGGGTGCAGAGGCTGCCGATGCGCCTCTGGATGTTGGGATTGCCCTGGAGGGGTGGAAGTTATGAACAGCTTGGGCAGTGTATCTTCTACTAGTGATGCTGCTGGGACTAATCTGCGCACTAAACGTGAGCTACCCCAGGAGCTCAAGCACACCTTTAAAGTGCTACAGAAAATAATTATGAAATTGGATGGAAAGAACTTATCAAAGAAAGCACAAGTTCTCAATATGAAACTGTCCCGCTAAGTTGAGTAAAGTTTCATATGGAAAATCAGTGTTTAAAGTCTGCAGTAGAAAAGATTTAAATTGTTACAGTTCTCTAAGTTGAGCAAATATACTGGCATGTTTTATGTTGTGAAGAATTGGCTGGAAAATCAAAACTGTAACCTTTTTGTAGTTGTTTTTTATTTCAATGTCCAACTCCGCTGTGTTTTGTGCTGTGTAAAAAGACAGTGTATAACAATTCCTATAATAAAATTGTGTTGTACCTTTTCTAATTGTTGAGTGTTCTTCCTACCCTTTCACCTAGTGCTATCTTAAAACGCTTGAGTGAGTAACACTTAAAAAAATGTCTTTGAATTAACATCATTAAATAATGGAAAGGATTTCCACACGATTAACTAGCTTTCTATTAGCATGAAGCATATTTGTTGAGGTAACTTAAATTTTGTGAGTTGGACCTACTTAATCAAGTAGTGTGAAAGTACCACTGTAAAATAAGGTGGTTTCAACTACATTTACATTCATCTTAATCAAGTAACATCAATGATTTGGTCCTAAACATTGCAGATTAGTTGGGCTGGCTCTATTACATTACACTGGGTCAAACTATAGTAACTGAGTTAAAGGAACCTTTAAAACATACTTTGAGCCAACACATTTCATTTGAATTTGAATAACCGTAATGAATGAAGTTGAGCCAACACATTCGATTTACAATCATCCATAGAATAACCATAATTCAAGTTGAGCCAACACATTTGGTTTAAATTAGAACAACCATAATAAATTATGTTGTGCCAACTCATTTTATTTAAATAAGAATAACCACAATATATTGCGTTGAGCCAACACGTTTGATTTAGAATCACCTATAGAATAACCATAGTAACAAGTTGAGCCAACACAATTGCTTTACATTGGAAGAATCTTAATAAATTAGGTTGACCGAACACATTTGCTTTAAATAGGAGTAACGCAACTACGTGGTGCTGAAATAACGCAAAGTAATCAGGTGGAAATCCTTTCCATAATTTTTTCATGTTCATCCAAAGAGTTATTTTTTTCAGTGTACTCTGTCACTATGAGATAAGGTTGCCATGATCTTAGACCTCAGTGTTTACACTGGGATATGCACATTTTGCTGGGTTGTTTTTCTTCCCCCCCTCTCTACATTTTTTGTCCTCATTAATTCTCGTATGATGTAACACTGGTTGAGGTCTTATGACTCTCTGTTGTCATTTTTGTACCAAAAAAAAAAACAAAAAAAAAAACAAACTAAAAGCAAAGTGTTCCAAAGAAAATAAACTACCAAAAGGAGTAAAAAAAGGAAATATTGAACAATTTGTAACGGCCTGACAGCTTTTCTTCCCTTTGGGAACCAACCGAGGTAACTGACAGTTTGGGAAATATTTCTCATCTAAAACTCTTCCCAGGAGGATCATCACTGTCTTTGTTCTGAACAGAAGCTTTTTGCAGTTTGTTGCTGTGACCCAGATCTGAAAATAGACACTTTTCACTGCAGATGAGATGTGATTTTATTTCTCACCACCCTGCACGACTCTGTGGGTCTCTCTTTGGTCAGAAGCGGGACTCATCCACTGAGACATTTTCTCCACCAGGGAAGCACTGAGAAGTTTCCCTGTAAATCTGTCAAATCATCCTGATGTCATTGTGTCCTTACAGCACATCTGGATATAAAACAAATCTGCCGCTTCATGTGGTCAGTTCCAGAGCAACACGAGAGCGATTACATAAAAATCACAATGTATTATAATAATCTATGGTTATGTTGAGTTTTTGTTCACCAGCTGAAGAGTTAAAGCGGGGAGATGTGAACTTTGGAGATGAGATCAACAACTGAACGTAGATTAAACGATAAAATTTGACTGAAGCAACTTGCAGACAGAAAAACAAACAGATTTCTTTATGGCTTACAGAGAGGATGGATCTGGTAAAAGAAACGAGAAAAATACCATTTAGAAACACTGTTTTATAACTGTCAGTCCCACAAAAACCTGTGACAGCTTAGAGATGTCTGACGTTAGCAACCTGGTGTTTTTAATTTTTAACTAATGTGTCCTGACTCCATCTGAAAATGTTAGGAGAAGAAATCCGTCAGATCCGACTGCAGAGGTAAAGGTCTTCATCTGAATATAAGGTGGGATGACCTTTAAACTTTTTGTTGAATGATGTGGAGCAACCCACACAGGAAACAGATGTTTTCTACAAACCTCTGAGGCATTTACAATAGAGCTCCGTCTTTACAGGTGGAGTCTGATGCTGGATTTTCTTAAGAAGTCAATGTCAAAAAGGTTTGAATAGAAATTCACGCAATTATTTTCTGGATGTCACTTTTAAACCATGAACCATGAATGTCCTACTTTGTGATAAATCTCAATAAAATACAAATTTGGTGATTTTAGCGTCACAGAATGTGAAAGAGTTTCAAGACACTTTATATGGGAGGCAAAGCTTTTACTTTAGCCTCAAAAAGAACAAAGAAAAGCTAAAACAATTCAAATGTGACTTATTCTTTAGTCTGTTATAATAAGTCTGCAGGGATATCATGAGATCACATGTAAAGTGAGCATGAGGAGGAAGATGATTGTCTTTAAGAGAAAGAGCAGCTGCAGACTGGCCTGAAATCCCATCACTAATCTGGATTGACAAATTAAGGCGAAGAAATTCTTCATGTTCTGCTGAAAGATCTACGAATCACATCACGTGTCTCTGCGGGCTCTGAAGGAATGCCCTCTAATAATGGAAAGGTGAATAATAAAGACTTAATCAAAAGTATCATTGTAATTATTCAAATGCGACAGATGATCTGATCTCCGTCTGAGACGTCGGAGACGAAATTCAGTAGCTTTAATTCAGGGTTTCTGATCAGTCAGGGCAGAATTACAGCTGTCATCTGTGTGAATGGAGGTAATTCAGCTGCAGAGACATAATTACTGCAGTTTCATCACGCAGCTGTCAGGTACGAGGAGGAAATGACTGGAAGGGCGAGTGACCTTTCACCTGAGCTGGAACTTTAACAGGCTCCAGATGATTACCTGTAAGTGTGATGATCTGCAAAGTGATCCAGTAACATGGCATGTAAATGCTACGTTGGTTCGCCTCTGGTAATGTCCTGATTTAAATGCATTCAGGACATTCTGCAAACAAACTGCGTATAGGCAACCAAATGTCTATATTTGTGAAGGTGGTGACATCATCAAAGCAGGTCTCCATCCATCCATCCATCCATCCATCCATCCATCCATCCATCCATCC
>VMRN01000003.1:10509296-10575175 GCA_010277015.1 Poeciliopsis turrubarensis | reverse complement strand
CCATCCATCCATCCATCCATCCATCCATCCATCCATCCATCCATCCAGTATAGGGCTATATTCATCTTACTCGTACAATTTCTTAGCTTAAATCCGGTGTATTCTATTTGATTTTGCGTCGTGGTTCACGCTACTAATTAAACGCAATGGTTTATGACTCCAAAGCGACCCGCATGCGCAGAAGAGCGTTCACGTCACACAGTAGCGCACTGTTTACGGAAGTAACAAAGGATGGGAGTTGTTCAATTTTAAAGTTTATTCAGCCAAAAGTATCGTCACAAGGTAAAAACAACACGAAGAAAGCCGTGTGAAATGTTTATGAACACAAAGCCACCCGCATGCGCAGAAGATAGAACCTTGACGTCACACAGCAGAGCACTGTTTACGGAAGTAATAATAGATGGAGACGTTTATGGAGCCAACACGATAGCAGCAACACAAAGGAAGCTAATAAAAGGAAAACAGGGGCGATAAATAGATCAGAATCGTACGGAAGAGGATTAGGGCAACTCCGGAAAAAAAAAAAACAAAAAAAAAAAACTCAGAATTCATGATTCTGACTCAGAATTCATGATTCTGACTCAGAATTCATGATTCTGACTCAGAATTCATAATTCTAATTCTGACTTTAATCAGACTTTAATCTCAGAATTCTGACTTTTAAGTCAGACATTTTTTTTTCGGTGGGCCTAATCCTCTTCTATAGAATCGGGCCATTCAGACTGCAAAGAAAAAGCTCGATTTGGCTTTTAAAAGTCGGCTTTGTGTCGCATTTGCCTACTGTGTGAACATAGCTTTATGAGACTGCTTCGATGTCCAGAGCAATAATCAGACCTACCTTCTCCTACGTTATGTCGTTCCTCAAGTTGTCCTCTTGCTCCAGTTGCTAGTTGCTTGTTGGAGAAATCTTCTGCAGCCTGCTCACAATACGAAAACACACACACACAAAAAAAACATTTCAAGTTTTGGGGTTGCAGATTTCTGTTTTTCTAAGATTCAGTTCTGACTTAAAACCAAGAAAATAATAAAAATCAAAATTTAGAAAACATTTTTGTTTACTGGGACAAATAAAATCAGTAATTAATGAGAAAAAAATATAACTAACTGGAACTATATTGTGCATTTATTAAACAAACTGAAATTATTGTTATATCCTTTTTATTTGTGCTTTTGAACTGATGTGATTTTATTTTTTTCCCCCCACACAAGCAGTTGGCAAAATGCTCCATATTCCTCCTGTGCTTTTCTGCAAAAAGGCAGCGTGTAACATATTATGAACTTGTTTCTGACCAATAATACCAAACCTGCTCTGAGCTGAACCCTGAAACATGGATGACTTCACCATAAATATCTGATCCATGGCCATTTGTACTGGAGTTTATAACCTTGTACAGGCCTTGGAAGTTAAAATGTTCACATTGAGGTTGGAGTTGGAGACATTGCTGGATGATTCATGCTGCTGCAGAAATCAGAAGCTGTGTTCAGAATTTTTGTGCTGCTCCACAGTAACCCGTAACTAAACCCGTTAACAGCCAGCCAGAGAATAAAAGCGGCGGCTGAGAGCTCTGCAGCTAAATTAACCAGAAGCCTTCAGCCCATTTTAATCTAGACACCACAGGCTGAATTTTTTACATAATTCTTAGTCTGGCAGAGCAAAGAGCCACAACCTGCTGCAGACTGAAAGATCCAGGTGTTCAAACAACTGAATGATTGAGATGGAGAGAAACTAACCAGATAATATTAGTGGTGCGGATACAACAGATCTGACAGTTTCAAAAATCCAGACAAATACTTCCTGTTATTAGGCATTGATCCAGTGTTGCATGAATATGTGCCCTCATTTACTTAACAAGCATTGATTTTCACAGCGAGGGGAAGAAAGAAAGACAAAGATGTTTCTGGTGGTTTAGAAAAACAGTGACAAAAGCATTTGTTGACAGAAAGAAGTAGCTGAATCGTAAAAATGGAACGCAAAGGAAAACATGCTTTTAATGAGTGGATGATGATAAATTATTCTAAAATTAGCTGGATAAGAAAGTCCGGCAGGAAGTGCACTGAGTAATTTCTGCAGGAATGGGGGTGTTACCTTTTAAAAAATGAACAGTGATGAAGTCATCATCAATCTGTCAAGCCTTAAAAACTCATAGACCAAATGCAGAAATCAACAGTTAGGAAATATGTTTTATACAAATAATGTGAAACATGCTTTTTGCATTTTTATTGTTACAATAATCTAAATAAATCAACCAAATTAACAAATCACCTGCAAATATTTGCTATAACTGGAGCAAATGGTTCTTCTTTTCTTTCTTACAAAATATTGACCTCATGGGCTGAAGACATAAGCCTCCCATGAGTTTTATATATTTATCACTCGATTCAATCTGCTGGGTTTCCTTAGATTCAGATAATTTATCTTACTGTACTGAATTACCATTACGAACAACAGGAATGAATGTTCGATTGAATTGAAATTATTGCTGTTAATTGGAGCTATATGAATGAAATCGAATTGGATTGAAGCATCTTGAAAATCATGCATTCTTTCTCTTCCACTCATGCATTCCTTAGTGTTGATCTATCACAAAAAAGGCTCGAAAAGCATGTTGACGTTTGTAACGTGACCAAATGTTAAAAAGTGGAAAAACTCTTCCAGGATAATTTATGTACAGATGTAAAACAATCTGGTGGGTTTCTGGTGCCCGCGGCCGTACAGAGTCTCTTTCCGCCCCTGCAAAGGTTGGAAATGTTTCACCCCGCCCCGTGATGGTGATGATGATGATGAGGAGCCATAATCTGAATAATCCCACAGTGGGCGTGTGCGCGCGCTCCGGAGTGTGTCCACAGATGCTGAGAGACATCACACCGTGACGGAGACCATGACAGGGTCCGCGTGCGGAGGAGGATGATGCTCCTGCAGGGACTCACCTGTGGATGGACGCCGTCAGGATGCCTTACCTGAACAGAACTCTGCTCCTCCTCTCGCTGCTGCTGCTCCTGCTGCTGCTGCTGGGTCAGAGCCGAACCGCGGAGGCGCGCAAGCACCGACAGCGGGTGCGCAGATGGACGGCAACCGAGGAGACCCAGAAGCACGGCGCGTAAGTGCAGATGAATGATGTAGATGGATGAGGCGGGGAATCAGAAATGGAGCGCTGTCAGGGTTTAGTCAGGCTAATCAAGGCTGAGGGAGAAGTTTACCAGCTCTTTAGTTTTTAATAGATTTATTTAAACATCTCTGGATAAATTATGCGCATTCGGCTTAATTGGATAATCATAATTTACCATTTCATTCAACAAGTTCTCTTGTCAGTTAATGTCTGACTCAAAAACATCCCGGATTAATTTTTCTTTTTCAGTTTCTGAAAGTAAGCAGCATATCCTTCAGCAGAAATTAGCTCCGTAACTCAAATTAGTGTCACACTCAGCATCCGGATGGCTTTTGGGTCGAACCACCAGGAATTCTTGCATAAGACTCCGGTTTCCATAGTTTTTTTTTTTTTTTTTTTTTTTTTTTTTGGGTGGGAGGCGGGATGTCTCTGTTAATGTGACTTATTCCGAGCAAATGATCCAGAACCCCTGAACGATTCTTTGGTAATCTGATGTAGGGAGAAAGATCGAGCTGTTCTTCCGGATTAAATCAGCAGCCAGGCTCCATAATTGGTCATCAGCTGCTAAAATGTTAACATCCTCGGCCAGGATTCTCCTGCACCAGAGATTTTTAATCTGAATGGCATTTTTATTTTGAAATAAAGATTAAATAAATAAAAGAATAACATTAGAACTTGACCCGGGTGAGAAGCTCTAATAATTTTTTATTAAACATCAAGATATTAAGTAAAGACAAAAAATGCATATATATATATATATATATATATATATATATATATATAATATGTGTGTAGCGAAAGCTTTACATTACTGTTTTGATATTAATTATTTAAATTGGCTAATTTGATATAATATTTGCATAATCTTTTTGATGCCAATTTGTTTGGTTTTAATAAGTCTGTCTTCAAAATGAGTCATGTACAAAGAAAGGGAATGAATGAATGAATGAATGAATGAATGAATGAATGAATGAATGAATTAATGAATGCATGAATGCTGCAGTTAATGAACTGAAGAGTTTCCTAATCAGATGCTCATCTTCGAGTGAGAGAAGCTGAATTCAGCTGTTTGAGTGACAACCTGCGATATTTGAATATGTAATGTTAATATATTATATTATGATCTGAATTAATTTTTCAAACAAATTTCAGACTGAATAGATCTGGTTCATCAGTTTCTTTAATTTAAATTAAAGTCATACATTATCTGCACTCCCTCTCTCCATTTTTGTCACACTTGAAGGCTTCAGATTGTCAGACAATTTTAATGTCAAGCGAAGATAAATTAATTAAAACAACAGGCAGTTTTGAGATGACGAGTCCAAACCAATCTAGAATCTGTTTCTCTCAGTCCTAGATAATGAATTCACTGTGATTAACCAAAGTTTTTGGACTGATGAGTTTAGTTTCTCTACTGACCTCCAGTCATGATTTCTGTTTGAACCTATCTGACGACATGAAGTAGGCTAAGAGGCATCAATGAGCAACACGTCCTGCCCCAGTTGAAAGAAATTCAAGAGCAGACAATAAAGAAATTCATTGGTCTCCAGTGACCCAAACTGAGAATCTTTATCCAGAAATGGAAAAAACATTTTTGTTGAGCCAAAAATGGAACTTTCTTTTGCAAGGGTTTGAATCATGTTACATCAGCATTCAGAAAAATAACTGTTTCAGTTTTAAGCATGACTCGTGTGGACATTTCCCCCCCAAAAATAAGAGTTAAGCTTGTGCAGTTGATGGGGAGCTGCTGAGAACAGGAAGATTATTTTACATGCTTTGTGTGGGACTGCGCTACACTCACACAATTCAGTTCAATTAAGTTCAGACATCAATTAGGCCTCATTACAAATGTCTCCAAAAGATCTTTAAAAGATAAATGGCTCCAATTTATGTCCAGAAATATGCAGTCAAATAAATTTAATGCAACCCAACATGAGCAAATAAAATTTTATTTGGTACAATCCAATTCTATCTCTGTTATTTTACAGTGCTGTAAAAGTCAGTCTATAAAGTCGGCTGGTATAGAGTTATCTAAATAGATTCATCAGTTTGAGTTGCAGCTCATGTTCAGATTCGGTTATTTCTAACTTACTGTGCTCTAAAACTCAGCAGAATATTTTGTTCCAGTAATAATTGCATGGATAAGATGGATTATCGACAGCTGAGAGTAAACACCCGGAACCTGATGGAAGCAAACATTTCTCTAAATAAATACTCTGCTTCTTATTCGTTTCATGCCTCCCAGCAGCAGGGTTCTCAGGTTTAATCTGCAAAATCTCATTACGGTTTTATTTCATAGTGTAATGAATGCTATACAAATACATTTCTTCCGGATCTTTCACATACCAGTGTGAAAAATTAATCAGAATATAAAGTAAGTGCAGAATCGGATTATCTCCACAATAGTAAAGCGTTTTCAACAGTTACCAGGGAGCAAGGTGAGGCTCTGGATGCCTCATAGCAACAGACAGTTGTAGATGGTGGGAGGATTTTTACTAGAAATATAACAAGTCAGGGACACTAATGAATCTTTGAACTCCCCTCTCTTTCCTCTTTCTTCTGTTCCAATAGATGGAGTTAGCAATTTTGGCATTAAATGTGACCTATTATGCTTCATTGAAGATGTTAGAATAAGTTTATAGTTTCTACAAAACATGTTCATTCAATTTTTTTGCACGGAATAAGATTTTATTCTAGTCAGTTCTGCCTATTTTGGCCACGCTCCCCATTTCAAAATAGCTGCAAACAGATGCACAGCTATACAATCGTACATCTTTGAAAAGGAGAAGTGGAGCCTCCTGCACAACCAACAAGAATATAGAAATTGGTTTGTGGATGGTAAAGTCAACAACAAAACACATCCAGCGGTAAAACCAGCAGACCAAATGTGCTGGAGCTCTTCTGAGATTGCTTGGTGACGAGTTGGGCTCGGCTGGGGTTGCTAGGTAACGGTGCAGTGCCCATGAAAAGTGACATAATAATCTGGAGGTTTTTGAAGTGGCTCGTTTTTCAGATACTGAAAACTTATTGTCAGAAAACAAGTTTTACAAAACAAATGGCAACATGAAGAAATAACTTAATGCAGAAATACTCAACATTCATTGATAAATCTCGATTCTAGTCTAAATCAGGACTTGAATGTTGGGATAAATTTCCATATTCTGAACGGATTCCAGGCTCCAAACAAACTCTGCTCAAATGCATCTAATTATGTTTGAAGCAAAACTTTATTGATTACCTGTGAAGGTTAAAAGGTGTATTTGTGATAAAATAAGAAAAATATTTCAGGTAGTTTCTCCTTAACAACTTGGATATCACAGCGCCTGTGTAAAAGATAAATGGTGATTGAACTCATTTCATCTCTCAATTTTGTCAATTATTTCTGAAGAACTCATCAGAGTCGATGTTTTTCCTGAAATACTTTGAAGCCTTGATGTTTTAATCTGGTTGCTTCAGCTGTTTGAGGAATATTTGGTTGTATTTCTGTTTTTCAGGAAAACCAGCAGCTTTGGCAGAGGTTCTGGTTTCATGCTGATAAATTATCTGCTGACTGAATGTGAAATGTGCAAAAGTAACCTTATTTATGACGAAATGCAGTGTAAAGCTGCTGTAATTTCACTGTGGAGTACTTCACCCCGTTGGAGATCAGACTTCCTGTGATCCTGAGCGGGAGATTCATCCTGAGAGGAAACAATTTGCGGTTTTGCTTGTGATGAGTGCAGCTGCAGTAGCAGCGGCCTTTTTATTTATCATCAGTTATTCTCCGTAGTTGTTTCTTCATCGCTTTCACTCTCATGTTTTCTTCCTCCAGCTCTCTGCCAAAGAAACCTCCAGATGTGACCAAGTCCAGAAAAACCAAGACGGAGCATCTTCTCAAAGTAGATGATCACGATTTCACCATGAGGCCGGCGTTTGGAGGTAAGGGAGAGGTGTTGGATGGTCTACTGGGATGTCTAACGTTAAAAAGATCATAGAAGATTACCTAAAAGGTGTGGTAGCTCCAATGTCGGTGTGAAATACCAGATTAAGCAGACATTGTTGTCTCAAACTGAAGGTGAGAATGTTTTGACAGTCGAAATGACAACCTCTGATTTGCGATCTATAAAAATACCCAAATAGCAGGATTTTGCGTGAATAATTAGGAGTTTTGCTCCACAAAAACAATGGTGAATCTCTGAATGTGGAACTGCGAATAGACGTTTAAAAAATCCGAATAATTTTGTTGTGCAATGGCATTTATCCCCTCAAGATCAATGCTTTGTAGAGTCACCTGTTACCTCAGCTACGTCTTAAAGTGATCGAGTTTGGAGACAGTCAAATAGATTTCTGCTTTTTCTTCAGTGGAAAAGAGACGAAGCTATAAGATTAGATGGACTTTTAATCATCTCATTGCAGCTCCGGCTGTGCAATTGGGGTCGTCATTCTGCTTGAAGGTAAACCTCCACACTCATTTCTGATCCGGTGCCTCGTTCCTGCTGTCAGGTTCCAGACGGTCCAAACGAAAGTCTCGGTGTTCATTGGAGCGTCACAGAGCAAAGCTGATTCAACTTATTGAACACAAAAGCACAGCAAGAACTGAGGCTGAACCGATCCGACTAAATCCCAGCTACGCCGAAGACCAAATTGAATATATAAGTCCTGCAGCTGCAGTTATCAGGGCATGTTTGACCATAGAAGAGAATTTGGGTGCTGATCCAGTCCGGAGTTCTGGCTGGTAGGAAGAGAAAACCGACGTGTCAAGACTCTGAATGAGTCAGAGAAACATTTATTCACCAAACTATATTGGGAGACATTGACCCCATGATCCTGACCCAGTTTGAACCCCTACTTAGATTGTATCGACTGCTCTCGGCAGGAAATCTCCGCGGTTTCTGATGGTTCTGACCCGAAATGACCCGTTCTCAGCCTCTCAGATTACCGTCTGCTGCTCCGACCTTTTCCCTGATGCTAATCCTCCGTCTGCCTGCGCTGCTGCAGCTGATGTCAGTTTTTATGTTTGGCTCTGATGATCCGAATCACATCCAAGCTGGTCTGCAATCAAACGGCGACGGTCCCGTCACTCACATGGAAACAAAGTATTTACTTCATTTCCGGGTCGCAGCAGGACTTTAAGCTCTTATTTCTGTCCAGTTCTGAGTAAAATGCCCAGTAAGACAAATAAATTATCCTGTAGAAAAGAACTGTGGACTATATTTATCCTTAATAAGTTCAACTTAAACCAGAGATTTGCATAAAATGTGTAAAACTATACAAAACATTTTTATTTCTAACTTTTTCCCTATCTGTCAGACCAAACTTTTCCTGTTTTGGGTCAGATCGCTAAAAGTCAAAATAACGAGAGCGACCTTTCTTCAGAGTTGTGTAACTTTCCACTAATGGCAGAATTTTACATGCACCAAAGTTTTTATGCATTTAAATAATTCGATAAAGAATGAGTGATGATCTCATGGCTTTATAAGTTTCACATTTTGAATTTCTGGTCACCTACAACATTTGAATAAACTGTTGGAACACCTGTTGATATGAAACACAGTTTTATTAACGTGTGATGTTGCACACACACAGAAAGAGTTGATCTAACATCTTTGAGCTCAGCTTGGGTTGCTAGGAGACGGGCGGAATTCCTCTGGGGTTGCTAGGTAACGGGCTGGTTTCTCTGGGGTTACTAGGTGAGAGTTCGGGCCTCCTGATTTGTGACACTGCATTCGAGAAATTTTTTAAACAGCTAATTTTTCAGGCACCAAAAGTCATAAACTTATTTATTAACAATCAACCCAAAAAAAAAAAAAAGCTGTTTTTTTTTTTTTGCCTGTTTTTAGAAGCAGAAAAAAACAAACAAAATGGAAGTACAAACATGTGCAAAATGTCTTCAAGAGTTTGGAGCTAAATTGTTGAATTAACTTGAAAGTTGCAAATTTTAACTTAAAGAAACGTTAAGTGCTGCCGTGATGGTGCAGTGGAAAAAAACAACCCGTATAAGGAGGCCTTAGTCCTGAAAGTAACGGTTGTAAGTTTGATTCCCGGCCTTTGCCACATTTCTTCCCCTTCTTTCGTTTCCCACTTTTCTGTCTAACAGCCAGAAAAAGCCTTAAAATATATTTTATTACTTTACATCTTAATTTGAAGCAAACTAAATGATTTAAATAAGGCTGACTTAAATTTGTCAAGTTAAACTATCTTAATAAAGTATGTTGGATGAACTTAATTGAATTACTTGTTGAAGCAGTTAAATTATTTTCTTTTTTGCAGTGGACCAAATATTAAAGAACATTTGCATAAACTTCTGATTTTGAGCCAGTTATGGCCTTTAGCAAACATCAACAAATTTGGTATAATTTGGTATTCTTAGCTGACTGGACTGTTGAAGTTTTAAGGAGAAAAAAGTGATATATAAAAGTAAAAGCATACGAATGCATGAATATATATTTAAACAGCTCATAAAAGGAAAATAAAGAAATCTTAATTTGGCTCTATGGCCGTTAAGCCTTCAGCTGCCTCAGAGAAGACCAGCATGAAGTGGCTTTTAAATTGGGTCAGAACCTGTGGTGACCTGCAGGTATCAATAAACCAGAACCTGATGTAAGGCGGCCCGCGGGCCCTCGTTTCCCAGAACCTGTGATATGGTGGCTGCTTTGATGTTCCCACGTCGTTCTCCTCCTCCTGGTCTTTCCCCCCTCCCTTCGGTGTTGTTGTTGTTATCACCAGGAAAACAGACTCCGAGACTCTTTTCCAGCTGACAGTGTCACTAACCTTGATCCGTTCCTTCTTTTAACTCCAGTTTCAGACGCTTTCAGAACGTCCCACTGGTTTTGTTCCGAGTGTGATGTGAAGATGCGTCACACACTCCAGTTTAATCTGCTTTTCTTTAGATTTTAAAGGGCTGAGTTGCATCTAAACATAGTTCATCAGCGAGGAACTTCAGAGGACTTGCTCAGAGTTTTCAACTAAGAAGTTGCCGCTTCTCGTCAGTCTGCAGAGAAATCAAAGGAGACTTGTTGGGTCTGCTTAGGGGGAAAAACTTGAGACTCTGAGATACTCCCACATGTCGGACAAGCAAAGAGTGGTCACCTTTCTGAAGTTTCTGAACCTTGATGGCGAAGGCGACCTACTCATCAGTGATACAGATACTGCAAAGCATAAAAATTGTGGTCAGAGAGGAAATGGGCTGATGAATAACTCCATTAGAGAAGACCCAAGCCTTCACAACTGCATTAAGAAATGGTTTTTACAGAATCAGTCCTGCATTTCTGCCACTTTAAAAAAGTTCAAACCCAGAAAAGTTCTTTTTTATGATCATTTTGTTTGAGTCAGACTAAACGCCGAAGCAAAAACAAAGGTGGGGCTTTAATGGAAAGGTGTGGGTGGCAGGAGGAGGAGGAGGGTGACCTTCATGCACGAACTGTAGAACTGATTTCTTAGAATGCATTCACACCAGTCCTGTTTAGTCCACTTTAGTCAAACTATAGTTTGTTTGTTTAGAAAGTCTGGTTAGTTTGGGGAGGCGTGAATGCGCATCACACTCTGATGTGGACCAAAAGAGCTACGTTTGGTCTACCTGTAAATCTAAGTTTCAGTTTGATGAACGTGAGCTTTAGCGCAGTTCGAGCGTAAATGTGGATTCAAGCGGAGGGGAGACCACTTTAGAAGGAGGAACTAAAACGGTACCGCAGGGCATTCTGGGTAAACACAACCTAAACAAACGAGTGAGGAAAAAAAATGAGTTTCACTCTTTTGCCAAAGACAAAAGAGAAATCCTACAACTGCTAAAATGTGACAGTACTGCATTCTGTTCACATTTTGTAAAGAAAGAAGTTGTGCTCATGTTTTTGTCGTTTCCTTCAGTGGTCTCGGTGCAGCGCCACCACAGGCGAGGAGGGGAAGCGGTTTTTGAAAGAGTTTGGAAAATATAACAAGTGTTGCTCGTTTGCTCCCCAATTGAACCAAATCCACCAGGTGTAAAAACACCTTTAATCTGAACAGACTGTAAATCAGATGTTTGATTCTCAGCAGATTCAAGACGTTAAAAACGTTCTAGACTCTTACAAATTGCCTGCTAACAGACTTATTATTTGGTATATTGAATTATTTTTGTTAATCTCTGACCTCTGAATAATTTGAAGAGTTGAACTCACCAGTCTACACACATCATATGGCTTTCACATTGTAGTAACATGCCCCATTATGCAACCAAAGAGATAATCCTCATCATCTCTGCATGTAACTCAGGACTGTTGCACATGTACTATGTAGGTGGACACACAGACATATTTAACAAGCTCAGACTGAGTCGCTGTTGGAGGGTGCATGTGGGGTGTGTTACTGCTCTTAATCCTGGGTAAAATAACACATTAAGCTTGTTGTTAATCCGAGCTGAAAGGAACCAGATGAAAGCCCCTCAGCTACGTCTCCCCGTGTCTGTCCACTTCCCAACTCGTTTTCTGCTCAGTGACAGCAGAGTTTCGGATGTGTGCTGCTCAGTGTCGAGGATTTACTGCAGGTCAGAGGTGGATTCATGTCTCCTATTAGTTTAATGGATCCATCTTTCATCGTATGATACTTACCCACCGTCCATCGGGTGCATGCATGCCCATCGCCTATGAATTCATTCATTTCTACTCCTCCATTGTTAAATGTCTTTTACTCATCTGCCCAGGGCCGGCCCAAGGCAAAAGCAATGGAGGGAATCAAAGGCAGAAAACAAACTAAACAGAGTGAACAAAGAGCTAAAAACCAGAAGGTTGATGTGCACCAGGCCCCCGAATGCAATTTTTGAACAGCAGTCGGAGGCTGATAGTTATTTCATTCGAAGAAAATTATAAGAGACAAAAACAGTTAGACCCAATAAAAATATTCACCTTTTCTAAACTATTCTTAGAGCAAAATTTGACCATTATTCAGTGAGTTTAATGCACCCAAATCTTTCATTTATCAAATGAAGCAGGTGTTTACAGAGGAAGAGAGACTCAAATCCTGTCTTTGTGCTGAGAATGAACTAAAATTCTGTATTTTGTCTTCCCAAATGTGTACCAAAGGATTTGCAAACTTCGTTTAGCGAAGAAAACTTACTTGCAAAACTCTTCAGCGTTTGGCTCAACATTGAACAAAAAAAAAAAAAAAAAAATCAGATTATTTTGTTTGCTTAAAATATTGCATGTGAAGCCGGGACGAAAAGTGGTTCTTTCTACACAAAAAGAATAATTTTAGTCTAATAATCAGCGCTTCCTCTGCTGCCTTGTTTTCCTTCCCCTACATTTTTGGGTTTTAATTTAATAATCAGACATTAATGCTTGTACTTGGTTGCTATTCATTGTTGGACTCTGGATTTTTTTTATTCTGCTGCTGCAAGAAACTGTGCAGTCTGACATTTGTTAAATCTTAGATCTTATGATATGTCACTGTTAATATTTTATGAAATTGAGCTTGCTCTGTGTGACACGTAGTGAGATGTCCTTCTGGTATTGTGTTTTCTTTCTGGTGTTGAAGAAGAGGTTTTTGGTGCAGTTGAATTATTCTGCAAAGTTTTACTCCTACTCTGCTATATTCTCATAATTTAAGCAGCACAATTATTGTTAGTGTTGTACAAGCGGCTTGGTGTTCAAGGTTGGAGGATGCATGGAAGAAATTGTCCAGATATCAACTTTCTGCTTGATTTTGCAGCATTTTATTGACTTGAACCCATAGCATTTTGGAGCAAGAGAAGCTGAGAATGTTAAAGTTGTGAAACACAAACCATGTATTTAATTTCAAAACACATCCTATAAAATGAAAAGTCCTCATGGAAAGCGTCACATACCTTTCATAAGAGAGAAAATTATGACTCGAAGGTGCTTCAGGGGTTTTGTCCTGATTAAATAAAGGTTGATAATGTTTTCTGGTGACAGTTATCTGGAGAAATGTGAATATTAATGCTCATGCTTATGAGAGCAACAATGCTTGTCCTCCTTTTCGCTTGACAAATCACCGATGAACTCAAATCGGAGTTGGAAACTTTGCTGCGTCTGATTTATGTGAAGCTCTGCACTTCAACACTCTTTGAAACTTTCAGCTGCGTTCTCGTCTGCTTTGAACTTCTTCACTTTCGCGCTTTCCTTGTTTTTTTTTTTAACATACAGCTTTGGAAAAATTTAAGAGCTGCACTGAACCCCATCAAAAACTTCCTGAAGTTATTCCACCAAATATTTCTGAACTATTCCTGAGCTGTTGTTTCTATTTGAATATGAAGTTGTTTTCTTTGCGTCATTCGAGGTCTGAGGCGCTGCATCATTTTCGTTACTTTGACCATTTCTTATTTTCTGTAAATAAATTGAAAGTGTTTGCTTGGAATTTCAGTGACATGTTGTCAGTAGTTCGGAGAGATAAAACAACAGTGTACTCAAACATATACCTTTAAATAGTAAAATCAGAAACTGACTGTTAAGTGGTCTCAATTTTTTGCCAGTATACCTTGGAAAAATGTTGAAATAACTTTGTTAATTGAGTCTGGGTCTAGTAGTGTTGGTTTATAAACACGTTTTTATAGATTCTGCAATCCTTCCCAGGATGAAAGAGAGATTTTTGTTTATGCCACCAACACCTGAAGGGGATTTGAACCGATGCAAACTGTTTGCTCAGCTCGGTTTTCTGATGAGACATTAACATACATCTCCTGCAGGAGTGACCAGCTGCTTCGTCGTTATCTGGGGAGCTGGAGGTCAGCCATGGCTCTCGCTGAGCTGCGGTTGTCCCACATCAGTAATCACATTCGCTGATAGAAAGGTGTTCACACTAGGGTTTTTTTCGGAGAGAAGCAGGGGGAGGCTGTCTGCCGAGGAGACTGCGGAGAATGAATAATGAGCCGCTGTGTTTCACTTACAAAAAGTCATCCAGAAAGGAGGACAGCATGACTATCGATGGCTGCAGTCATGTTGTTACGTAATGCTGCTTTTCTGTCTAACCAGGCAGTTTGAGATGAGCTCAGGAGGGAACTTTACCAGAAATAAAAGCTGTTAATCCTACAAGTTTGGATTTAAGGGTTAAAATGGCCTCCATCATGAGAGCTTCCACCCACAATCATTTGTTTTACTGTATTCAATTCAGTTTTTGTGTTACGGTTTTGCATAATTACTCCGAAGGTGGAATTGTGTTTTGGAAAGTTGGAGGTTTCCTGAAACATAATGATATCTGCAGGTTCTTTACTCTTCTCCCTGAATGTAACTAATTAAATCCTGCTCAGCCTCTGGACCTAAACATGTTGGCAAAGAAAGGTTTTCTAGGGCAAAACTTTGAAAACAAAACCATTTCTTTAAAAACACTTCATCAAACCAGCAGGACACCCTGGGAGTTTCACTAAATGAAGCGCTTCTTTCATAAAAGGAAAAACATAATTAGTCGTCACAAAGACGCACATTGTTCTCAGAAACTAACACCGACTCAAACCGTTCTGGTAGATGGACTTAGATGTGATTGAGAAGCTGTGGCATGACGTAAAATGCTTGAAAACTGTTCAATGTGTCTGAATTAAGACTATTTTGATCAAAATTCCCCCACAATTTTAAATTCACTGGGTGTTTTGTATTTACATTAAAAGTCATTTAGTGATCTAAAGCATTGAATAGTGACTGAAGATACTTTTACTAAAGTCAGTCAACATGAATGTCTAAGAGGAAAATATTCAGCAGACATTTAGATAAACAACAAAACTCTACGACATTCAATAATCTTACAACAACTGCAAGAGAAATAAATAAAAAACAGCTTTTTTTTCCCCTAAATTTTCAGAATTTCTGCCAGGTTATTTATTTATTTTTGGTAATGTCATCAAAGAGTCTAGAAGAATATTATTTGGGGGGAAAAAATGGATAATTGACAGTATTATTGACGTCAACTTCAGACAAAAAGGCAAACACAAAATGCATGCTGAAATAAACATTTATAAAACACTAATGAAGGTTAAAACCTTCAATATGAAGCGTGAAATCAGTGGTGTATTCATGTGAATATATTGTAATAAGCAGGTAAAAATAATCTACAAAGCAAAAGGTGGCAGCAAACCTGTGGAGAGCAGAACCAAGTTAGTCGGCAATCAGGGTTTAAAAAAGGCCTTGTGTCCCGTATCAGTAATCAGTGTTGTGTTTGAAAGGTAAATGTTCAGCCTAACCACCAGGGTCCTGCAGGGGTCGAAACAATTAACATTATGGGGGAAATCATGCCTAGAATTGCTTCATCATCTTCCCAAGTGGATATTAGCAGCTGTGTAAAAATCGGTGATATAATCAGCAGCTGATTACTGAGCTGGAGGCAGAAACCGGGGTGTTTTTCTGCTGGTGATGTTGACAGAATATCCAGCCGACTTTCGGCGCTGTGTTTGTCCTGAGATTTATCTGAGCTCTCATTTGAGCCAACGTTAGCATCTCCCTGTTATTAATAACAAATTCAATCAGAGTTGCACAGATTTCATTTGATTAAGTTACACTGGTTCCTCATTCTTCACTACTTTCTCTACCTTAACTGTCTTCAACCCGTTTTATCTTTAATTATCATGCTAATATCATGATTAAAGTGTGTTTTAAACCAGGCTGTTAGCTTAGGTCAACTGGAGAAGCATTGTGGTATTTTGCTTGCTTTAGCTAAATAAATTAGTTCCATGCTTTGCAAAAACTGTGATGATATTTTTCTGCTTATCTGCGCTGCTGTTTTGGTCCTTAAGTGCAAAGCTATTTGTTCAATGTCTAAATATTTGTAAAAAGAAATAATTCATTCAGAACCTGCAACTGGAGCAGGTTAGGATCGGAGTGACGTTATTCCCAGACCTGAGTCATGTGTGCTCTGATCAGTCCATTAAATGTGTTTTGCACGTCATTAAAGCTTATTTTTTTATTGCTTAATATCATAAACATTCACTAGAATGAAGTTAAAATAATAAAATATGTGATTAAACTTAAAGCTTTAATCGTTTTAACAACTGTGAAATTGTAAACATGTCTAAATCTGTTTTTATTGAGTTGAAATTTAATAATCTAGTTTCTTGTTTTTGCTTTTCCGATTTCCCTCTCGAATCAATTTCCCCTGATTGGCTGGCACTTTAATAAGTACACTTTGTTCGCACAATCGCATCCCTTTTTGTAGTCAGGACTGCATAAATCTTTGCATAAATTCAGCAAGCTGCCCGTCCTCAGAGATTTCTATTCATCTGAAAACGTCACACATTTGTCCTGTATTTGGTAAATAATTCAACAAAGTAAAGGAACCAGTTTGAGGTTGTTTGAGTTCCTGACATCCTGCAGGAAGCAGCCATCAAAACATGGGTACTATGTTGTCATAAAGACATAGAAATGGTCAGGAATATTCAATTGAAGCAAGAATATATCTACACCTTTTCTACCACCACTAGTCTGAACTACTGATGCAGGCAAATTGGATGCGTTTGTTCATTTGCTGCTGGAGCTGTTGAAATCAAGAGCCATCGGACCACATAGCATTTTTCCAACCCCTTACTCTCCAGTCTTGTAGAGCTTGAATTGTAGCCTCAGGTGTTCATATCTGTCAGTGGTGGTTGTAACAAGTAGTTATCTAAGCTACTTTTTTCTTTCATCATTTTGCACCAGCCTGCCTGTATTCTCCTCTGACCTCTGACATCAATAGCACATTTTTGGCCTCACAGCTGTGGCTCTCAGGATATTCTCTGGTTTTTGATCATTCTCTGTGAACCTCGAAGACGGTTGTTTGTGAAACTCCCAGAAGACCAGCAGTTTCTAAAGTACTCCGAGCAAAGCGCTTGATAAAACTTATGATGTCTAAAAGCTGATCTTGATCGTCAGCAAACCATATTCACCACGTCTGAGTTGTTTGTTAAACTCGGTTTGATTGGAGAAAAAAAATTACAATATTTGTTAAATTTTCAGGTGGTGTGGTTATTTAATTTCTCTTTTAGATTAATAAAGTATGTTTGAATATTAATTGAGTTGCTTTCACACTGCACTGTGTCAAAGCGACCCAAACCAATTGAAAAACCTGTTCCCCTCCTCGCCTGTGGCGGCGCTGCGACAAGAACTATCGACAGAAACAACATGAAAACATGACCGCAGCTTTCTCCTTTGCAAAATGTGAATGGAAATGGAAAAGTGTCAGATTTTTTGTGGTTGAAAGTTTGCGTTTTTGGTCCACAGCAGAGTTTGGTTGCGCATTCACACCTCCCCAAACAAAACTAGACTTCAATTAAAGCGAACCAAACAGGGTTAGCGTGAATTCACGTTTAGATTTTTCTCCATCTGATCATCTCATGCCACTTTCTTTGTTGACTTTCCTTTCAGTACGTCACCCCTCCAGATCACGTGAACCCGCGTCTCTCTCCTGGTTCTACATTTAGATTCCTGTCTTGTCCTCACAAGCTGGCAGAATTTCAAGCCATCACAATGACAAATCAACAGATTTACTCCATTTCAGATTTCCTAACCTTCAGTGAACCTATTTCGGATTTAAAGCCTCATTTTAACCCCTGTCTTAACTGCAAAAAGCAATAAAAATGGCTAAGATTGGGAGAGAAACTACAGAGTTGTGCTGTGAACAAAAACATTTCAATGTTTCTATAATAAAAGTTGAGGCGTTTATCAGATCTGTGTCACAGACTGATCATCTGACAGTTTGTTTTCTGCGCTCCAGCCACCCTATCACAGACTCTCTGTTTTCCTGCTTTTAGTATTTATTCAGAAACACTCAGCGGAGCCATCAGTCACACTCACTGTGGGAGCGCTGCCACTGAGCATTTTCTAATCTCTTAGTATTCATAAAAAGGTTAGAGGGCCATGAATGCATCACTGAAATGCACAAATTCGCTCCTATTTTTATCTGCCGTTCGAGGCTCATTTCAGAAATGATGCGAGGGAATGCGAGACAGCTGCAGCTCCAGCCTGAACTCTGTGAAGACTTAATTACATTATCGAGTCAAACTCTGAGCATCAAATGAAACAATCGGACTGTTATTGATCACTCCAGTTCAGATTAAAATGGTTAACAGTGAGAGTGATGACTTGAGGGGAAGAGCTAATGGCAGACAGCAGAGCTCTTCAGTGAGGTTGTAAAACACTTCATCTAATCAGCCTCGTCTTTCCCCTCCTGTTTGTGAAACAGTTTTTCTCGGTGATGGATGTCGATGGGTCTTTCTCCTCCAGAAACAGTCTGCTTTGCAGAGACTGTCAGCTTCAGCCGGTGTGGCTGATCGCAGCTCTGCCAGGCGGCGTGCCAGGCCCAGCGGCTGCAGATTTAAGCTGGAGGCGGTTCGTTCTGTTTACAGCTCAGATTAGCACCAATCTGTTCCACCATCCCACAGCTGTCACCCCGCAAACTCCAGAGCAGACAGAAAAATGAGACTGGGACCCAGAAACTGGCGGTAGCGTCACATCCAGCCTGTCTGAGCGAGATTTACGTTCTCCAAGAGGTTCAGCGCTAATCAGACTGAATGTTTGTCTTTGTTTGAAAGACTGGGCTTTTTACACTCATTGTTTGTTTCGTAATCTATTGTTTCAGATACATGAGGATTTCTGAAGCCTGCTGTGACTGATGCTCTGAGGCTTTCTAGATGAAATGTTCTGGAAAGCTTGAGTAAGAGAATAAATCACCTAAAACACATGTCTATACTGATTACCCTGTTTTCTCCACTGTTTTATAATCCTAGAGTTTGTTATAAGAGGCAATATAAGACGTCTGAGGATCATCACAACTCTTAAATGTGTCAGACAATGTTTAGGAGGCGATTACTCCGCTTCCTGGAAAAAAGCGCCGTAATCGCCTCCTACGGTCAGTCTTGTGGTCTAAAAATATTCTCCTCCAACTTCTCACAACATTGTTCTTGTTGGATTTAGACAGAAAGAAACTCAGGAGTTGTGTTTTAGTGTTTTTCTGAGACCTGGTCGTAGTTGCAGCTTCCTCACCGGAGAGCCAAATTCATTGGGAGATTTTTGTTGTTTTGTTTATTTATTTAAATTGTCTTCCAGTTCCAGTGTTAAATGTGAATCAGAATTTAAATTTATTGATCCTTGAGAGTGTGTTCTGGTATTTTTCTGTCGTAATTACCATTATAAACTGGAGGTTTCTGTGCCTCCACCGTCACTTTCAGCCTTGCAGAAATGATGCCAATCGCTGTAATCTGGAGCACCAGTTCTGGTTCTCAGCGGTTTGGATCCCATCAGCTCAAGTACTTTTCATTTATATTCTTGTTGACATTGTGACCTTTTGCCCTCTGCAGGTCCTGCCATCCCTGTTGGCGTGGACGTTCAGGTGGAGAGCTTAGACAGCATCTCTGAAGTTGACATGGTATGAGTTGTTTTCCAGATTAATAGAAATTATACAATAAATCATTTAATTGCATGACAATTGAAAAGAAACTCAATAATTTTCGTTTGGTTGATTTATTTTTGTTTTTCTCTTTTTTCTCGTTTTACCAAAAACTGAATGATAAAAGTCTTCAGTCTGGTGCTTTGGTCCCAACTATCCCTGTTTTTGCTTACAGAGATTTTATGATGAATTTTATTTGTTGTTTCTGTCGTTTTCTTTACTTATTTTGAATATTTCAAATGTCTTCTAATGTTTAATTTTTAATGTTGAGTTTAAAGTTTATTGATAATTGCGTTATGATGCCATGATTGATATTATATTGCTAGAAAACAACAATATTATCATTTATCGCAATAAGTTCTGAGACAATTTATTGTCTATTTGTAAACAGGACGGTATAGTTTGAATAAGTTTGAATTTAAGGACACTTGTGGTGGAGAATCTCCACCGTTGTTGCTCATGTTGGCGCTTCAACTGGTCCCACCAGGACTTCACCATGACGCTGTACCTCCGACACTACTGGAAGGACGAGCGCCTGTCGTTCACCAGCAGCACAAACAAGAGCATGACCTTCGATGGCCGCTTGGTGAAGAAGATCTGGGTCCCGGACGTCTTCTTCGTCCACTCCAAGAGGTCCTTCATCCACGACACGACAACCGACAACATTATGCTGCGTGTGTTTCCGGACGGACATGTCCTCTACAGTTTAAGGTCAGTGATGTTTTAATTTGGAGATCAGAAAGTGGATTTGTGGAGGAGGAGTTTTTCTCAAAGTTTGCAGACGTTTAGCGCCTCATAACGGAAAAGTAATTCAGATTTCACAAATTTTACACAATGTTCACACAATTAACAACTTCTACCTTATTTTGGTCAAGTTTTTCTGGAGTTGGTCATGCACATTTCTGCACAACAATGTTTTTCCATTTCCTTTAATTCATCCAGAGGCATTTAAGCATTTCTTTTTCATTTAAACTGAAGATGTTTATTTTATTTCATTACCCCTTCACTCAGAGGCAAAACAAACTAAGGCAAATATTGCTGTTAGATCTTTATTGTAAATATTAATTAACACTGAAATTCTGCAATTTGGCTGCAGAAATAAAATCCTGTGCATGGATCTGTTTTCCACCAAAGTGTCTTCAGTTGGTTTTGTTTGTATTAATTTCCATTTGGTTATTAACGTTCTTCTTGTCTTGCCATATTTGATTAATTTCTCTGTTTATTACTGCTGTTTAGGTGCTGCTGTACTACTTCATGTCTTTATGTTTCGTTTCTTATTTAATTTTTGTAATGGTCCTCATACCAAAATTTATTTCTCTTAGTTCAGTGTTTATTTTTCCTTTGGTTTTTGGTTTGTTTGAGCTTATTTTGTGGTAAAATGCTCAGAGGTTTCCTCTGTTCATTACCAGATTGTTTTATTCTCTGTTTTTGCAAGACCTGAAAGTTTCTTTTCGTATCATTTGACCATTTAACACACTTTTTTACTTCTGTAATCTAATTTTCTGCATACAATTTATTTCTTGCATATTTGATTTCTTATTGTTTGTCGAAGTTAGATTTAGGATTTTGTAGTTTGAGTGGAACATAAACTCTTCTGGCTCATAAAATAACAGTGGAAGAGACTTGTTCTAATTGTCATAACATTTATAGCATAATTATGCAATATTTATTACGTAAAATTTATTTGCTTCGGTTTCAGAAAACATTTCTAGACTCCACTGTTGTTGATTTTAGGAACCATCTTTCTAAATAAAAATTTTAAACTCAGTTTTGATTTTTGGTCCAGATTTAAGGTTTTCTGCATCAAAAAAACCCTTAAATCAATAAGGCATATTGAGGTTGGATCAATATGCCTCAAGATGCCTTCGTGACTCACAAGACCCATCAAAATGAGGCTGATTTCCTGAGATTGCAGAAAATTTGTGAAGAAAACTTTTTTTTTCCAATTTTGAAGCAATCATGATGCTGTGTTGCTTTTAGTCCACACTGGAAGTGGTTTTCTCCTTATTTCCGAGCTTCTCATGTGCACTCTCACTACATCCATCACATAAGCTAGACATGCTGCCAGAATGAAAATAAATCTGTAAAAGTTTTCTGCAGGAAATTTGCTGCATTTCTCCAAGAGACTGAAGATGTTTTGGCTGCATGATGGTTTTCATCTGATGTAGACAATGTTGAAACCACAGAAGCAGCTGAGAAGAGTGAAGATTTTACTCATTTAACATTCAGATTTCATGTTTTTTTCAAAAGGAAGTGAAATCAAGCATAGCTGTTAATATTCAGTGAGACTTTCCAGCTTCTTATTTAACCACATTTGATGTGTTCTGGGTCTCATCTTGAGACAAGATGTTTGTGCATGAGCTGCTTCTCATTCTTAACTTTCTGAAAAAAACGTAAAATAATCGGCAGACGGGAGCGAAACAAAGCAATGCTACATGATTGAAACCCACTTGTTCACTGGGAACTTGTTGCAGAAGCAAACTGTGACATTTCTCAGAGTTCATGGAGAGCAGAAGGTTTCACTTTAATTTGAGAACTTGCTGTAACCAACATCTGCTTCCTCTTTGGATCTAAGAGCAGCTGTGGGTGTTTTTAGTGCGACATGAACCAGGACTGAACATTAATATTCAGATTTTAATGAATGAAATAATTCGGCAGATGTCGCAACAAAACAGGTTGTACTTCTGCAGTTTAGAAAGTATTATAAATGAGCTGCAACCCTGAAAAGTTTTCTTGTTCCCTCTGAACGTCTGCAGCAAACAAAGCTTCTGTTTAATATTTCAGCAACATGAAACATCTGCAGACGAGGAGGCGAGTCACGTCACTGCTCAGACGTGTTCGGAGTTATGGCTTCAGTTTCTGCTATCGGGTTTTAACAAGCTGTGGATGTTAACACTAACTCGCTCCAGCAGTGCACAGAATATGTCTGGTAATTTATATTATTAGACATGTACTGTGAAAATCATCAGAGTTGTTGTTTTTGATGGGTTTATAGTTTTATTACACATAAAAAACAATCCTCTGGGTGGAGGAGTAGAGCCGTTTGATTCCTCTTTGTTTTTAGGTTTTTCTTAAATTCTTTAAAGTCTGGAGGAAATGCTGCTTATATTTATTCTGGGATCCTTTTAATACACGTCCACCAGCTACTTAATAATCAATACCTGTTAAAATATTTAAAGGAAACCTATCATAGTTCCTTGAAGAGGTTAGGATAGGTCTGTGGGTTATACACAAAATATTCATTACTTTTTTTTGTTCGTTTTTGCAGAAAATCATTCTAAGATAATGTGATTTTAGTTTGCTCTGTTCTCCTTTCAGAATGAGCTGATTTAAGGTCTGTGCCTTTAAATTCCAATAAGCTGCTGCTAAAACTCAAACGTTTGCACTTGCATGTGAAAATGGCTGCAAACATGTGAGCAATCATACCACCATATATCTTTGAGAAGCATTAGTGAAGCCTCCTGCACAACCAACACGAATGCAGCAAGTGGTTTTTGGATGGTAAGTCAACATCAAAACCCTTGACCTTTCCAGCAGCCATTGTGCAGAGCATACAGCATTAAAACCAGCTGACCACACTTACTGGGCTCCTCTTAGGTTGCCAGGTGACGACACAGTGCCAATCGATAGTGACTCAGGAATCCAGAGGTTTTTGAAATGGCTCATTTTCCAGAACTTCATTGTTTCAAATACACTTTTTAGACTTTCTTTTTAGAGTGTTCTCTAAAAAGTGTGCTTCTAGAGTAAACTTTAAGGGTTGAACTTTCAGAAGTGTGTTTGAAACAAAGCCGTGTTCGCATGTCTGACGTCATGACGCATGCTTCGCCAGGGACAGATCCTGAACTTTAAGTTTTTATTTGATGTAAACTAAATGACTTGAGTAAGACTGACTTAAATTCATCATTTTAAACATACTTAATGAATTCAGTTAAAAAAAATAAATTTAATGATTTCAATATATGGAGTTGGATAAACTTAGTAAACTGAGTTTAATGAATATATAAAAACTTAAGGTGGATAAACTTAATTGAATAATTGCTACTAATTGAATCAATTAAATTAAGCTGGTTCAGCTACTTTCTTTTTACAGCCTTGGCTGGGGTTGCTAGGTAACGGCAGTGTGACGTTACAATCTGAAGGCTTTAAAAACGATTAATTTTCCAGACTCCAAAAATATTAATTTGTTAACAAAAAACGTCTTTAAGCACTTAGACTATTTTTAGAAACAGTTGACACCCATATAGTAAAGACACATAAAATGTGAATTTTGAGTATTAAAATGACTTTCACACTAATTGTAAATAAGCCAATCACGTAGCAGCGACTCAAAACGTTCACAGATGACTTGCTAAAGTTCAAAATGAGCGTCATAAAGGGGAAAACGGAGAGAGACTTGGAACCTTTAATTGTGGAGCTGCTGTAGAAACTGGAGGAGTGTTTCAGAAACAGCCGACCTGCCTAATTAGACCTCCACCGTCACCAGAGATGCATCCAACTGAGCACCTTTGGGATGTGGTGGAACAGCAGCTCCCCATGATGGATGTACAGCCAGCAAATCTGCAGCCGCTGGTTTCATGTTGGCATGAACTGAAATCTCAGAGCTGTGTGTGTCAGGCATCTCATTGAATCTTTGCCACAAAGAATGAAGGAAGTTATGAAGCAAAAGTCTGTAGCTGAAGATGATGTAGAGTTGTCATCTTCGATAGGAATTGTTCTCCTCTGGATTCGAATGAGTGATTTGCTCGTAAACGTTTAAAGCCTTTAGTGGCTGCTTAGCTCATACAACAGGGCAAAGAAGTAAAAGAACATTTGATTTTAGTGATTCTGAGCAAATCAATTTTGTGTGGATAGATACTCGGAACGTTCTGTGTTAACCTTGAGTTCCTTTCAGAACACAAGTAAAATATTTCTGAACTTTTTAGTTAACTTTTTATCGGATTACGGAAAAACTAAAACACTGCAAAAGTATTAAAATCCTTGAATCGTTCCAGGTTTGTTCATCTTTCAGCCACTTATATCACGGTTTAATGTGACAGACAACACAAAGTTGTGCATTTGTGAATGGGATGCATGGCTTCACTTGATTTTTTTTTTACATAAAAATCTGAAAAGTGTGGCGTGTAGCGACAGTTTTTGCTACGGCTGCTGGGGTTGTGGTATGAGTCTACAAGCACAAATTTCAGCACATAATTGACTGAAATTTTCTGTTGTTCTTTGGAAGATATTTGAAACTCAGAATGTAAGGAACAGATTCATAATCTGATTTACGGATGGACTTTGACTAGGCCAGGAGTCGGCAACCTTTATAACCCGAAGAACCATTTTGTCCTAAGGTCAGACAAATTAACAAACAAACAAACAAACAAAAAAAAACTTTTTTAGGGTCACAACTGGTATATAACTTGGTTTTAACCTCTTATAAATGTAGACAAATATCTACAAATATCAACTCTCCTAAAACTACAACTTTTAGGATGTTATAATTTTTAAAAAACCAACCATTGCAGCTCTATTTTTAGGATTTAAAATAAAGATGGACATAATATTTTGCAAAAAAGAGGATGATAAATAAATATTTATTTGTTTGTTTGTTTGTTTACTTATTTATTAATTTTTTTGCAGGGTAAAAATGGTGTAAAAATAAAAAAAGCAAATAGATTCCAATCCAATAAGAAGAAAAACGGATATATATAAATATTCTTTGGTCTTTTAGTATAATTATTTGTAGAAATTTATGGAGAAGTTGCAGGAAAATAATTAAAAAAACCTGCATTTGTTAATACATCTATAATTAAAAAATAAGCTTTTCTTAAACTATTTTTTAGCCCAGTTATTGTAGACTGTTACCTCTTGGCTGCTTCTCTGACTAAAGCCTGTAAGTTTAGATTGTCTGCCATAATTCTCTTTCCGTTTTTATGTGTTGGATTGAAGCCCGATGTTCAAAGATTGGAGAATCTCTTTTTAACCAAAAGGTGCTTTAAGCTTCTCCACAGCTTCCTCCCTGACCTCTCCGCTGTACTCCCTGGACTTTATGATTCTGTTTCTTCACCGATGTTCTCTGACATAAAGAAAGAGAAAAGAGAAAGCCTGGTTTACAGAGCAGAGGTGAAAGCGAGTGGTGGTTTCGCCACAGGAAGTTAGGATTAAACATAAAAAGAAAGGTCTACAAAGGTTCAGGCTTTTGCAGATATGGATGAGCAGTGAGAAATATTTCTGTGAAACGGCGATGAAGGACACATTTGAGTGTCTGCAGTTTAAAAGTGAGAATGATTCAGAAAACCTGAGGTAATTAGTGTGCAGAAACGTCCTGAGGCAGCCCTGCAGGAGGAACCGTCTTCTCAGGCAGAGGATCCTCAGAGAAAAGGTCCAGAAATGAAACGTGAAGCTGCACTTCACAAAGCAGCTGAATAAAATCACAATATTCCAGAAACAAACTCTTCCCAGACTCGTCCACTCCGACACAAATCATCCTGTTTAGTGAAAGATTTCAGGGGAAAATAACCTCATTCAAGTTGATCAATTTAAGTGGATTCCATAAAAAAAGTTATTTATTTGAAAGGGTTGAGGAATCTGGATTGCAAAGGCGTTTCTCCATTTCTGCTCGAGCAAACCGAAGAAAACATTTTAAATATTTATACAGCTGATTTCACTGGTGAAAAATAAAATGTGCTCTGATGACACCATGTTTCTTCAATAGGCTTAGAAATAAAACACTTTTGTTTTTGTTAAGGCATAAAAAAGAAATCTGACGAGAATGACACTTCAGATAAATTTAAGAATTTTGCTTACCATGAAAAGTCTTAACCAAATGTCTTATTTGGATCAACTTAAGATGTCAAAAGGTCTTCGCTATTTAGATTAACTAAACAAAATGTATTAAGTTGTTTTAGCTTTATAATACTTAAATTTCAAAATGCAACTTGTTTTATTTTGTACCATTTGTAAAGTCACACAGAAACAAACTAACAGTAATATTTGGCTTTTTTTGGCCTTCATATTCAGAGTCATGTTTTCACCATCCAGTAAATATTTAATTCACTGGCTAAATATTTAGTTTGCAAGCTAAATGTTTAAATTTCAAATGAAATATTTAGCTTCAATTTAAATAAGTTACCAAGTGAAATGTTTAGTTTGGAAATTAAATATTTAGTTCATAAACTAATGATCTACTTTTAACTAAATCTTTTTTTTGCAAACTTAATATGCAAATAAATATCTAGTTTATTTAATTTTGGATTGCATATATTTAAAGACTAAATGTTTAGTTATTAAACTAAATATTAACTTTTTGACTAAGTCTTTTGTTTGCAAACTTAATATACAAACTAAATATATAGTTTACAAACTAGTATTTAATTTTAGTTTGCAAATATTTAGTTTGGGAACAATATATTTAGTTATAGTCAGAGCTAAATGTTTAAGTCTAAGCTGAATATTTAGTTTTCAAACTAAATTTTTGGCTCAAAACTAAAAATGTATTTTGCTAACAAAATATTTATTTCCATGGTAAATATTTTCCAAACTAAACATTTATTTTCCAAACAAAAATATTTAGCTCTCTAACTAAATATTTAATTTGAAAACTAAGTTTAGTTTGTAACTTTGACTTTTATAATATTGCCTTTAATAAATGGAGACACTTTTTCTCCATTACAGGCTAAATAAATCCAAGTTATTTTGTTTAATATGCAACTTTTCAAACTTTCACCCCATAATCACCTGTTTTTATATTTTTCTGAGGTAATTGGTTCGCATAGAGTCAAGAAAACAGCACATCTGTTCACAGTTTTCCTGCATTTTCCCGCTGCATTAAACCCGCAGAGGTTTCCGCGCACAATGACGCTGCGCTCTGCGGATCCGCAGGAGAAAAGTGCCGGCATTCAGCTTCCCAGTTGCCATCGTAACAGTTGCTATGGGAACGGATCCACAGGTTATCGACCTGTGAAGACGGGGGAGAGATTTGACAGACAGTCTGGGGGAAACGGTGGGATGACGCGTCAGGTTCGGTTTCTCCGCTGCTCCGGTTCCGGTCGGAGCCTCCAGCTGCCCCGCTGCGTGTCGGGAAATCTGTCCCAGTTTCGCGCAGGCGGGCTGGCTGGCTGGCTGGCTGCATCGGGTCCCGACAGGCGGCAGAAATCAGATGCGTTAAAGATCAATAAGTGGCAAAGCGATGAGCTGAGTGTGGAAATCTGCTGAATATTAATTTCATCTTGTCAGGATTTAACTTCAGAGAGACGAACAGCGGGACTCCATCCGTTCACTGTTCCTCTGCTTCAGCGTTGCTGCTGAGACTTTTATTAACTAAACGTGTTTCCAGCTGAGCGGGAACTGCTGCGTTTTAAGCCACTGGGGGGGAAGCGCCCCCTATGGGACAATCAGAGTAATGCATTAAATGATCGAAAGTAACATAAATCAAAAAAATAAAACATTTTTGTTTTATTTTTCATCGGTTCATATCGGCTCATTTAACATTTCATTTTAATGGGAGTTTATGTAAAATTGTTTAGGATTGTAAGTTATATGTCATAAAAATACTGTTGTTTGTAAAATTTGTGGTTATGATGTGACAAAATATTCAGAAAGGTCAAGAAATATGATTTTTTTTGGGGGGGATATCCTGATGTTTGCATCTGCATATAAAGTTTCTCTGAGATTTTTCCTCCTGCCTGAGTTTCTGCTGCTGTTTGTCTCCGTGCAGAGTGACGGTGACGGCAGCGTGCAACATGGACTTCAGCCGGTTTCCTCTGGACTCGCAGACCTGCTCGCTGGAGCTGGAGAGCTGTGAGTAAACGGGTTCGCTTCTGTCACTCTGAAGATGAAACATGACTGTAATTATCAGAACACAGTGAGAGAAAAATGGCCTTCATTTCAAGATCAGCAACGCAGTTAAGTGCTTTTCTGCTAAACTCGACGTGGAGCCAAAGCAACAAGATCTTCTGACAACAAAAAGGTGAAAAAGTGGAACCTTTGAATCCTATTTCATTTGTTTCAATTAGCATTTTAAAGCAATTTTCTCTGCTTTAAAATTAACAGCACTTATTCCAACTCACTCACCCTCAAATCATTCATAACAATCAAAATCAGTCTCTTTTGGCACAATAGAGGTTTGTTTTTGAATAATATCATTGCTTGAAGCATTTTTTATTTTTTAATCTATTAAAACAATAAATAATAAAGGTAATTAGCTGTGAATTGATCACCTGTAGCTGAAATGATTGAGATGACAGAGAGGTGAAGGTTTGTTTGTGAAAGTAGAAACTATTTTCAATTCAGCGCACAAGAGGAAGTGTAACTTATAAAGTGTTACTTTACAGGTGCAGTTGGGAGCTTTTAGAAAAATTTATTTTTACATATTTGTTAAAACTGTTATAATATCAAATAGGAAGTTTATGAAAAGATCAAGCTTCTCTGCTTCCTCTCTATGTCTGAAGGATTACAGTTCTCAGTCAAAAACAACCAGTCAGAGCCAGGATGAAAGTCTTCATGCTGCCAATCATGCTTGTGTGTGCTCTGCTCACACACTCCTCCACTTAGCGCTTTCTGTCCTTCAAGCCCAACATTTCCAGTGTGCTGCAGGTGTGCTAATGGAGGAGAAACAAGCTAATATCACAGGAAAACTGATCATTAAAGCCTTCCAGACTGAACGGTCACATTTACAGCAACTCTGCGACACTTTGCGCTGTCTGAAGAATTCCCACGCTGCGCTTTCCAGCTGACATCGGGAATGAAATTAACCTAAAGGATACTCTTTTCAAGGTGAATTTCGAAAATAACTTTCCAGATATTGAAAGTTCCGGTTTTTATGGATAAATGGGTGAAAATATTTACTCACAGGACATTTAGAGAACTGCGTGCATTTAAAATAAGCATAAATATCCAAGCAAAGATTTGAAATTTAGGTCCTAAAATTATTTATTTGTAAGTTGGGGTTTAAATACATACATAAACTACATTTTCAAAGTGTTACTCAACTTTCTTGAAGTTTGCGTTGAATAAAATGTGAAAGTCAACAAAAACGTACAACCGGTGCAACTGCATTCACAAATCCCTGGATGCCTCGTGTTCATGAATGTTTTAGTGTTTTAACCTGGCTGAATTTGATCCGTCTGCCGTTTAATATTTCGTGCTGCTTGGCCGCTTTTCAAATCTCGAGCACCTTCCTCTCAGCGCGTCACTGATTATGACTTCAGGGATCCGTCGCTGGGTTTTCTCCAGCATTAGGGGATTTTGATCTGGCCCCATCACCCAAAACAACGCCCACTAGTTTCAGCAGCACTGGCATCGCTCTCATCACGGTGTACAGAAGAGCCGGATGAACCCGCGTTACTGTCTGCAGGCTTCCAATTAGGAAGAAATCTGTTTATAGACATTTCTGCCTGCGTTTCAAAATGTCAGGAAAATGTGCCAAAACATTGTCATTGCACAATTCAGCAATGCTGTGTGAGTCAACAGCTTTGTTCGCTTTCACCCTCATTGCACTCCAGAGGTGAACACCTTCAATAACGGGGAATAATATTTACAGATTCACTGCTTTTGCTTCTTTTTTCTTTCAATCAGACTAACTGAATCTGAGAAAATACATTTTTTTTCTGCAAATTATATTTAATAAAGAATAAAACCTAAACTAAACCAGTCTCACCTTGAGTAAAAAATAAAAAGTAATTGCCCCCTAACCTTATAACGGTTGTGCAAACAACTCGGTTAACAAGAACTGGCACACATTTTTTTCTCACATTCTGAAATTAAATCAGACCAAACCTTTCTTATTTTAGCTTAGTAGGAGTTGCCAAAATTTCCTCTATTTGCTAGATGCTAGAAAATTAATGTAAACATTATTTAGAGATGTTTTTTAAAATAATTTTTCTGATGGTCGGCCTCCGGGATTATAACTGGCTTTGAAACTTCTGGGTTTCCTTCCTTCGGTTAGCAGACACATCTTTAGAGAACAGCTCTCAGTTTGTTTCTTGGGGATCTAAAGTCAATTAACTTTGGATTTTGTAATTTTTTCTGTGCTATTTGTTGAGTTTTTGAGATGTCTATAAAGTGATTTGCCAGCTCCATTAATCTTGCAGTAATTGGATCTCAGTTTGACTCGTTAAACTGAAACGTTACCAAGTATTTTTGACTCATTAAAGCAAATAAACTAACTTATAAGTCACTTTTCAGCAAGAAATAGAAGTTTTAAGTAAATAATTCTTTGATATTGATTTACAAAAATACAAATTATTGTAAATTATTGTAGCAAGAATTTTTTCTGATAAGTTTATTGATCTGACAATAGAAGAAGTGCTTTTCTTTCCATCAATGTTAAGGAATTATTTAACTAAATCAAGATCTTTTATCTTGCTCAAAAGTTAATTTTGAGTTATTTCGAGAGTAATAAGATGTTTGCACTAGAAACCAGACCAAAAATACATGGTAAAATGTTTTGTTTTTGCACTAAACTTATTCTTAACAGTCAGTTATTGATTTCACAATGGGAGCATCACCTCTTCCTGAAAACCTGGTCAGTTTTTCTTTTTTTAACCTTCTAATAAATTACATCACCATTTATAACATCACCTTTTGCATTTAATCAGGTTTTAAACGTAAAAACAATCATTTGAGACAGGGTAACTTTTTCTCCAAATCATGCACAAAGCCTTTTTCGTTCTGCATGGCCGGAGGCAGGAAAAAATCATAATAAGAACAGATTTTAGACTAAAAACAATTTTAAAAAATAGAAGACGAATTCAACTTTGAAAACCACAAGAATGAATATCTGACAAGAATGAAAGACAGAGAGAAAGTATATATGGATGGTTACAAAGGAAAAAAGAGAAGTGATTGACAGATTCTGGAGCAGCTTTAAGGAAACATTAGTCAACAATTACTCAACTGAAGTGGCTTAACGCCAACGTATCTAAGGAAGCTTAACTAATTACAACAAGTCATTGAATTTGCAGCAGTTCTTTCCCTCGAGCAACGATGTGTCAACCGCTTCCTTTTAGCAGAAGAAAACTCGCAGCAAAACAATTTTCCAGCAGAAGCTTTTTGAAGATGGAGCCATTTCTCTCTGCTGGTTACTTTTTATTTGACCTTCCTTCAGATATTTGGAGGTTGTTGTGATGTCATAGCGTGTCGTCGGACTTTAAGTTTAGTGCATTTTCTCTATTATTTAAAAGTGTTTTCGCACCTGATATCTGGTAAACTCGGCTCTATTGGAGATGAAATCCCGTTTGGGACAACATAAACATTATTATAAATTGAAATATCAGATTTTTTAATATTAATGTATATATTAAAACCATAAAAGAAAAAGGAACAATGGAAACAACAACAACAAATAGATATTATTGGCTATAACACTATTACAACTAAAGCTAAAGACCTGCACCTTATTTTTTGTGTGACTTTAAGCTTGTTTTATTTAAATAGATAACATAAAAAGGCTCATATAGTCAAAAGTTAAGGTTGCAATTACAGGAAGACAGTTAAATTTAATTGCATAGCAAGTTTTTACCCAGGCACAAGATCATAATAGAGTAAATAATTTATTGTTTTGTTTGGGTTTCATAACTCTGAGTTGGAAAAAAAAAAATGTCACTGAACGTTTCATAAAACTCAGAAGAGCAGAAATAGATACGTTGAATTCAATCTGAAATTTTGCCTTTAATGTTAGCTGCACATTTTTTGCATGCTTTTGATCTGGAGAATTAATGTTTCAGCTTCTGTGCATTAACTCAGTTTAGTAGTCATGAAACTAAAACCAAAGAGGAACCTCTGATCTCCCATTAGGGCGCCTCTGTGGTGTTGCAAAGTCAAACCGATGTGGACTTGCAGCTTTTCATGTCCTCTGAACTGAAATGATTAATTTAAAAGACTTTAAATGAACGAGTATGAGGTAAAAATCTCCATCTTCATCTCTCGGTGTTTATTTCCAGCAGTTAGACTGACGCATTCTACCAGAAGATGGAAGGTGGTTGAAAACCATGAGGCACAAACTTTGAGTTTTATGTCTTTATTTCTGAGACATCAAACACTTTCCCAGCAGCCACCAGGGCCCGTTTCACCGAGGATCCCCCCGCCCCACCAGTATTCTCCCCTGCCCCACTCTAAGCTCTTTGCAGCTTCAAAACATCAACAGAAGTTGGAAAGCTGTAAAATTAGCAGAAACAGAGATAAAAGCCCAAATTCGCAGAGCGTCTGCAGCAGCTGGAGTTCAGAGCAGCTCACAGCGGGAGGCATACGCTCACACTCCTAATGAGTTCCAGAGCAGAGAAGAAGAAGATGGCTGCAGGAGCATGTTTATTACTAACAAACAAGCTTCAGAGAACATCACTGTCACTGCGGCGAGCTGCTGGAGACCCATCAGCTCCCCTCTGCTGGACCTGCAGCATGCAGCATGCACAGGCCTGCAGGCTGCGCCGCTGAAGACTGAAGCTCTTCCTAACATCTCAGTGGGTCTCTAAGAGTTTGAACTGTGAGGATTTGACCACACGAAGCTCCGCTCATGTCTCCACATCATGTTCGGCACAGTTTGAACCATCAAAGACATTCAAGATTGGACGGCTGAAGTTACATCAGGCTCAGCAGGTGGCAGATGATTCACAATCAGCTTCATTAGCTCCTTTAATCTCTGAATTTTTGCGGTTTTCAGTCCGAAAAAAGTTCAGCTCGCTCGGTTTCTCCCTCTTTGACCAGATCTGCAAGAGCCAAATGATAAAAGCATGAGAAGATGCATCAGGAGCCGTTTAAATCAAAACCTGAGGAATGGAAAATATCCATAGCAGTATAATCTCCTCTGTTTTACCAGTTTCCCATTTGCTTTATTTCTACACTGGATTCAGGAACATAGGTTGCATTAAATGCATGCAAACTCAAACTCTAGTAGAAGGAAGCAGTTTGCATCTATTTTTGCATCAGATCACATTTCAGCCACAAACACAGCAGGTGTGTTGATGTAACCATAAGGAAATAACATAATAAAATACTAAAACGTTTTTTTTTTTTATATTTTATTCACCAGAGTTCTCTGGGCTGACACAAACATCTGACCAGAAGAATATTATTCATAGCAGCTTTTCTAAAACCAAACGTTTTGCTGCTGATTGCAAAGGTGATGCAGACCCTTAACTGAGTCATCTGTAAATAAAAACCAGTTCAAATAAACATTGTTCATGGAATATCCAGATATAATGTGATACTTGAAAGAAAATAAAGTTAATATTAGCTGGAAGTGCTTCTGTCTTACCTACAAATCAAAACACTTAAGAAAATGATTAAGACTAGGGAAAAGTTTTAAAATCAGAGGATGAACTCAGCTTCTCATCTCTAACTTGTGTTTTGTAAAACCTGCTTTGCAACCAACTTTCAGCGAATATTTTTATGTTCAATCTACTTTTTACTCTGGTCTTTTACCATATTTCAAATACCGATAGATGAAAATTCATGCTTGAACTGCCTGTTAAAATCCTTCATGGGGCTTTTTTGTAAATTCACATTTTGAATGTTTTGGCTGTAGAGTAATCAAGCAGACTCTGTTTCACTTCCAGCACTGAAATCAAATTAATTATGAAAATAATGTGGCTGCTTTGTAGTCCAGCCAGTCTTGGAAACACTGGAGGTGAGAGAAGACCTAAAGCTCCCTGCAGGACACAGCGAACACCGAACATTATATTATCAACGAGAGAAACCAAAAAACTTTTGTTTCCCAATAAATATTGATTTGATTGAGGCATGTTGAAGAAGCAAAACATATAAAAGTTGCATAATAGATGCGGGTAGCCCTGACCAGCATTATGTAGAAAAGCAGATGCTTTTTATCTTGAGTGTTAAATTTCAGACTCTAATGACCCCACTTTTTTTTTTGCCATGAAAGATTTCTGTAAATAATTTGCGTTTTAACTGTGTAGCAAATTGTCCTTCATGGACAGCAAAGTCTAAAAACTGAACTGAGCTTCAGATTTCTTTGAGTGCTGTAACGAGAATTTATCAGCCGTGTTTGTGACGAAGAGTCTTGCACGCATTTTTAAAGGAAGAAAGCTGAAGTCTGATGCAAAACAAGTGCATATTATTTATAATCTGTTGACATGATTTGACATGTTTGCATCAATATGTAATTGGTGCTGTTTGCTTTGTGAAACTGACGTAAAAGAACGTCTCAGTGGATTCAGCCCTGAAACACAGAACAAAATCATCCCAAAACCAAAGTGGAGATGATGTTTCAGGAGTATTTCCACTTCAAAAACAAGAAATCTTATAAAGTATTTCAGTCTAATTTCTCGTGCAAATATCTTAATTCATTTGAAATAAGACAAAACTATCTTACAAGTAACTTTTCAGCAAGATATAGAGGCTTGCTTTAAGTAAATAATTCCTCAATATTGATAAAAATTTACTCATTTGTCTCCTCTGGAGCTCCACTGTTTTACTCCTGCAGATAAACGCTGCCTTACACATGCGATTAGTTTCTTTTGGTGATGTTTTCCAGACGCGTACACGGACGAGGACCTGATGCTGTACTGGAAGAGCGGCGACGAGTCTCTGAGCACCGACGACAGGATCTCGTTGTCCCAGTTCCTCATCCAGAAGTTTCACACCACGTCCCGTTTGGCCTTCTACAGCAGCACGGGTACGGATCTAATTATCGCCACGGCAACTCGGTCCTGGGAGGAATCGCATGAAAATGACTTTTATCACATTCTGCCTACTTGTTTAATCTAGAAACTAGAACAGCTGGAGGTAATAATTTTTGATTGCCTGCTGTGAAAGGGGCTGGACTGTAAAAATCTAGCTCAGAGTATGGAGCAGAATCGTGTTGCTTTTTCTGCTCTGGTTTTCTTCCCTGTTGGACCTGAGCTCTGTTGTTCTGTTAATTCTTGTTTTTCCCCCTGTTGGATCATGCTGTTTTCAGCATTACACCTTACTCCTGAGTCTTAGTTTAAAATTTCTGTTTGGTTTTCTACCCAACAGCCTCTTTATTTATTAAAGTTGTTATTTTAGCTTCACCTCTCTGCTTTTTTTTTTTTTTTTCCTCCATTCCAGTCTGACAGAAACCCACAGCAGAGCGGGATCTGCAGTTCAGACAGTAAAGCAGATAAGAGGAGGGTTAAAAATGAATGAAAATGTTTGTTGCAGTTGAATAATCATGTTTCATTCCCAGGAGAAAACATTCCTCCACCCACCCTGCAGAATAAAAAGCTGCGGTTTAAGAACAAAGAAGATAAAATGTCAATTAAATTCACTTTTTGCACCTTCTATGTTGGTCTAAACAACTTCTAAAATCAGCACGCCGAGAGCTTTTTTTGGTGTCTGGAAAATAAATGTTAAGTCACATTCAATTGACACAATCATCCAAGCTGAGCGTACAATGGCTGCTGGAAAAGACAACTGGTTTTTTATCCAGAAAACCACTTTCTGTGTTCTTGTTGGTTGTGCAGGAGGCTCCATTTCTACTTTTTAAAGATGTGTGACTCTATAATTGCACATCTGTTTTCAGCCATTTTTATTCGTGTGTAATTGTTGAGTTTTGGGGGCGTGGCCAGAAGCAGCTTATTTGGATTTAAAGAGACAGAAGACCCTCAAGATAAGCAGAACTGAACACACTAAAATCTGATTAAATAAGAATGATTTATTTTTTTTTTGTAGGAAATGCAATGAACATGTTTTGTGACGCCTTAAGACATGTCTTAACCTGTTCAAGGAAGTGTAAAAGGTCACCCTTTAATTGACCAGTGGTCCTGATTATCGCATCAGGAAATGAAACGCGTCTCAAATCACATCTGAACAACAGAAACCGATGCAGCTGCTAAACACAGAAAGTTACTCAGTCAGCGATGAAGAGCAGGTCCGACAGGCTGTGATGAATATTTGATCATTTCATGTCACACTGATGATAAAGTTTCTTCTTCTTCTTAAAGTAAAGCTTTCTTTGAAAACAAACTCGGTGTGTTGTTAAGAAACGTGTGAAAACAGGGAACAAACGGTTCTGTCTGACCTGTGACCCCTCGCTGTGTGTCTGCAGGCTGGTACAACCGTCTCTACATCAACTTCACGCTGCGGCGCCACATCTTCTTCTTCCTCCTCCAGACATATTTCCCCGCCACACTGATGGTGATGCTGTCCTGGGTCTCCTTCTGGATCGACAGACGGGCTGTGCCGGCCCGAGTCTCGTTAGGTAAAAACACCTGACAGAACCGAGACGCCGACTGTTTGAGGAGTTTCTCGGGGAGCGCTGTCTGTTTGGTGGTCAGACTGAGCAGGTGTGTGTGTGTGTGTGTGTGTGTGCGTGTGTGTGTGCAGGTATCACCACGGTGCTGACCATGTCCACCATCATCACCGGCGTCAACGCCTCCATGCCGCGGGTGTCCTACATTAAAGCCGTGGACATCTACCTGTGGGTCAGCTTCGTCTTCGTGTTCCTCTCTGTGTTGGAGTACGCGGCTGTGAACTACCTGTCCACCGTCCAGGACCGCCGCGAGCGCAAGATGAGGGAGAGGGCGCGCTCTCAGGTGACTTACACCTGTAATCTGAGGGACACTCTTTTAACAGCTGGTAAACTGCGAAAATAACTTGCTAGATGTTGAAAGCTCCAGGTGTTACGGAGAAGTGAGGGAAATATTTACTCACAGGACATTTAGGGAAAAATATCCTGCCCAAAAATGGAAACGTAAGTATTAAATGGTTTAAAATGAGCTCCTAAATCTTGTTGAAAAGCTATTAGTAAGTAAATTTTGTCTTATTTGAAGTGTTTTAAGACATTTACACTAGAAACTATATTAGAAATACTTTATAAAATTTTGTGTTTTTGCAGTATTTTATCCCTAATCAGTTCTTTCTTCTTCAAGGTCAATTTACCTACATTCAAGTTTTGGGTAAAGTTTATCAGTCAGTCAAGTTTATTTGTGTAGCACATTTCAGCAGCAAGTCGATTCAAGGAAAACAAAAAAACAATTTATTGCTTATTTTTTAGGCTACTGGACGGCAAAGCATATATAAATATATATATCCTCACAAACACATATATTGTTCTTGATAAACATTCCCATTTACACTAAAAAAACTTTTATATCACTCGGCTGCACACAGTAACTGCATTTAATCATATTGTTGAATTTACTGATATTTTTTTATTTTCTTGTGGCACAAACAATAAATAAAATAACAAAAATAACAAATCTGGTCCAACTGTTAGTTTTTTTTTTTCATCAATAACTGAAATCTATCTGACAACAATAAATCAACATCCTGCGGTTTCAATCTGTGTCAGTGTAAAGTAGATTTTGTTGACAGTCGTCTTCATGATTTGTGATTTTTTTAATGTTTTTTTCCTCCTAGTCGCTGCCCTGCACCTGCAGCATCTCCCAAACACGAACCATGACCATGCTGGACGGCACCTACAGCGAGGCGGACACCAACAGCCTGGCCGGCTACACGGAGGAGCCGATGGTTCCCGAGGACGAACCCGAGGAGAAGCAGAAAGTCCCGGAGAAGTCGGAGCACATGGTGGTGCACCTGTCCATGAGCACAGAGTCCGCCGGCATCAAGAAGAGGAAGAGCATCCGCGCCCTCAACATCATCCAGAACACGCACGCCATCGATAAATATTCCCGGATGATTTTCCCCGGATCGTACATCTTCTTCAACCTCATCTACTGGTCGGTTTACTGCTGATTGACAGCTGGGGGTCAAAGGGTGGAAGGCGATGAGCCTGGAGGAGATGAAAAGTTAATGTTGGTTATCTTACGCTGGAAGAACAGGGAGTCCAGCAGAACCTGAGGTTCTGAAAACGTCTCCAGAGTCCTGCTTCTGGGTTTAATTTCTTTCCAACAGCAGCTTGAATGTTGATAAATATTGTACAGTAAAAGCAAGGTAACACACAAACTGTGTGGGGTGTTACCTCTTACAGTCAGTTACGAATGTTTGGGTTCAGGACAACTAAAATCTGCAACTGAAGAGATGATTTAAGGGAAAAAAGAAAAACATCTCAGGTTTGAAAATTAACTGGTTCTGTTCAAATTCAAAGTTTTAATCCAGCTGAATGTAAAATGCTCAGATTTGGTTTATTGGCTTTTGTAGAATTCAACTTTTGAGTTGCATGAACATGTTGAGCTCAACCTCAGGAAATTTTAAAAGTCTCAGATGTGAAAGACGGCAGCAGGTACAGAGCACCTGGCGGCGGTAGTCACGGTAACGCGAGTTATTTCTGATGGAGAGGATGGGGATGCTTTATTTTGTTAGTCCTCCACAGATGATGGTGTTTTTATTGCAGAAGATATTTAACAAGAAAACAAACAGCTGAAATTATAACCCTTAATAGTTTTTCACATGCCATTAAGGAATGGAGCGCTTTCAGAGCTGAGGAGACACAAACAGTAATAAATTTAATTGATTTCTGGATGAGCGTTTTCACAGAGTACAAAGATTTGCAGCAATTATGATTTTTGCTGCTCCTGTAAGATCTTAATTCTGTGTTTTATAAAGAGAGTCGATCATCATGTGAGCATCGATGGAGCCTGAACACAGATCAGATCACAGATCTGACGGCTGAGAAGTCTTTGTCAAACACTTATTGTGTTTATTTACTGGACTAGTTTATTCCACTAAACCTCAGTGTATTATAAAATAAAGTTTGTATTGTGTAGATTAAAGAACTGTTGAAACAAAGTGAGTGTTTTTAAAGCTTATATTTGATCAAGTATATCAAGAATGACTGATGGCGGCTCATTTAAAGAGTACAAACTGCTTCTTCAAGAGAAGAAAAAACAACGTTGGATGAACTGCAGAGACCAGGCGACACATCTGTCTGACTGCACCTGCTTCTGCAACTTCACATTGGTCTACGGCTCAACATCTGTCTGAAAAGCTTGTATTAGTGTCAGATTTGACTTTGACTACACATCTGGCTACGTCTCTCCACAACAGCACACCTCTCTGAAGTGAATGCACACTTTTCGGCTTTTCTACATCTAGCTGCACATCTGGACATCGGGATGCAGAGTCTGGGCATCTGGTGTCTCTGACAACAATGTCACACCTGTCTGCAGAGGCTGCACATCTGTCTGCAGCTTCACATCTGCCAGCTGGCAGGAGGTCTTGGTGCTTTTCCACCAAACATTGCAGTCGATCAATTGGGGAGTTTTTAAACATGAATGTTTAGCGTTTATCGTCGCCACAGGTGATGAAATGTTTTTGAATTGTTGAGATGTCGACGTGTCAGAGGAAACTGCTTCCTGCGATCGAATCCTGTTGCAGACGCTCAGATCTCCAGGTGATGAAGAGTTTTGGTTTGAAGCTCAGCTGCGTGTTTGAGTTTGTCGGTGAAATGTTTCCACTGGTTAAATCTGACATAAGAATGTTTCTGTGTTGGTTAAGATGTATTAAATATAACTGTAATAAACTGACTCTGCCTCTGATTCAGATGGATTTGAACCGACTTCTCTGCTCTCACTCTTCCTCTAACATCGTAGTCTGAATCTCTTTCCACAGAGAAACCCGATAGTCATTTTATCAAACTCTGCCAGATATCAGACCGAGATTAGACCTGAGATTAGAATCAGGTCTAATCTCAAAAGTAATTCTAATACAAGAAAATAAAACTTAGGAAATACAAAAAGCTGTTTTGCTAAAAAAGCAGAAGACACTCCTAGATCTTGAGTTATTAGGGTGGGTAATATAAAATAGTATTTTGCTGCATAATCCAAGAGTGCTTCAGTCGGTTTGGATCTGATAAATGGACATTTTCCTCAAGAAAAAGTACTGTTGTTTTCTGAAATGTTGTCTACTTCATGCACGACAAAATCAGACCTTTGCAAAAGGTTTCACATGTGCATCCTCTGTTAATTTACAATATCTTAGTTACTGGAACCAAATCTGATAAATATGTTCAGGCCATCTGCAGCACAGCGCTTTGTTCTTTCACTACATTAGCCAGCGAGCTGGCTAACTGCACATTTTATTGAAAAGTTATTTTGTTAAAGTATCTCATATCACTCTTTAAAACACAATATGTAGATACTTTATTCTCTTAATTGTGATGATTTTCCACTTAATGAAAACCATTACACCACTAAAAAACATTTTTAACAGAGAAATATGGGATTAAAGGAAAATGTTTTACACCTGGTTTAAGGTTATTTTCAAAAGGTATTTCTAATCTTCTCATCTAATCAAACGAGCCATATCACTGGTTTATCGTTGCTGGTTAATTATTGAAGGATCATGCAGTCAGATTCTGGTTGTCAACAGTTGGCTAGTGTAGGTAAAGTAGTAATTTAGGAAATACAGAAAAATGTATTTGTAATAAAACCTTTTTGTTTACCTGGACTTTTTTTTTTTTATTATTATTACATAACACTTTTTAATTGCTAATTTTACTGCAGCTTTCACCAGTGCAACCACATATTGCATGTTTTAGGGTTAGGGTTAGGGTTAGACCAAATGCAATGCAACAGAAACTTTATTCAGAGAAAAGGAAACAAAAACTTTATTGACTTGATATAAACATACAGCTGATTAATCTTTGAGTAGAGTGATAAAACAATCAAACTGTTTTGTTTCACATCGGTGTAACCTGATGCGTTTTAAATCCTCGGATTTCTCTGTGAGGACGTGAATCTGACTCGTTTTATTATTGGAACAGAAATGTTAATCTGCGGTTCTACATTTTCAAACATCACTCAGTTCAACCACTTTTTATTTGGCGGCGAAAAATCCTGTAGTCGTGAGTAATATCGGAAGCTTTTGCATAATTTCCGAGCGGTCAGTGAACGCAGCGCAGAGCTCCACTTCCTGTCAGCAGGAAGTTTCCCGTCCTCGCCGACCCGGACTGTTCTGATAACTCTGTGCAGCAGCCGGACGGAGAACCGCTCGGAGCCGGAAGCTGTGAGTGCTCGTGTTTCTTTTGGACCTGTTCACGCGCTGTTTGCTTGTTGTTTGGTGACCGAACCCAGGCGGAGTTCGGTTCTGCCGCAGCAGCAGCTGTTCGGCGTGTTCCGGGTCGCTGCATTCACACCAGCGCTCTGTTTCCTGTTAAAGAGTCTCCGTTACACCTGATCAGCTGAGATCAGAGCTCACCTGTCCGTCAGGCTCAGGTGGATTAACGTCAAAACACACCTGACGTCACAGAGCTGCGTCACTCTAACGGGAAGCCGCCAAACTGTGGTCTCTTGTTGGGCTTCCGGTTCTGGCTGCAGACTGATGAAGGTCAGGATGGGTCTCATCTGCTTCCTGCAGAGTTTCCTGTTTCCTCTGATCTTCTGACAGAACCGGATCCATCTGCCTGATCCAATTGGTGCAGGGCATCAAATTATTAAGAGATTAAAATTTTTAAAAAGTAATTTATTGAAATAAGGATTAGGATTACTGGAGGGGGGGGTAGTAATCTGACGTTAATCTCCCAATTCAGAATTTTGAAAAAAGTCGCAGTTCTAAAGTTTAAGTCAGAATAAAAGTCATAACTGTGAGATTAAAGTCAATATTCTGAGATTAAAACCAGCATTTTGAGATTAAAGTCAGAATTATTAGAGTTAAAGCAAGATTTCTGATATCAAATTGATATTCTAAGATTGATATTCAGAGATTAAAGGCAAGATATCTGAGATTGAAGTATATTTTCTGAGGCTGAACTTGGAATTTTGAGATTAAAAGCCAGATTTCTGTGTCAGATTAGAGTTGGAATTCCGAGACAAAAGGCAGGATTTCTGAGATTAAAGTTGATATCATTGAGATTGACGTTGATATTTACATTCTCTGAGATTAAAATGATAATTCCCTGGATTCCTGAGCAAAAAGTTGAAGTTCTGAGATTGACGGAAATAATTTTTAGACTACACAAAACGTACATAACATTTAGTATAAAGGAGGAGACTCATGTTTATATTTAGGTTTGAAAACTTTTTAATTACGGTGAAGAATAAAACATTTTCTTTCATTAGTTTGGATTAAAGTGTTTGACCGATTTGGAACTGGAAGTATGGTGGACAATGTGCATTTGATGGATTAAAAATATATATTTTTTCTCTTTTTGATGATATAGAAATGTCTAAAAACTAAACCAGCTGTTGAGAGTAAATTTTTAGATTATTTTTGTTCGTTTAAAACACATTATTCTAACCCGTGATGTTTAACTGTGAGGCAACAACAATAAAACAGTTGAATTAATTGGAAGCAGCCGAGTTCAGAAAGATCCAGACTGAGAGTTCTGGTTGTTTCCTTCGAGAAACTGAGTTGCAAAGTTAAAACCTCAGTGAAACGGACGAACCATCTGAACCAAATTGAAGTTTATTACTCAGAATTTCTGCAGTCGTGGTGTGAAAGAACCAAGAGGAATGTTGCTGTGGTTAAAGTGAGTCATTCAGGAAAACCGCTCTCACTCTGCTGCCGCTCAAAGGAGAAGTCGTTTCGTTGGCTCCTCCCAGCTTCGTGTTTCGCTGCAGTTCAACTTTTAATGTTCCAGCTGCAGCTCCTGAGGGAACAACGAGTTCCTCCACAGACCTGAGAGCCACGCAGAGTATTCCTGGGATTTTTGTTTTCCCACTTCAACAAACTGCAGGAGAATTAATGAAGCTTTTACTGGAAAACAATCAGGAAGAAGAAGAAGAAGAATGCAGACCTCTGACTCACAACCTGAAGGTTACACCTTGATGCTTTCACTGGGCAGGGAATTAAACCCGAGAGACGGAACAGCTTCATGTTCCTGCTGGTTCTGATTTATTTCTCTTTCTGCAGGTTCTGGTCCGGCCATGACCCAGCAGGAGCAGCAGGAGTTCATCGCCCGCCTGCAGGAGGCTGATGCATGGATGAAGGGCATCGAGGAGCAGCTGAAGGCTAACGACAACACGGCGGGACCACGAGATGCCCTGGAGGCCCGACTCAGGGAAACCGAGGTGTGTCGGGTTTTCTTTGATGAGGTTGCGCTGTCTGAATGTAGGATTTAGTCGGATATGTGGTAGGATTTTTATAAAAAACCCAACCTGCTGGGCACATTTAGCATGTTTTTGTCCTTCCATTTGGGTCTCGACTGCTTCCAAAAAGTTCTTAAAAAATAGGTTGATGTTTTGTGGTGAGTGGAAGATGAGCCATTTCTAAGACCTTTGGAATGTAATGTCACAAATGAGCCAGAGCTCATTTCACTTAGCAAGACGAGCTCTCAGGTGAGTTATACCTGCTTTAGCACCAGTTCTACCTGTTCTCAGATTGGTTATCTGCTCTCAGGTGGGCTTCAGCTGCTCTACAGCCAGCTTCATGTGCTCATAAAAGAAGACTAGTTTTGAAAAATTCACATTTTTTAACTTTCATTTGGGTCTCAACTGCTTCTAAAAACTTCCCAGCTATTTAAATAAGTGAAAATAAGTCTTTAGCAGTAAGTTGATCTTTTTGGTGTCTGGAAAATGAGTTGTTTCAAAAACCTTCAGATTGTTAAATCACAATTGATGCGTCGTCACCAAGCAACCTACGTGAAGCTCCAGCAAGTTTGGTTAGCTGGTTATACCGCTGTACAATGGCTGCTGGAAACAACAAGTGTTTTGATGTTGACTTATTCAGAAACCACTTGTTGCATTCTTGTTGGTTGTGCAGGAGGCCCTACTAATGCTTTTTAAAGATGTATGGTTGTATAATTGCTGACAGTTTTGCAGCTGTTTTCACATGTAAGTGCAAACATTGAGTTTGCCTGCAGCAGCTCATTTGCATTTAAAGGTACAGACCCTCACTCAACTCATTGAGAAACGAGCGCAAGGTAGGCAGAACTGAGCTGACTAAAATTCCAGTATCTAAAAATGATTTTGTGCAAACATAATGCCCGTAAACCTATTGTAACTTGTTCAAGAAAGGACAATAGTCACTTTGAGAGGGAACAGAGATGCAGTTTGATTTGCTTTAACTAGGAATCTCATCTCTGTTTCAATCAGTATTCTTAAAGCAGCCGTAGAAACAATCTGATAGCGGTTGCACGAATCCATGCAGGTTTATGAGCCGCTCCCCGCTGGGTGTTGCCCTAACTGGAGTCGGAATCATTAATTGCACCGCTGCTCCAGCAGAGCTTAAGCTTTCTGTGATGAGCTGCTGCAGACTGTGAATAACCAGCGTAGAGATCTGCTCCTGCACCGAATGACAACATCAATCATCATCGAGTCGCTGCATCTCCTGTTTTCACTTTAAGGCCTCGCCCTCATGAAAACTGCAGTCTGCCAGCTGTTCTGCAGAAACAGGCAGCAGAACCAGTTTGAAATTCTTTATGATTTTTGTTTTGATTCTGATAAAAGGTACTAAATCTGGGTACGTGTTCTTATCTTAGACTTGTTGTTTCTGAGAAGGCCGCAGTGTTTTTCTTGTGTTGTTTTTTTCTGAATGTTATTATTACGAAGAGTTCCTGTTTCTCTATGTTCATCCGACTCACGGGGATAAAACCTCCTCACTCTGAACCTGCTGCTACTGCAGAAAGGCTTCCTTTACTTTACCTTTTAAAGTGATCTTGATAAATAATTTAAATAAGTCTCCAGGCTTCCTGAAGATCTGTCAACATTTTCCTTTAGGCTCTGGCTGCTGTTGCACAGAGTTTCAGTCGTTGCACAAAGTAATGAATCTCAGGAAACGCATGAAGGACACGAATGGATGGTGAAGGCAAATCTCTGCAGCATGTTGTTTAAGTTTGTGTTCTGTTGTGCTCAGAACTAGTTTTATCTCAATTTTATTTGATAGATTCACATAAATGAGAATATTGTTTAGAGATTATTTTCAAGGAATATAATGATAATGACATGATAATGGAAGTACAACTTTTTTTTTTCCTAACGAGCAATTAACTTTGTAACTGCAAGACATTTTAACTATATAAAATACATAAATAAAACTTGTGTTAAAACAAATAAAATGGATGCTGGAGTCTCTGTAAACAAAACTTGCTCTTCAAAAAAGGTTTAGTGAAGATTGATGCACCAGACTGAATACTTTGGTCATCAAGACTCTTTGGTAGAAAGAAGAAAAACAAACATACGAATGATTAATCACTCACCATGAAGTGATTAATAATTTAGTGACAATCACTAAATGATTATTCATTGCATTAATCAATGCAATAAGCATTAATTAATTGCTTATTGCAACAGATTTAGAGGTTCACATCCAGGATCCATGTGAGCTGAACTTGTTAATTTGATCTCAGGAGAAAATTTTTTTAAACTTAATCAGGTTTAAAGATTTTGAAAAATCTGAGTTTTATTGTTTTTTTTCAGAGGAGAATAAACCTGAACATCTGAACGAAGTTATAGGAAAATAGAAACTAGAAGGAGATGGTGGTTTTGTGTGATAATTGATAATTGATAATTCAGTCTTAATGCTGAAAGGTGTTTGGATTTTAAACGTTTTTCCACGTGTGATTTTGTAGAAAATCCACAATTCGGCGCACGATGGTCGGTTGATAGTGGACCAGGCGCTGATGGCTGCAGAGAAGCTTCTGCAGAGCGGCGATGAAGAGCTGAAGAACAGCACCAATGTCAAACTGAAGGAGCTGAAGAACCAGTGGGACGAGACCACCACCTACATGGTCCACTGTCACAGGTAACCTTCAGGTCATCAATGGGTTGGAGGTAAACTTTGCTGCATTTTAGTTGCAGCAAAATCCATAATGATATACTTTTTTGCCTTCTGTTTGGTGTGCATTTCAATGATTGTTTACTTAAAAGCTCTTCTCGGGATGAGCACTGCAAATTAGTTTCGGCTCTAAATGCTAAACCAACATGTTAATTGCTTCTACTTATCCCTAAAGCTTTATTATTATTATATTATTTATCCTTCCTCCACCATATCAAGAAAAAAACTCTCCAGGCTATGAATACCTAACAAACTGCAATGAATCTTTAACATTTGGTTATGTTTCTATTCAATGTTATCTCAGTTCCAGGAAGATAACTTTATGACAGACGCATTCAGGTTCACTGTATTTATTCTAAGAAAAGAGGAAATGAAGTTGGTGGTTAACATCAGTCCAGCAGCTTCTGCCCTTTTACATTAAATTAAATATTATAAATAACCCTAAAGAAGCAAGGGCTCCCAATGAGCAGCAATAACAAAAGACAAAATTAACAATAACAGTTAAAAACAGCAAAATCAGTCATGAAACACTGTGCATGATTAAATTTGTCTAAAATAAATGTTTTATATAACTCAGGTGATAGAATATTAGTGTTTTAGTTCCTCAAACAGTTTCAGGGGAACTGAGAGACATTACTGTGAATAAACATAGAAGAGGAAGGATCACTGAATTCAGCGTTGGCAGAAACATTTAAATGCCGGGATTGTTTTCAGATCAATCAAAACGCCTGAGAACCTGATCACCTGTCAGGTGGAATCCATCGACCAATCAGAGAGCAAGCTGCATCTTCAACTCTGACATAAAAACTGAAATTTAAAACAACGTACACATATCAGAGATGAAAATATAACTTTTTTTTTTTTTGGCGTTTGCATGTGAAATAATTTTTCACAGTTGTTAGTCTGCAGAAGTTTTTCTGAATCGTCTTACAGAATAATTTTCCAGTGAATCAGAACATTGATTCCTGCTTGTTTTCCTGTAACATAAAAGAACCGGGTTTATTTTCTCGCTCCGGGAATAAATAAACAATTTAGAAAGGAGGAAAATGCCAGGAAGACATCATGAGAGGTTGATATCCACACGGCAGGAAGCACAAACATCTCAAAGGGCTTCGCATGTGAAACAGACAGATAACAAAGAGAGGCGGCTGCTAAAGAGCCTGTAATGTCACGTTGTCAGCATGCAGTCCAGCTAAATGTCAAATCAACTGAGATGTTTTCCAAAATGTCACTTCAACATTTGAGTTAAACAAGGAGCTGCTTGAATAACATCTGAATTAAACACCTTTTCAAGTCTTAAATAGAAACTAATTTGAAACCAGCTGAGAACAGAGATGGTGTGAGATTTCTGACTCTGATAGGAGGTGCTGGTTGTTCTACAGAGTGGAAGTTTAAATGAAGTAAATTAGAGATGAAATGACTAATCTGATGAAACGATTATTAAAATGACCGTAAACTAATTTTGTGATAGATTAATCCTTAACTGGAGTAAACAGACTTTGCAGATAGAACAATGTCAGAGCATTAATTAAGTCAAAACTGCACAAAAATATATACATTTTGCCTTTAATATAAATAAAAAAAACATAACTCTTCAAATGGAAGTTTTAGCTTTAAAATTCTACAAAAACAACAAAAAAATCTCCTATAAATAGTTTTATGTAAAAGTTTATTGGAATATAAACTTGTAAAAACAGCCTATTTTTTAAAAAGTTAAAAATAAAGTGATTTAAACTGAAAAAGTTTATTTAAAATAAATAAAAAGCTATTGATTAATTAAAATGCATTTCTAAAGTAAAGTTCACCCCACGTCTCTTTCTCTGCAGCCGGATCGAGTGGGTGTGGCTCCACTGGAGCGAGTACCTGAAGGCATACGAGGAGTTTGAGTTGTGGCTGACGAAGCGGCGCCGCAGCCTGGACCTGGACGTGGAGCTGCAGATGGGCCTGAAGGAGAAGCTGTGGCAGGTGGAGCAGCAGATGGTGATTGTCAGCGACATCAAGAGCCAGGCGGTTCTGTTGGAGAGGCTGCTGGACGAGGCGGCCGCGCTGCACAGCAGAACCGAGGATCCCAGCGTGGACGAAAAGGCCCAGCAGAGGCTGCAGGAGGACTACGCGGAAGTTCGAGACCGAGCCCAGGTAAGACACGATATACATCGGATCATCCTGACCGGGTCATGGATGCATTTTGTTTTAAATTTTTCCTGTTTGGTTAGGAGCGACTGATGCTGCTGCAGAAGATCAGCGAAGAGCACCACATGTTCCACAGCCACGTTCAGAAGTTCCAGTCCTGGTTGGTGTCTAAAACCAAGGAGCTGACGGAGCTGATGAAGCTGGAAGAAACGCCGGAGAACAAACTGAGAGCATTGAAGGTCAGTCAAATCGCTGCCAACAGCATGTCGGCGTCTGCTGGTCGGTTCCAGGTCAGAGAGAGAAACTAGAGAGGCACCGATCCGATCCTAACATCTGTATTGGTCCTGATACTGAGAAATTCTGGGTCGGGTATTGATGAACCATTTGAAAAAATATTTGAGCTTTTTACCAAAGTGTCAAAGTTTTTACCATCAAGCGTAAAGATAAGATAATTAGCAGAGCCACATTGATGCTGAAACTTTTACTGAAAAACAGAATTTGCTGCACCCAAATGGACTTTTATCTGTTTCATTAAAGTCGGCTAAATATGGAAAAAAGTAACGCCCCTGCCCTAACGTCTTGCTTTATCTCAGTCTTTGGACGAAAGCGTGGACTGCGAGGAGAAGACGCTGCAGCACATCGAAGGCGTGGCCGACGCCGTTCGGGCCAACACGTCTCCGGCGGGAGCCGAGGCCGTGCAGGAGGAGGCCGAGGAGCTGCGGCTGGGCTGGCAGCGCCTGCGGCAGGGTCTCTGTGAGGCCGAGGAGGGGCTGCGCTGCAGCTTGGACTCCCACAGTCAGTATGTGACCCGGTGCCAGCGGCTGGGGGAGGATATCGGCCGGATCAGTGAGATGCTGAAGGAGCTGGACCAGGAGCTGGTCGACACCCACCAGTCCAAGAGCTGCACGGAGATGACCGGGGAGCAGATGGAGGGGCAGTGGAGGAAATACTCGGTAAGTGAAGTTTATCTCCACACCTTCTTCATATTAAACAAACCTGGTGTCAAACGTTTGCGCTGCTGTCATTTTAACATAATTAATAAATGTTTCCAGAGGTCATCAAAGGTCAACCAGCTGGTCCACATTGACAAAACTAAATGAAATATGTTTTGTAAATCTGTTTTGTCTGTCAACAGTGCTACGTTTGTGCAGCAAAAATGTTTGTTTGTGCCGTTACAGTTTTTAAAATAAAAAAAAAAGTTTCTAGAGAGCAGCAGAGATGAACTAAAAAAAAAAAAAAGAAACAGAATTGATGTAAATATTTCTTTTTATGTCTGTATTAGTTTGTGCTGCTAATATTTTTGTTTATGCCGCTTTCATTTTTGATATGTCAATAAATGTTTCCACAGGTTAATAAAGCTCAACAAATTAACAAAATAAAACAAAACGGATATACAATTTTTAAAAAATGTTTGTGTAACTAAAAGTTTTTTTTTATTACAGATATAAATAAAAGTCTCCAGAGGTCATCAAAGGTCAACCGGCCTCCAAATTCACAAAATCAAACAAAATTTATTTCAATTAATTTATGCTTAAGTTTGTGCATCTATGACTTTTGTACCACAGACTTTGACTGAAACAAAAATATTTGTAATAACCTCTGGAAATATTCATTAATAGCATTTAAAACGACGGCGGCACAAACGAAACGTTTTGCAGCAGCAACATTTGGCACCAATTTTGTTTGATTTGAGGATTTCGGCAGTTGAGGCGGAGATGCTGGAATGGATGGGGTTGTGTGAGATTCGGTCCCAGCAGCCTGAAGAGTCTCTCCTCTGTGTTTCAGGATGTGAGGAAGACTCTGGCAGGTAAAGAGTCTCAGGTGGAGCTGCTGAAGTCTCAGCTGAAGGATCTGTTCCGGTTCTCGGAGGATCCTCGCCACCTCACAGACGGCGTCCTGGCTGTCGTTAAAGAACATCAGAGGTAGGAGCAACCTGCGGTCGAACCTTCAGCTGAGGTGTTTCACCGCATTTGGTGAATTTCTGTGATTAAAAAGAAACACGTTTCCATGGAAACGTGTTTTCTCAGCTGATTTAACTGATCTGATCTGATGAAAGCAGCTGTAAAAACATGTTGAAAGCATGGAACGTAAATTATTAACACAAAGGAGAGTAAAATTTATGTAAAGCTGAGCTGGAGCCGGTCCTTCTTATTCTGTCTGATGTTAGTTTCCTCAGTGGATTTGATCGATTGTTTACGTATCAGAGTCAGACAGTGACTTGTACAGAAATGTTATTGAGGATGAATTTCCAAATTTTTGGAAGAGAAGATGAAAAAATGCAAAAATCAACCCAAAATCTGTAGCAGGATATGGAAAAATCGGAAATTGGCCACAAAATTCTTGTCTGTGCATTTCCTTTTTTCAGAATTTCTTAAAAATAGGACATTTTTGGGGAAATTTCCTAATTCCTATTACCTGAAAAAATAGAAAATTTCCTAAAAAAAATGTATATTTATGGGGAATTAGGACAAGGGAGTTTAAAAGTTTCCTATTTTCGGGTTTGACAATCCAATAAACCCTCAGATTAAATAAATTACAAAGACAAACTCCCCCTGCTGTCCAAAAAAGATGCTGCAGAATAAAACATGCTGCTTCTGTTACTGACTATTGAGTCAACTTCTGCTAAAGCAGAAAAATCTATTAAAAATTTGTTAATTTAATGCAAGTTACCAGAGAAAACTACTTTCCTTAGAGCTACGGGTTTTCTGCCACAACTTGTGCTTTTGAGGAAACGTTTCACCGTTTGACACTTTAAAGTAAAACCTGAAAGTCTAAACATAAATATCAACGTACTGCCAGACGCAGGTGGTTTATATTCAGTGTGTTCTTGTTGACCTGTGCAGTGGCATCATTATTTCCACAGCTTGCATCATTCACCAGGAGGAGCTCCTCGACCAAATGAATGGAACAACTCTGAAAAATCACTCTTAAAGCAAATTTTTGAGGAATGGAAAACATTTGATTTGAACGTGTTAAAAGCTCAGCAAACAGGGGAATTGAGACGAGCAGTTTTGGCATTTCTAAAGAAACGGAGAACAATGTGTGGTCATTGCATGGACTGTTGTTAAGTCCAATTGTAATTTAGCTTCCTGTTTAACACATGGAGGCAAATTGAATCCTGAGTTGTTTTTAAGAAATACTTTGTAGGTAAAAAAATTAAAAGAAAATCAGGTTTTTCTTTTACATTCTGTTTAATTTTGAATAACATCGCAGTTTGGGAGGAAGCTGAGCTCAGACCTGCAAGCTGCTGCAACTCCAGTTTATCCCCTAATTATAGTTTATATAAAAATAGTATCAGAGACAATAAAATTATATGAAAGACACGTCAGTAGACTGAAAAACTACCATACTTTATAAAATCTTTAGTGAATTATCATTGTTGCTGAGCACAATTTTAGTTATTTTCATCATTTATATTTATGCTCTGGGTCTTTTGAGGATCGAAAATTGCTTAAAGATCTGCATGAATAATTTGGACCAAACTAAGTATTAAGTTGCTTAAAGTGAAATACATAGTTAATTAAACAGGATAATAATTTTTTCTTTTTAGTTAAGTCCACACAGCTTTAACTGGAACTGCTAGAAAAATAAAAGCATGTGAGGAGCTGAATTACCAAACGTAAAATATGTTCTTATTTTAATCTTTTGACTCATGTTAAGACAGGAAGGATCTCCTGTAACTGTTTGTATGACATTATTATTATTTATTATTATTTGGTCTATTTTTGACCAAAAAGATAAAACATAATCATTCATCTAATTGTAGCATGGATGTTAACTTTGTTTCTTCTCATTAAATATTTATGCAGTTTTTTCTTTTACCAAAATAGACCAAAAAAAGACCAGATTTTAACCAGGACCAGATATTTGATGCATGTCAGTGTTCTGCATCACTAAAACTCTGTTTTTCATGATAACACCTTCCTTATTTAGCTGAAAAGAGTTTTTTTAATTTGTTGTCAAACGTAAACATTTTATTTTCTTTATTCAGCGACCTCAGTTTGATGTTTTTTTTCTGAAATCTGTTGGGTTTGAACAAAGCTGAAGGTTATTAGGGATCAACAAACTGAACACAACAAGCTCCAAGCTGGTTTTCCGTTTCCATGGAGAAACAGGAAATAATAACTGTGTTTGTTTTGATTCTCACCTTGAACGGAGGCTTCAAAAGGCTCATTTCCAGCAGCTAAAACTAAATCTTCTAGATTTGTTTGTTCTGAAAGGAAAGAGAGTTTATGAAGTGGTGAGTCACACTAAACTTTCTAAGCTGCAAAGTGAAGTTTAAAGAGCGCTCATCATCTGACTGAGCAAAGAGAAATGAATCCCACTGCAGTCTGAAAGCACAGACTGGTCTCAGAGCTGTCTGTTAAAAACTGTGTCCGCTGTCTCGTCCTCCGCCCGTCTCTGTGTCTCAGTGTGAAGAGCAGAGCTTCCAGACTTTGTTCGGAGTCGGAGCTGGAGCTGAGGAGTCTCCTCCGAGATCCGCTGCTCAACTTCTCTCAGTGGGCAAACTCCGTCTCTCAGGTGATGGAGGCCTCCAACAACGTCAACGACTTCTCCAACACGGCCATGCTGCTGCAGAAGATCCAGGTATAACACACAGTCCATGATATTGATGATGTTTCTAGGAAATATTATCCTTCCACTAAACTTTCCCTTAGTATGCTCAAAGCATTTTGTGTGAATATTCAGCTTCTTTAGCAATCTGCCTCCTTGTTGAAGGTGTCAGTAACTGTCTACTATCAAGTCAGCATTCTTTGCGATATTTGTGTTGGCCATGACATCACATTTTCAACATTTTAATGTTAAAATACATTTTTTTATTGAAGTTATGTAATATTATTATTTCCACAGGAACTAGATTTTGGGTTTTCTTTGGTTGCATCTTATTAAAATCAACAGAAATAAGGAATTAAAATATATTTACTCTCTGTGATGTAAGTTTCATGTTTTGCATCATTTTGAGATTCACATTAATACAGAAACAAGTTGGGGAGGGCCCTTCCTGTTGTAACATGGAAGGTTTATAGGGACATAAATGATTTAGTTTATTTTGGAGGAACATGATTGACAGACTAATAAAGCCATGGCTTCAATCTGATAGAGAACCTCAGATATTAAATTGAGCGACCAACATCAATGTCTGACCTCACAAATTCTCTCTTGGAAAATTACATTTTTGGAAAATCTCCATTTATTTATTTTTGAACAATGCACTTCTGGGGTTTCTAGAATAATGCTAACTCTCCCAAAACTTACCATTTTGTTTGAGAAAATGTTTTACAGATTCCATTTATTTGAACTTCGAATTCAGGTCAATTCACACAAGGACTTATTGAAATGAAAGATATTTTCTCTCATTTGAAATTTAAAAAAAAAATTAGAAATCAAAATTTTATTTTTTATCCATATCAACCAGGACTAGTAAAAAGCAAGTATTTCATTGATTTTAGTCATAAATTGTGCATGGAAATGATGAAATGTAAAAAGAAAAAACCAGAAATACTCAGACTCTGAAAGTTTCACTGCAGAATCTGATGAAAACTGAAGCATAATGGAAAATATTCTTTAGCAGGAATATTTTAATGTTTTCTGTGCAGCTGCTCAGCTTCAGCTCAAAGTTTCTGTCTCACCTCTAACTTTGCATCATTTCTCTCCGCCGCCGTTTCCTTCAGGGTCTCCTGCAGAACAGCAGCGAGCTGCAGGAGCGCCTGAGCCTGCTGCAGGTGAAAGGAGACCTGCTGGACTCGGTGTTCGGTACTGAGAGTTCTGACGATCTTCAGGGGGAGCTGAGCGCCGCCGTCAGAACCAGAGAGCTGCTGCACAGCCAGCTGCTGGAGAGGAAGAACAGGCTGGAGGTACCTGTGCGCACCTGGGTGGGAAGGGAAGGTCGAGGCTAAAACTGTGACCTTTACTTCAAAAAATAAATCAATTTGTTGCTTAGATAATAGCAGTGTTGAAGAAGGACACCTAGTGGTCAAGAAAATGAACTTCAAATGATCTGAACTGGTAATTTTTCCAATAATCAGCTGTGATCTTTCATTGGAAAACATGTTTTTTTCAATTGAATGAATATAACAGAACTAAAAACGCCCACTATTTTGAGTAAAAGTGGCGCTGACGATTATTTGAGTAATTCATTATTTAATTGGCACATTTTTTTTAATTTAAACCTTTTTATATAATATTAAAAATAAATTAAGAGATGCAAATAAATAAATAAATTCAATCTTTCCTTCATATCATTTCTTCAGTGCGCGCCTGATCTCACCTTTTAATATCAAAGCGTGATGTTTTGATACAGCCGATCTATTGATTATTTTTGGATTAACTGATTCATTTTTGGACAGCATAAAGTTCTTAAGATAAAAGGGAGGCAGTTTTACCTTCACCTGGTTCAAACTCTGTAAAAATAAAATCTCTTAAGTGGATTTATTTTTGCACAGTTTTGACCTTTTTACTTCTGTTAGTTAGTTGGTGATTATTTCAGTAATCGATTTGTCAAAATGAATCCGATCGATTGTTTTTGAGTCTGTGAACCAGCAATTTCATCTTTGCTATATTTTTGATTTTAATAAAAATTTGATAAGGGTTAGCAATGCTTTAATTCATGAATTAAATCTCGCAATTGCTTCATTTCTTGTTGAATTCAGACTCCTGTCAAATAACCTGCAGCAGCAGAAGTAGAAGTTTGATTTGGTGCATCTCCAGAGATGAAATTTGAGCTGATTGATCTGCTGAAAACATAAAAAATGGATGTGAATGTTTGTATAAACTTCTCTCTTTGCTGCCCTTTTTCTTTAACCTCAGCGTCTAAACTTCCTTCCTCAAACTATACCTGCAGTTTCCCACCGCAGCAGCTCCATCCATCAACTCTCTCCTGCTGCGTTTTAAGGATGGAGCCCTCCCATCTCTCTGCTGGAAACTCATCCTGTATTCTTTCCTCTGTCTCTGTCAAAGTTGCGTCAGAAAGCTGATGTTTGGTTTTCAGAGCCTGCAGCTCCTGTTTCTCGCAGAGGAAACAGAAACTCCTCTGATATTTGCTCAGTTTGGATTCTGCTGCTGCTAACGGAGAGATCTCTGACAGCTCTCTGCTTTCTGATTGAGCAAAGTTTCAGCCGAACTGATCAATAATAAACAATCCAGAAACATGCAGCGACCTGTTCTCTGAGTCACCTGTCTGAGGGGTTGAGGAGTTTATCTCCTTCTGTCAGTGAACTAAACATGAAACCACTCAGAGCCTGTCACAGCAGACAGTTTCCCTCCAACGTGTTCTGATGTTCTCTGTCTGTCAGAGTTTAATCTCCAGGACCAAAGACTTTGACGAAACGTACAAGCAGATCCTCGCCACGTTGTCGGCGTTCAGAGAGCGGCTGCTGGCTGCTGATGTTCTTCAGCCAGACATCCTGGCCAAGAAGAGCCAGCTGGAGCAGATGCTGGTGAGTTCAACGAAGCCACAGCTGGCGCTTTGATTTCACTGTAAGAAGCAATAAATCAATTAATTGCATGAAAATTTTAACAAGCTCAATAATTTCTATAAACACGATTTGTTGATTTCATCTTTTCTTTCTTTTTCTACCAAAAACTGGAACCAAAACTCTTCATTCTGGTGCTTTGGTCTCAACCAGCCCAGTTTTTTTGAAGGACGGTTTTGTTCTGAGGTGTGACATCATCACTCGCTTGGTGTTTTTCTGGGCTCAGGTTCTACAGAAGGAGCTGGAGGACGGCAAGGCCCAGCAGACGGTTCTGGAGACGCTGCTCTCCTCCAATCAGAGCAGCCGGGCCCAATACGAGAAGCTGTGTGCTGATTGGTCAGAGCTTCACCGGAGAGTCACAGTGAGATAGAGCCTCCTTCCTTCCTCCTTTTCTTCCTTCCTTCTTTCTCTTCTTTCCTTCCTTCCTTGGCTCCATCTTTCCATTCAGGCACTCATCCTTCCTTCCTTTTTTTCTCTTGTCTTTTGTTTATTTCTTTCTGAAAACAAGTGAACAAATCAGAGCTGATGTTTCCTTCTTGTCCAGGTCAAAGTTCAGGACTGCGACGACATCGTCTCAGACCATGAGTGTTTCCACGGCGACCTCCTGAACACGGAGAAGTGGATTATGGTCATGAGGCAGAAGCTGGATTCGTTCTGCAGCCCGACAGGAGGATGGACTGTGGAGGGGCGCCGACCCGAAGCCCAGGTCAGTTTTATGATCAGTTCTGAAGGAGGTTCTGTCTGCGCTAAACCAGTAGAACCCGATCACCAGAACCTTTAACAACCAGCTGAGTGGGTTCTGACCGGTTTCTGATAACTGAACCGAAAAAGGTTCTGCTTTGATCCAGTTCTGTGTTTGGATCTCCGCTGCGCAGCGTGGCTCACTTTCTGACCTCTGAGTAAGTAATGGGGTGGTAACCACGGTAACGGCACAGCTACTCCAACCCAACATAAAGAACCCTGAGATTTTCTGACATGCAGTTTTTATGATGGAAGAATTAAAGTTAAAGTCCAGCAGTGATGCTTTATAGAAAGCCTCCAGATTTAGGAATCGGTCAGATATTTTCTCTGAGGCTTCAGCTCAGTTTAACATTTAAACATCTGAATGTTGTAACAGTCAGCCAACGATGCCGAGGCAGGTCAGAGGAAGGAGCGTTGTCTCAGATCATTTGCAGGTTTTAGATGAGAAGATGTTTTTTTTTTAAACATAAAATCATATCTTACACCTGTGAGCATTTTTCTTCCTCTCCTGGCTGCCTCATTAGTCATGGTTAAATTCAATAAATTAGAAATTAAAAAGTAAATTTTCTAGAATATTTACATAATGTATTTATTTTAGCTTGTTTAATTTATTTATGAGTGTTTTTAACCTCTGCTTTTAGACTCTTATTCTTGATTTTTCTGTAGAGCTCTTTGAATTATCTATAAATTATTGAGCCTGAAATGAGCTTTGCAAATTAATTTGCTTTGCATTCCCCTAACAAATCCAAATCTTACAATGGGATTCTGAGGTTAGAATTTTAAGATTAAAATCAGAATTCTCAGAAAAAACTCAGAATTCTGAGAATTCTATTTTTTTATCAGTGTTCTTAATCCTGTTCTATAGAAATAAGCTCTGCAGGGTGGAGATGGTTCTTCCTGATGAAAGCCTGAACTCCTCTCTCCTCCATGTTTCTCCTCAGAAGCTCCTCGGGGAGTTCCCAGAGAAGGAGCTCCACCTGCAGCAGATCGAGGCTCAGGGCGGGAAGGTTCTGAGTAGAACCTCAGCGGACGGCCAGGTCCACATTCAGAAAGACATGGAGCGGCTGAGGCAGCGCTGGAACGACCTGCTCACGCTCAGCCTGAATCTGAACAGGTAACTGATTCAACCCAAACCCTGGTTCTGATCAGGTTCTGCTCGGCATTAGACTGAGTGTTTTTGTTCTGTCAGGCTGCAGGGCGGCTCCACTGAGATTCGCTCTGGATCAGCAGTGAGCTTTGGACGGTTTGAATCAGAACCACATCCTATTGAGCAGGTAGTGGGTTTGCTCGGTTCCTGCGACACAGATGGACCCAGACAGAGGATCACAGGAGGAAGAGAAGGACGCGAGGCGACAGCATCGTCTTCAGGAGAAGAAGACAGGAGGGTAAACATGTTTCTTTGTCCCTTCAAATAATATTGATCTGGTTACTCCTCACTGGCTCTATAGAACTTTTCAGAACCACACAGAGTTTTTCTCAATAAAGCCTTAAAATTCTGGAAAAGAAAAATTTGCAAAAGTTTGAAACACAGGATTAAACCAGGATGAACCACTTTTTTCCCAATCAGATATCTGAGGTTTAGTATCAGCCGATTCCGATCCGATACAGGAAAACCGGTGCTGAATTGACTTAAAAGGTTTTTGCCCTTTCTTACTTATGTTACTTCCATTTGTGTTGACTGAACACATTAAAGTTGTGTTTTGACATGTGGAGTTATTGGTGCATTATATTTTTCTATACTGGTGCAGATTTAGCCAATGAATTTGTAGCTCAGTGGATCTATATGTCTGTGTTTAAAAATAATTCTGTTACGGATCGTATCGGCCGATACTGAACTGTATCGGTATCGTAAGTGAAAAAGTCCAGATTTTCTCACCTCTTCTGATGTTATTGTTGACGTTTCAGTGGATTTAATCGGATCTGTTTGGATTAACGGCGCTGCACACTGAACACGAAGTGACGGCTCCGGTTCTGACCCAGGTTGTGTTTGGCCATTGCAGGGCAGCAGAGATCTGAACCAAATCAACTGGAGTGAGTTTGAGGCGTGGCTGTCCAGAGAGAATGAAGTTCTGATGAAGATAATCAGAACCAATGAGAGTTCCCTCAGTGGCGAGGAGATCCAGACCCAACGGGGAACCCTGCAGGTAACAGACGGAAATGAGGTGAAATCCTTAAAAAGGCTGAAATGTCTCTGAATTATAACAAATCTAATTGTAAAGCAGCATTATTACATAATTCATGTAAATATTGAGTATATATAATCACTTTTTAATCATATGTTGGTATAACTAACCATAAATGTTCATATCTTAACATGTTAAAGATGTAAGTAGTGTTACGTTAACATGCTAAAAATGCAATTATATTTGTAAATGATAAATAACATGTCGGGAATTTTATTTATTTATGTTATTAATTTATTTATTCAGTCAGTTATTGAACCATTTGTTACCAATACATCAAAATATTGCCACTATTTTAAAAACTTGATAGAAAAGATGCAGGCAGAAGCACAAGGCTTATATTTATCCCTACTGTTAAACTGACACTTTATACATCATCGCAAAATAGAAATATCTCAAAATGTTTCATTTTTTCTATGCAAAAATCACTAAACAGAAGCATGAAAGGAAAGAAAGCACTACAAAACTAAAACGTCTAGAACACAATTTGAAGTTATTCATCCTTGAAACCATCAAATATTTTCTTTCTGATCATTTTTTGACAATGATGAACTAGACTTTGTTAAGTTCATGCTTTCATCTTTCCGTAATTTAATTCCAACCTCCTTTTTGTCTCGTTGTTTAGCTTGATGTTTTGGAAATGTGCAAACATGTTGCAGTTCATATTAACAGAAAACTCAAAGAGCTTCAGATTCATTCAGACTCACATTTATACACAGACATGCAGATCGTAGGAAACTTGGGATCAAGCGCCTTCCCCAGGCCGCATGTCAGTGTTGTTCATTATTCAAACATGGTTTTGTATTAAGATGTTAATTATAGACTAGTAATTAATGATATGTAATTAACTCTTCTGCTACAGGCTTTGAGATCCAGGCTGCCTGAAGGTCAGCAGATGTTTCAGCTGTTGCTCCAGCAGAATCAGAGCAGGCAGGGTGAGGATGAAACTCTGGAGAACCTCCGGTACCGCTGGACCCTCTACAAGTCCAAGCTGAAGGAAATGGATAACAAACTGGGACTCAATGAGAGAAACGATCTGGAGCTTGTGGTCAGTTCAGTTTATTTATGTATAACTCCAAAACACCTTAAATGTTTTCACAACAAAACCATTATCCTGTTTATATAGATAAATCAGGCCAAATTCACCTCAAATCAATCCAGTTTTGTAGCAAAAAAGTTAAAAATGATGCATCTCATGATGCCCAGCAGTGATATTATGTCACAATAGTTACTTTTATATTTTGTTGGTAGAATGGGCTTCAGCTGTTGGTGCACTGTTTATGTGTGCCACCAGGGGGCACTGCAAATTTACTTCTCCTGCAAAAAGGAGGTTTTATTCATTCTATGTTTAGTGAACTTTATGAATATGGACATACAATTTTATTATGTTATTTTGTGGTACTATTGTGATAATGATAAAATGACATTAATAACTATTAATTACTTTGTTTTGGGTAATTGTATGGCTGCAGTTTTGGCCCCACAAACACAAATACTGCTCATTCCTGTTTATAATGTGCTTCATTTGGACACCAGTCACATAAAGAAGTGTGATTTGTATAGTTAAACTGCACACAGTAACTATATTTGATAATGTTTGCAAAATTCATATGTATTTATTGAGATTTTCATCAAACAAACTGGAAAAAAGTACTAAAAAATCAATCCCGACAATAAGTTTTGGGAGTCCTTTGACATCAATTGGAATTTTTTCTTACAACAACAAATAAAAATACCTGCCAAGATAAGAAATTGAACAGGATAAAGGATAAAATAAATGCCCTCCCTGGTATAGGAGATATTTATTTTCCCGTTCTGAACAGGTTTTCAGTGAATCTGCAGTTTGGTCAGAATTGGTTTGTGTTGTTTCTGAGTCACGGAGTCGAGATAAACAATCTAACACTTGATATTCTGTCTCTGCAGAGAGGTGCAGAGAATGTAAAGGGGACAGTTTCTGAAACAAGAACAGAAAAGGTAACGTTTCCGTGGTAACACCATCCTTCGTCACTTAAACATCTCGTCACTGCTTCATGTGGAGTTGCTCTGCTCCATCTTCTCTCTGTGTTTTCAGAAACCCGGGATGTTGTACAGGATTTGTCGTCTGGCTCTTCTTTTGTGGCTCCTCTTCCTCGCTCTGCTGCTCCTCGCCTTCCTGCTGCCGCTCATGGACGATGGGAACAGCTGCTCGCTCTCCAACAACTTCGCCCGATCCTTCAACGTCATGCTGCGCTACGACGGGCCTCCTCCCACATGAGAACCGGGACAGCGACAGACCTCCATCCTTCAGTCAGCATGAAGACTCTGCAGTGTTTTGCTGTTTGCTCTTGATTTTACTTTCATACCAAACATATCCTGATTCAGCCTGCAGCAGGGTAACTTCATGTCAGGCTGGCCACGCCCACCGCAGCTCACCTGCCTGCAGGTGATCATGTTGAAGATGCCATTTAGTCTCCAGTGCCACTACACTGAACCCTGATGGGCTCTGCCTCATCATGTGATTCAGCAATCATATCAATCATGTGACCCCTTTATGTAACATTACAGAACATATGATGAAGTTTTATTTTTTTTGTGTTTTATTATTATCTATACCAGCATAAGGTTTTAAGTTTCTCTATTGTTTATTTAACGTTTTGATTCTGATATAAATAAAGATTCTGATCATTTGTTGAACAATCTGAGACATTGTTATTACTTGGTTACGTTTGGAGAAACATCATTAAACTCTTGTCTAATTGGCATCATCAGAATTTCTTCAAGCTGTTTCCTGAACCAAAATATTTAAGACGTTGTTTGCTCATTTCTGCTTTAGTAGAGCGTGTGAGAAGAGATATTTTGAGAACTGGATGTTTTAGTGCTAAGTAAATTAATATCACATTTCTATCTGAAACAAAAAAGGATCACAGACTGCAAGAGAATAATGATCATAACAAACATGTTCAAATATTAACGTTCGAAGATCAGTTTATATAAAGAGATATTTATGTTCTGTAATTCAGTAAGCAAATGCATAAAACTGCTGTACTTAAACCACCAGCATCATTCGGTGACAGACCTTGACATCACCTGAGTGACTTGATGCAGTTTAGCGATTCAGATGTTGCACAAATCACCTGATTGATTACGATAAGTAAATCTTTTAGTGAGACTCTCATTAGACTTTCTTTCTCAGAGTAAGCTGCTTCGGTTGCTGTTATCAGTTACTTTGCCAGTCAGTGGTGTAAAGGTTGTGAATTTTGCAGAAAATCAATTGAGAAACACAACATAGTTTGCCAAAATCCTAAAATAACATCCAATTATACCAGTTCTGTTTAAAGACTGGATGAGTCTGTATTAGTCGAGCACATCTCATGAATCCAGTGACTTTATTTAAGTGTTTCCATCCATCCATCCATCCATTTTCTGACCCTTCTCCCTAACGGGGTCGGGAGTTGCCGGTGCCTATCTCCAGCTGCGTTCCGGGCGAGAGGCGGGGCACACCCTGGACAGGTCGCCAGTCTGTCGCAGGGCAACACAGAGACAAACAGGACAAACTATTTAAGTGTTTCATTGCACAAAATATAAGTTAAATGTGTATAGAGGTTATGAAAATTGGTGGAAATTGATAAAGAATCAATGCATCTCGGCTGCACTTTATTTTATGAACCACTTGATTCAGCATTGTGTCATTGAAGCCTCAAATGAGGAATCAAGTTTTGAATCAGCAGTTTGTGCTTCATCAAAGCCATAATTACCCATCAGTAATTACAGTCTGTATTAATACATATGTCGTATGACCTACTGTTTAAATAAGATGTCTGAGTGAAAGTGAATGTAACAGAAGTATTTGTGAGATGTAAAGCTCTCCACTGAAAGTGTTTTGTTTGGCCGCAGTGAGTGAGGATCTGATGAGAGCAGAGGACAGCGCCAATGGAGGGAAAGATTGACGGTTATTTTGCTGGAACACAGTTTATTGACAGTATTATATGTATAAACAGAAAAACAGTAAACACTACTTTAAGACTAAACTTCACACATGAATTTTTACAACAGAAACCCCAACATATAGATAAGGATCCAGAAAATATCTGGGCCCCTTGTCAACCTGACAAGGCGAAAAAACACCCTTCCATTTTTATTTGACCTCCCAGTAACAGTGACTGTAAAAAAAATGAAAGACACACTATTCTGTAAAATATACAAACATTTTCTCTGACATAGTTGCATCACTTAGAAAGGAGAAAATCCTCCTTGCTGATGAATAGCACTAAGATATTTTTAATGTAACTGCATCACGTTTGATTAAATGAACGATTGCATAACAGCCACAACTTTCCAGTTTTAAATATATCCAGGTAAAAATGACCATGTATCATCAATAGAAACTATAACAATAAAAACATATAATTCATAAAATATTGTGATTAACTCAAAATGTAGCATACCAAATAGGTTAAAAAAAATTACATTCAAAACACTGCAATTTTATCTAAAAAAAACAAACAGGTCTGAAGGGAATCCTGAAGTTTTATTTACACAAAGACTCATAAATTACTTCTTACACTATTATTGGTGTTTTCTGGAAATATGTTTAAACATGGCATCTTTCTGGGAGTTGAGACTCCAGTGCCAAATTATTTCTTCACAGAATATGATATAAAGTTGTTTTATCTTCCCTTTCATACAATATGAGATTTAAGGTCTGAACAAACTGAATAAGATCCTCAGTTTTCTTTCTCAATTTTCTCATTCATTTCTTGAACCATGTCATTCTTACGTTATTGGTGAATACGTTTTTAAATTTATTTATTGTTTTCCATCAAAAAGCAACAATTTGATTGGTCAGAAAATTGAGATGTTGTGGATACGCCACTGAGGATCGCTGCAGTGGAAAGGGCCTAAGAGAGAGCTTGATGCTACTCAAAGTACAACAAACACGTTCATTCAACCTGGGTTCAGTTTCCTTTGCTTTTCAATAAATGAAGAATAAAGTTTAATGTGGCAGAACATTTAAAATTTGATCCCTGGGTATCTATTCCCCTTCTAAACAAAAAAACAAGAAGAAAACTCTTAAACTGGTGATAAGTTGTAGCCCAACCACATAATGCAAAGAAACATTATTAGGTTTTATAGGTTAAAATTCAATTATATAAATATTGTAGTTGAATAATTTTATGATATTAATAAAAGTATATCAGTGCCTGACATTCTGATCTTTTCATCCGAGACTGCATTCAAAACCTGCCATTAAAATAAACCCTTAAAACATTCAGCTTTGTATTTGCTGTGGACTCAGCAGAATTAAAAACATAGAAATCTCCACATCAGTATGAGATTATATTATTTTCATGTCTTCAGAATATTGCAGCTACAAGACACTAGCAGGCTGTCATTTGCATTTTAATGACTGACCTAGAACCCAAGCTCAGTGATGTGGGCATTATGATGGCATCAATATCTTCGTATTTTGCCAATTAACGTGTAAAAATTAATGTTACATGATGTTTTTATGGAGCTAAAACAGTCTCATAATTCACTAATTCACAGATCAAGATTTACAAATGCAAAAGAGCCACAAATGAGACGGCTTCAGCTCCATATGTTTTTATCTGCAAAAGTTTTGCAGCAGATATTTTGTTTACATGTTAGAATTCAGCTCTGGATATTGAGCACAACTCATGGAAAGCATCAAGTATATAAATAATATAGATAATATAAATTTTCTATAAATGGGTCATCAATTTATAGAAAATGATGACCCATCATCATTTTCTGGTGTACCATAAATCATACACCAGATGATTTATGGTGAATCATCTGGTGTATGATTCACCATAAACAACTTATTGTTTCTACTTCAATAAAATAGTTTATTTCCTTATAAAATGTGTCTAAAAAAGTGTTTTAGTAAAGTTTTATAAACATCTCACCTGTTGGAAGGTGAGGTTTGATTGGATGGAAAGTCACACTGGCTCACAGTCAATAGAAATGTTTTTGCATTGATACTTAAATACGCTTCAAATATTTTAATTTTCACTTTATATCAGTTCAGATTAATTGTGTAGTGGTAACCCCTTCTTAAATATTCATCCATTTCAGTGCAAATTATATTCAAATCAATTAAACTAATTCTAATACAACCCAATCATGCAGTCACATCAGATGAAAGTCAGCTGAAGTTTTCATACAATGTAGTTAAATCCAGTTGATCATTAAACATCAGTTAGTGATCTATTAAAGCAATCAGGCTGATTGGATTGTGTTACACATCCTATGAGGAGACAGTGGACAGAAAACGCATTGAGCTGCAGAATAATTACGGATTTCAGAGACAAAATAAATATTGGTAAATAAGTTTTATGTAAGATGGTTTAAAAGCAGAATAATTGTCAAGTTGTCAGATAAAAGTGTTTTGAACGTGTCAAAAATGTATAAGATCGATCAATCAGTCAATCAGCCCATGTTGATGCAGGTTAATGAACTTTCACACAGTCACAATCAGCTCACCTGTGTGAGGATGGAGGCTGGTCTTCGCTAACGTCAGGAGGCCTGTCTTTGGACCAAATGCTGCAGATGGAGACATCATCAGGTACTGACTGCGGCTCAGACCTGAATTAAAAACCAATGTTGAATTTGTGTGTGTTCTCGACCTGTGAGTCACAGGAAGTGATAGGGGGTAAATGTCTTTGTGCATGTAGCGAGCAACCTGTTTTGCCAATTCCGTCTTTCCTAATCAGTGCTGTTCCTCTGTTATTGATCATTTCATACAAGAGCAAACAGCTGTTAGTACAGAAAATGTCAACAAGAAAAAAATGTGTCACAGATCACTTTGATGCCCAAGATCAATGAGATCAAAAATATTAAACCTAAACATCCTTCTTTGCTTCTGAGGAGCATAAATCTTTCTCCTGATACATCCTGATAATACAAAACACTGTTGGAACAGATAATATAAATGTTTAAGAGCATAAAAAGAAAAGTCATGATGAGCTTGCATTTAAAAAAATCTAGCTGTAAAATAACTTCATAATCATCAAATATTGGTAAATAAGTTTTATGTAAGATGGTTTAAAAGCAGAATAATTGGCAAATTGTCAGATAAAAGTGTTTTGAACGTGTCAAAAATGTATAAGATCAATCAATCAGTCAGCATGTCATTAACATATAGATGCATGTCATGTAAATTTTTCACAATCAAAATCAGCTCACCTCTCTGAGGATGAAGGCTGGTCTGATCTGTCTTTGGAGGCATCAGTGGTGTCAGTGGGTTTATTGGCTTTAGTGTGTTCAGTGAGTTTAGTGGGTTCAGTGGGTTCAGTGGTTTTAGTGGGTTTCGTGGGTTCAGTGGTTTTAGTGGGTTTCGTGGGTTCAGTGGGTTTAGTGGGTTT